>CM038676.1:51886073-52249902 GCA_021605205.1 Aegilops longissima | reverse complement strand
CACAACTTATTTTCTAATGCCAGAGGATACCCCTTTGATCTGTATTTGTTTAGTATTTAGTTTAGTATTTAGTATATAACAGACCAATAACAGAGCGGTATTGCTTAGAAAAGGGATTCAATATATAATCGATCGAAGTAATGGGTCTTCCTTTGTGGTGATAAATTGCCTACTTAACTCAGTCCGGTACATGTGCCATGTCGGGTGCCACGACGGGTCTAAGCGTCATGAACAACATGACCACGCACCTGTCCGCAACCATCCGTGTAACGCGAGGGTCGGCTCGATACCAACTTATAGCGCCCGGACACACCGCGGTGGTCGTTACTCTGGCGGGATCTAGACTGGCCCCACAGATCAATACTAGTCTTTTCTGCGCACTTTGTCCTCACTCGTGCGCACCGAGAAACAACTTCGGTCGGTCACCCATCCGACACTACTCCAAGCTGAGCACGCTTAACTTTGGAGTTCTGTCCGAATGGGCTCCCGGAAAAGAAGGAATTCCTTATTGATATGAGTAGTCTATCATCCCTAATAAGCCAGGCTATCACAGTTCTACACTTTCACTCTCGAACCCGACACAACCTTTCACTCCAGTTCATCATTCCGATGAGCCAGACCTGACACAACTCTAAGCATAGCAAGCATAGCATGGTAGGAATCACAAACATGGCTCAATCAACTCCTACACATACTAGTGGGTTTCATCTAGTTACTGTGGCAATGACAGGTCATGCAAAGGAAGTGGGTTCAACTACCGCAGCACACAACAGTTTGAATCGCGTTGTCTTAATGCAGTAAACAAGAGCAGAAGCGAGAACATGGGTTTGTATCGGAATGATCAATGGGTTGCTTGCCTGATGGAGTGGTGGTAGGATACTGCCCTTCAGACGGATATTCAGGATTATCCTCGGAGGCAAAACCTATCACGAAAGACATACCGAAAATAAACACACATGGAAATATGCAACAATATGATGCATGCTATGACATGGCAATATGGATGTGTGTTGGCCTAATGCAAGCTGAAACAAAAAGGGATGAACTCATTTGAATCAAAGATTCAAATGCTAGCTCATTTAACATAGCCCTAAAGGTGTAATATCTTATTCTGCTTAAACAGCAAGGTTAACTTGTTTTATCATGCATGAAACCTGCACCAATGGATAGAATGGATTTTTCTGATCATTTTTCATATATGGATCTTTGCATTTGGAGTTAAAGATTAATTTCTATGAATTTTTGAAGTTTGAACTATATTCTGGAATTTCCTATAATAGAATAAATCCAGTAATTAGTTTACTGCGTCAGCAATGCGTCAGGGTGATGTCATAGTCAACGGAGACGTCCAGGTCAAACCTGACTGATGGGTCCCGCATGCCAGCATAATTAGTTTAACTAAATATTGATAAAAAAAACTAAACCTGATTAGTTAACAGGGCTGGGCCCCACTTGTCATTGACTCAACAGAGTCAACCAGGCCCACCCGTGGTCAAACTCAAAGTCGGCTACACTGGCATTTAGCCGCCGGCAAGCCCGACTGGCGGCGGAAGTGGTTTTGGCCGTTTCGGCCACCAAATGGGTCGCGGAAGGCATCTAAGTGGAGCTGGGGACAAGCCGCAGCTCTTGGTGGAGTTAGTTGGGGTCGGGGCGGCCGGAATCGGCGCCGGCGACGACCTAGGCGGCCGCCTGAGTTCGGGCGAAGACGAACTCGAGGCTAGGGTGTTCGGTGAGGTGCGTGGAGTAGTTGGTTAGATGCTCGCAGTGTGGTGAGTCGATGGACACGAGAGGTGGCGGAGGATGGCCGGAGCACGTCGGCGACGAGCTCCATGGCGAAAAGGGTTGAGCTACGTCACGGTCACTACACGGTTCAGGAGGCGAGAGAGAGAGGAGGGAGGTAGCTAAGTTCACAAGGATCTCGGGGAAGCACTCGGTGCGGTCGGGGACGGATCGATCTGGCGGCGGCGACGCGAAGGGATCTCCGCGGCGGCGGGGTCGGCGAGTTGGTGTAGTGGACTCGGGCTACTCGAGCACTCGGGGCTCGGCTAGCTCGACGAAGAGGAGGGCGGCGGAGCTCCTAGACACGGCGAGACGGAGCACGGACGGCGGGGAGCGTGACTACGGCGACGGCGTGGCTGCGGTGGCGTCAGCCATGGCGGGGGAGTGCGATGGGGAGTAGCTGGGGAGGAGGAGAGATGTCAGCGGGTTCGAGGCAGAGAGGGGGAGTGATCCGCGTCGGCAGCGCGATGAGGGGAGCGGCGAGGCGGCGACCAGGTGCGTGGCACCCATGCGGTGCTTCGCCGCCCGAGCACTGCCTGCTGCTGGCCGAGCCAAGCAGCTGCTTGCTGGCAGCAGGTGGGCTGGGCAGCAGTGGGCGGTTGGTAGGCGCCAGGTAAGATTTTCTATCCTATTTTTCTTTTTCTAATTTTCTGTAACTTTGTGGAGTTTTTAAAAAAAATACTTAAACAGCTTCAAAAATCACCAAACTGGACCAGGTCCATAGTTGGAATATTTCCAACATGAAACATTTTTGTTTGGGAATATTTGTGCATTTGCAATATTTTATATTATTTTAAATGCCCAAACTCAAATACTTATGATTTAATTCAAAGACCTTAGGATGACCTAGAGAATTGTGCACCACTTTTGGCAGAGGCTCTGAACCAAAGCAAAGGTGATGAGCATTTTTGAAGGGCATTTCAGGTTCATTGAAAATAATTTTAGTAAACCCTAGTTGGATTCAAAAGGGGTTCTGGGGGTTCTGTCCTTCCCATTTCAAATTTCAAATGAAAGTTAAACATGATGCACACACTAATGCATGGACTAGCTAGGATGTGACAAAAAACCAACTTATACCTCCTGTATAAGTGAAACACTATAATGACATATATAAGAGCTTAACTTGGAGTTGCATTTGAACCCTTGATTCAAATGGACTTCATTCAATTTGAATACTAGTTGCATTAGCTCAACCAGCATCACATCTACATGCCATGTTCATGCATCATATTGTTGCATATGCTTGTGTATTGATTGTTGGCACCGTTCCTTCTCGATAGGTCCTGCTCCGGAGACCGTTCCAGAGTACCTGTCTGTGAAGCAGTGCCTCCCTTGTTGATTTACCAGGCAAGCAAACCCCCTTGTTCATTCCGATACAATCCTACTCTCTCGCTCCTGCTCTCAGTTATTGCATTAGGACAACAACGATTCATATGCTACTTTGTGCTGCGGTAGTTGAACCCATTCCTCTGCATGACCTGTCATTGCCACAGTAAATAGTTGAAACCCACTAGCATGTGTAGGAGTTGATTGAGCCATGTTGTGTTCCTACCATGCTATGCCTGCTATTGCTTAGAGTTGTGTCAGTCTGATTCATTGGGAATGAATTGGAGTGCAGTTACGTGTTACGATCTTTGAGAGTGAAATGTGTGAACACGATTTGGTAAAGGTAGCGGTGAGAGGCCATGTAGGAGTACATGGTGGGTTGTCTCCTTTGGAACCGTCCTTAAGCACTGAGTTCTATGTATGTTGTCCAATGTCTCGATACTACCACACATTGGGTTCCGGTAACTCGACCCCTCTCGACTTATTAACCAACTTGATCTCTGTCCAGGAGTCGCAACTAGTTTCTGGTGTTTGTAGGTAGTGTTAGTAGTCTACCAAGTGGCACCCGGCTAGGTGGGCTTGGGACAGACTAGGCACAAGTGGCAGGTGTACCAGCGTGAATCCATCCGTGAGGTGGGCTTGGGAACCCTGCACACATCGTTTGGGGCCGTGGCGACACCCCGGCCGGATATCCTTGTGAATGGAACCCGAATAGGCGATAAACCTGGACTAGAGTCTTGTGTGGTTAGTCAGGTCGTGGCCGACACCCTCGCCAGGCTTCCGCTTGAAGGTTGCCGAGATACATGACGTGTATATGGCGGTAAGTGGCGAGAGCGTGTGTGAAGAAGTACACCCCTGCAGGGTTATCATGCTCTATTCGAATAGCCGTGTCCTCGTTATGGACTTCTTGGATGCTTACGTGGTACATAGACAACTTGAAGTGGATACTCTAAAATGCTCAAGACAAGTGTGAGTGCTATGGATGGCCTTCTCGTATGGAGACGGGAATGAATCCATAGTAGTGTATTGTGTGGTGACTAGTGGACTCGTGTGCGCCATATCACCTCAAAGAAGTTCTGGTAGTCATAGAACAGGATAGCCACAGAGTCAAAGCTGGCTTGCTGCAACTAAACTCCACATTACCTTCTTGATACTAATGCATGTATAATAGGATCGATGTAAGTCTTGCTGAGTACCTTTGTACTCACGTTGCTTTATTATGTTTTGCGGCGGAGACTTGGTCTTACTAGTAGTTCGCTTGGACTTCAACGAGTAGCTTGTTACCTCAGCTACGATCTTGTACCCTTGGGAGGGTCTTGTAGATAGTCGGGCTTCTCAGCCTTTTTATTTTGTAGTTATGCGTACTCGGACATGTAATGCTTCCGCTTGTTGCTTGTATGCTCTGAATGATGGGTCATGTGCCCTATGCGTATTTAATGCTATGTGGCTCTTACGGGCCTTTATCTATATGAGTTTGCGTTATGTTGTGATGCCATGTTGTACAGCACATACTTGCATGTTATGCGTCGTGTAGCGTGTATTGCTATGTGTGGGATCCGACAACCTAGTTGTCTATCCTTGGTAGCCTCTCTTATGGGGAAATGTAGTCTAGTGCTTCCACGAGCCATAGTAGTCCGCTACAGCCCGGTTTACGAGTCACCTAGCCCACACTCTGCCGGAACACTTGATGGCGGCATGTGATTCACTTCATTCATGTATCTGTCCCTTGAAATGTCACGTGGTGACATCCGAGTCTGCCTAACCTGCTACAGCCGGGTTACGAGTCTGTTAGCCCAGATGCTACAGCCCGGATTCTGCAGCTGGACGAACATGCTCGATGTTGATTCATATATACTGTCCCCATAGGTTAGTGCCACTTTGGGTTCCACGACTAGTCATGTCGGCCGGGTTCTCTGTCATATGGATGCTAGCGACACTATCATATCGTGAGCCAAAAGGCAAAACGGTCCCGGCCATGGTAAGGCGACACCCGTGGGAATACCGTGCGTGAGGCCGCAAAGTGATATGATGTTTTACATGCTAGATCGGTGTGACTTAGGATCGGGGTCCCGACAACTTTGGTATCAGAGCCTGACTGCCTGTAGGATTTCCAAGCCAACCTGGTCGAAGTTGAGTCTAGAAATTCTCTAGTTATGTAAGGGAATTGATTGTGGGAAGGAACGTAAGGCTCTTTTTACTCCTTATACCTCATGGCCTTCTGATCTGAGTCATCCTATCTTTCCTACGGGGTTAAGGAACTAGGCTTCCTCTTCTGTCTATCAGGATCACGTGTTACTACTCCGTAGTTCCATAGGATTGGATGATCAGAGTCATACCCCAGTTTTCGAGTACCTCCGGTGTAGCCTGTTTAGTATTAACCCAGAACCTTGAGTGAAGATGTTGAGTATGTTACAACCCCATTTTAGCAGGATGTCTCATTACGAGCATTTCTTGCCGTTATGCTGCGGAATTGCCCGGAGTTCGAGAGTTACTAATTTCTTTGTCCTACATTTCTGATGCATACTTGATGTTGATTACGTCCTTGGTTTCGTTTCTCGGGATGTCATCGGTTAAGCGAGTTACATTGCTTGTATCGAACCACGGAGATTGTAGGGATGAGATCCTCCGACCAGCCTTCATTGGCGAGTTTACGTTAGAGATGGAGAGGAACAAGCGTGAGTCTAACCGTTTGTTAGCGCGTGTCGAGGAGAACACCGCTGGCAGTTCAAAGTGCGCAACCATTCATGACTTCATTAAGCTTGCACCCACCTACCTTTCATCACTCCATCGAGCCACTCGATGCGGATGGTAGCTCCGTAGTATCACCGCAAGCTCCGTTCTGCGACGTAGCTGAAAGTGACAAGGTCACCTATCTGCATACCACGGAAGGTCATGCTAGTCTTTGGTGGCGAGAACTATGAGCTATGCTTCCACTGGCCAGATTCCTACAGGAGAGATTTCACTTGAGGCTTTTCGTGAGCATCACATTCTGAAGCCCTCATCGATCGCAAGAAAGAAGAGTTCTGTAGTTTCACCGGGGTAAGATGGCTATTGATGCTTCTGCGAGAGAGTTTGAGAACCTTGCCGCTATGCTTGAAATAGGTGTCCACGGACGCCAAGAAGCAGGCTAGGTTCCGGAAGGGTCTCAACCCCAAGTTGCGTCGTGATCTCCACCTACATCATTGTGATACATTCCAAGATCTTGTGAACAAGGCCATTAACGCAGAGACAGCTCAGCTCACTTACGAGGAGTCTCGTAAGCACACCCGTGGGTTGGGATCTTCTTCCGGTTCGGGCTCGCAGAAGCGCCAGATTTGGGTTCCAAACTCCGCTCTTCCACCCGGCTACACACCAAGGCCATCTTATGTGGCACCTCATCCAGTTCAGCAGTATGCACCACCCAGGCCTATTGGTGGACCACACCTGTCTGGGTCCACGTCCTACCTCAAGATTTGTTACAAGTGCGGAGAGCCATGCCACATTGCCCGTGTTGTACTCGGACGAGTTGCTCCACCCCAGCCCGAGAAGTCTGTTGGCCGTGGCAGTAAGCCATCACGCAAGATGATCAGTGTCAAGTCAGCTCCCACTAAACATGGACGTGTGCATCACGTCTCAGCTAAAGACGCTCATGATGATCCATATGTCGTTCTTGGTACACTCCTTGTCAACTGTCATCCAACTTCGGTTCTATTCAATACTGGAGCATCTCATTCCTTCATTTCAAAGCTATGCCCGCTTGCGACATGTCATTTTGTGATATGCCCTCCCGCTACTCATTCAAACTCCTAGATCCATATGGCAAACTTCTTGTGTAAGCCATAGTAGCGAAATCCTTGTTGACAGACTTGTATTCCTTGCCTCACTTATAGCCCTCAAGTCTTGGATA
Organism: Aegilops longissima; assembly: GCA_021605205.1. NCBI lineage: Eukaryota > Viridiplantae > Streptophyta > Magnoliopsida > Poales > Poaceae > Aegilops > Aegilops longissima. The sequence goes on along the minus strand of CM038676.1, from coordinate 52,242,911 downwards.
TTAACATCATCTTGGGTATGGGTGGATGACAGCTCATCATGCCAAGATTGATTGTTTTACTAGGTCTGTTCAGCTTACACACCCATCGGCAAGATAGTCACTTTGTCTCCACCAGAGTTGCAAGCGACAACTCTATTCTCTTAATGCCAGCCCTCTTTGGACCTTGAAGATATCCCGATAGTCCGTGACTTTCCGGATGTCTTTCGGAGGAACTGCCGGTGTTCCACAGCGAGAGATGTAGAGTTAAATCATAGATCTTATCCAGGAACAACTCCAATCTCTAGGAGACCTTACAAGATGGCACCCTTAGAACTAGCCGAGCTTAAGAAACAACTTGATGAGTCCTTGCAAAAGGGTTTCATCCGTCCTAGTTCTTCTCCTTGAGCTTGCCCCGTCCTCTTTGTCAAGAAGAAGGATGGTACGGACCGGATGGTTGTAGATTATCGTCCCATTAATTTGGTCACGATAAAGAACAAGTATCCGCTCCCCAAGATCAACGACCTGTATGATCAGCTCGCTGGATCCTCAGTCTTTTCCAAGATGGATTTAAGGTTAGGATACCACCAAATCAAGATCAAAAACGGGGACATCCCCAAGACAGCCTTTGTCACTCGTTATGCCCAGTACGAGTACACCGTCATGTCCTTTGGTCTAACCAATGCTCCAGCTACCTTCTCCGCTTGATGAACTCGATCTTCATGGAGTACCTAGATAAGTTAAGTGCGTGGTTTACCTCGATGATATTCTTATTTACTCGAAGAGCGAGGAAGAGCATGCCGAACATCTTAGACTTGTTTTAGAAAAACTCGAGAGCACCGCCTTTATGCCAAGTTCTCCAAGTGTGAATTTTGGTTGCGGTGACCTACCTAGGCCACATAATCTCGGTAAGGGCATTGCTGTCAATCCCGAGAGAGTTCAGGCCGTTCTCTTTTGGACTCCACGAAACCGTTAAACAAGTTAGGAGTTTCCTTGGTCTAGCCAGCTATTATCGCCGCTTTGTTGAAAACTTCTCCAAAGTAGCCAAACCCCTCACGGAACTTCTCAAGAAAGATAAAAAGTTTGAGTGGTCCCCACAATGTGAGTACAGTTTTCGGGAACTAAAAGGCGCTGACTTCGCTCCCATACTTGTGCCACGGTTTCACTAAAGACTTTGTTATCTCTTGCGACGCCTCACGACAGGGACTAGGTTGCATTCTTATGCAGGATCGTCATGTGATTGCCTATGCATCTCGATAGTTGCATCCACATGAGGAGAATTATCCTACACATGATCTAGAGCTTGCAGCCGTAGTCTATGCACTCAAGACCTGGCGACATTACCTTCTTGGTAAACGTTGCGAGATCTACACCGATCACCAGAGTCTCAAGTATATCTTCACCCAACCAGATTTGAACCTTAGGCAAAGACGATGGTTGGAGTTGATCTCAGATTATGATCTAGGGATTACCTACACCCGAGGCAAAGCTAATGTCATGGCTGATCGCTAAGTCGTAAATCCTATTGCAACAATCTCATGTTGCGGCGAGGTCAACCACTTCTCCATGAGGAATTACGTAAGCTTAACCTTCACATTGCTCCTCACGGTTCCTTTCTACCTTGGTGGCGAAACCTACTCTTGTGGATCATATCATAGAAGCCCAGAAGCATGATACGGGGATTACCCTGATCAAGAGAAATACTGCCAAGGGTATTGCTGGTAGTTTCTCTGTAGATGATCGAGGTGTCGTTTTCTTTGGGAACCGCCTGGTGGTCCCCAAGAAGCAGCATCTTCGACAGTTGATTCTTAAGGAGGCGCATGAATCCCCTCTCACGATTCATGTCACAGCCCTAGAGCTTGCTTGTAACTAGTGGCATTGCATCCATGCATCATGTTTAATTTTCATGAAATTTGAAATGGGGATTGCCTAAACCCTAGCATTAAAGGAATTCAAATAGGCTCAACCAAAATATCTTTCAGGTGATTTCAAATGGCTTTAGAAAATGTTCATCATTTCGGAAAATGCTTTAAACCAGAACCGAGGTGCTGCACATTTTCTTGTCATATTTGGTCCTTGGATTAATTCATAAAGTATTTGCATTTGGGCATTTAATGCTAATAAATAATTTAAATACTCAAATAATCCCAAACTGAAATGTTTCTTGTGGGATATATTACCAGCAGTGGTCATGGCGATGGCATGAATTTTGGGATTGATTTAGTATTTTAATAAAACCCAACAGATTCTGAATAATAGAAAACAGGATTAAATAGAAATAGGAGAGAGAGAGAGAGCCACTTGGGCGATTACACAGCAGCCCACTTACAGCCCGGCTCCTCCAGCCGGCCCAGCCCACAGGCAAGTGCGGTCGTCGCCTACCTCTGCCCGATGGCGAGAGGAGGACTGGCGCCGCGTGCCCGAGCTCATCACGCCTCCTCCTGCTCGCTTTGCCTCACCGAAGGGCCTCGAAGCCCCTCCTCGGCGCCGCTCTGGACCCCCTGGACCCCCTCTGCTTCTCCCTCGCTCTCTGGTTCCTTCTCCCCTTCCCTGGCTCTCTCCCGAACACATGTCGTCGCCGCCGCTCGCCACCACCGCTGCCACAGGCCCTCCCTCGCCCATCCAACATGCCGTAGAGACCCGTCGTGCCTCCCTCGTCCTCCCCGACGGCTCACGCGACCGGAGAAGCCCCGAGGCGCCGCCCCGCCACTTTTCCCCTTATCGGACCCGCCGGTGGCCGTCGCCCGATTCGTCGAACTCCGAACGCCCCCGAGCCCGCTGACCACCTCTCCCTCTCCACGGTGAGCTCCTCTTCCTCTCCCCCTAGCTCTCGTGCTTGTTTGGCCTCCGTAGCCGCCGTTTCCACCTCACCCGAAAACTCCCGGCCGCCGGCCATGGCGCCGTCGTGGCTAGAGCCACAATGGCTCAAGCCAACCCCACTTTTGTGCTCAGCGCAGCACCAGGAGCTCGTAGCCACCACCCGCTCCTCCTCCCGTGCACCATAGCATCAAACCCGACCCCGCCCGAACTCCGGCCGCCGCCTTGGAGCTCGCCGCCGTCGATTCCGACCACCGCAGCTGCTGCCGCCACCACCACTAGATCGCGAGTCTTCCATTTCGCCGTAGCCGCAAAACCCGAGCAAGATGGTGCACGTAAGCGAAACCGAGCCACTCCGGCGCACACCGCTCTTGATTTGGTCGCCGCGATCACACGCCGTGGTGATGGCGTGGCATCGTCATTAGGTGCTAATGACCAACAATTACCCCGGACCCAGCGACATGCGGGCCCGCTGGTTAGTTAAGTTAGGTTAGTACTAACTAAGCTAGGTTAGCTTAGTTGAACAACGACAATCGGGACCCACATGTCGATTTGACTGGACAGCGCCCGTTGACTTGCTTGGCGTCACCGTGAGGTCATCTTGACGATAATAGGTTTTCTGGATTTAATTTAATTTAGGAAATTTCAGAAAATACCCCAAACTTCTAAAATTCATAGAAATTCAACCGTAACTCCAATGGAAATAAGTTATATATGAAAAATGATCAGAAAAATATGAAGAATCGGTTTATGCCATGATCATGCATGTTTGAAAAAGTTAACCTCACTAAATAGGATGAATCATGATTAGGGTAATTTATGAAATAACATTTGGAGTTGGAATTTGTTCTTGTTTGAATTCCACTTCAATTAACTTGGCTAGATATTGCATTAGGTGAATTCAGTACCTTAACATGACATGTCATTCATATGAATGTGCATTGCATTGATTGTGTTCTTTCTCGATTGCGGTGTCTGTCCCCTCTCGGTGAGCGGCGTTAGACGATTGTTCGATGACAGCGATGAAGTACTATATTATCTTGAAGTGCCGGGCAAGCAAAACCCCTTGTTCATTCGATACAATCCCACTCTCGCTCCTGCTCTATTTTACTGCATTAGGACAACAACGACTCATGTGTTACTTGCATGATAGCTGAACCCCTTATCCTCTGCATGACTGTCATTCCACGATAATTAGATGAAACCCACTAGCATGAGTAGGAGTTGTTTGAGCCTGATGTGCCTACTCATTCATGGTTGTTTGTCATGCACTCTTTTGCTTAGAGTTGAGTCAGGTCTGGTTCATCGGGAATGAATTGGAATGGGTGTGTGAACATGTCCTCTGTGTGTGAGCTAAGTGTGTGAACACGATTTGGTAAAGGTAGTGGTGAGAGGCCATGTAGGAGTACATGGTGGGTTGTCTCATTGCAGCCGTCCTCGAACTGAGTTACGTGTTTGTGATCCATGATCTGATTACTACCACGCATTGGGCCCGAAACCAATGGACCCTCTCGGCTTCTTAACCACCCTTGTCCTCGGTCAGGGAGTTGCAAGTAGTTTACGGTGTTTGTAGCATCTTTGGGGCACGCATAGCGCTGACCTTAGGGGTGGGTTGTGTTGCGGTAGGCACGTGGCCGGTGTACCGAGAGTGCCGTTTGGTATCTCGGGAACCCTGCACACATCATTCGGGGCTGTATGGGAAACCTCGGCGGACTCCTGCGGATGGAACCTGAATAGGCGATAAACCTGGACTAGGGACTTGAGTGTTTAGGTAGGCGTGGCCGACACCCACGTTGGGCTTCCGCTTGAAGGTTGCAGTACATGTCGTAAACGCGGTAAGTGGTGAGCGTGTGTGAAGAAGTACACCCTGCAGGGTTAATATGATCTATTGAATAGCCGTGTCATGCGGAAAAGGACTTCGGGTTGCCTATATCGGTTCATAGACAAGTGAAAGTGGATACTCTAAAATGCGCAAGATAAGCGTGAGTGCTATGGATGGCGTTCTCGTAGGGAGACGGGAGCAGGTCCATAGTGGTGTATTGATATGGTGAATATGTGGACTCGTGTGCGCCACCTCAAAAGAGTTACTTGCAGTCGTAGTTCAGGATAGCCACCGAGTCAAAGCTGGCTTGCTGCAGTCAAACTCCACCACCCCCTTTTGATAATGATGCATATGTAGTTAGCTCTGATGTAAGTCTTGCTGAGTACGTTTGTACTCACATTTGCTTATTTTATGTTTTGCAGAGAGACTTCAGTCTCGGTAGTAGTTCCGCTTGGACTTCGACGTTTAGCTTGTTACCTCAGCTACGATCTTGTGCCCTCGGCAGGATCGGGTAGATAGTCAGGCTTCTCAGCCTTTTCCATTTATAGATGTCTATACTCAGACATGTTTAGCTTCCGCTTGTGCTTTGACTTGTATGCTCTAGTGTTGGGTCATGAGACCCATGTTTGTAATATCTCGCTCCTCGGAGCCTAATGAATAAATATTTGAGTCGTAGAGTTATGTTGTGATGTCATGTTGTATTTACACATATTGAGCATATTGTGTGTATGTTTGAAATGCTTGGTATGGGTGGGATCCGACAATCTAGTTGTTTATCCTTGGCAGCCTCTCATATGGGGAAATGTAGTCTCGTGCTTACGGCGATAGTAGTCCGCTACAGCCCGGTTCACGGAGTCCTGCTAGCCCAGCACTCTGCTTGGACACTTGATCTGGCGGCATGTGTTTCACTTCGTTCCTATGTCATCCCTTAGGGAAATGTCACGCGTGATATTGAGTCTGCCTAGCCTGCTACAGCCGGGATGCGAGTCCTGTTAGCCAGTGCTACAGCCCGAATTCATCGTTGATGACCGACATGCTCGATGTGATTCATGTATGCTGTCCCCATGGGTTAAGCGCCGCTTTGGGTTCACGACTAGCCATGTCGGCCGGGTTCTTTGTCATATGGATGCTAGCGACACTGTCATATCGTGAGCCAAAAGGCGCAAGCGGTCCCGGGCCATGGTAAGGCGACACCCGTGGGAATACCGTGCTTGAGGCCGTAAAGTGATATGAGGTGTTACCGGCTAGATTGATGTGACTTGGAATCGGGGTCCTGACAGCGTTGGTATCGAGCTTTGTTGCTGTGGGATTACCAAGCCAAACTGGTCGAAGTTGTGTCTAGAAATGCTTTAGTTATGTAAGGAATTGATTGTGGAAGGAGCGTAAGGCTCTTTTTACTCCTTATACCTCATGGCCCTCTGATCTGAGTCAACCTCTTCTCTTCTACGGGGTTTAAGAACTAGGCTTCTCATCTATCTATCAGGATGACGTGCTACTAATCCTTAGACCTTTAAGATTGTTGGATTAAGCCCCAGTTCAGTTCCTACTATTTCTGCATGTTAACTGTTGATCTCGGAACCTTGATATTGTGATGTTGAGTGGTTATGCCACCATTTTTGCAGGATGTCTCAAATCATTTCGAGCATTTACAGCCGTTATGCTGTCCGAGTCATCCCAGGTCTCTAAATAGTCTGATGCATTTGCAAATCCTTTCTTTCCGTTCGTGATGTCCTTTTGGGCCAGATTAAGCACACTAATCGGTAAGTTGAGGTACTTTGTTGCCTCGGCGTAGCTGTTGGAGCTATTATTATGACCCTAGTTGTTTAGGAAGTCACCTAGCAATTTAGCAATGCCTTTGTATCCCCAGTGTGATGATTCTGGCCATTATTCTTGAGAGCATCCCGTGATGCCATTTAGCAGTAGGCATTCTATTCCTGGGTTCTTGAACCCGAGATTCACCCTATTTCATGTTGTTAGTAGTTGCTAGCTCCCTTAGGTTATTAGTAACCTTGCGACAGTCCTCGAGGTCCATGGTATTTCCTTCTTCCAAATACCATGAACCACTAAGGCGGAAGTTATTTAAACCAAAAGATCACAACCAGGGTGCTCTTGAGGAGTACTCCATTCTATATTGTGACTCTGCCAGTTCTACCTTTTCCGCATGGGTTATCCGGAAGAAATGTTGAGCTTTGCTCGACATACTAATCTATGCATCCACAACTCAGAAAATTATATGTTCCTTTGAGTTGCTCTCTTTAGTTGTATTCCGACCATCCTCTATCAGTTGATAACCAAGTGTATGTGTGCATTTGTTTATCGATGCCTATTATCCTTGTGGTCCGTCAAGCCATTCTATTTCGGAATGACTAGGGGAACAAACTCCAGAACCTCATCAATATCTAGGATTGGGTTAAAGCAGTTGTATTCCGCAGATCAAAATGCCAACCCAGCTTTTGAGTCTGTTCCACCTGGAGTGTTACCATCTTTATGTCAAGAATGTCATGAGAATTGCACCTTCTCTTATGAATTCTTGATGCAGTGATACTTCTCGCCATCATTGTTCATTCCTCGGTTCCGTGTTGTCGCAGCCGGAATGCTGACTAGTGAATCGTTGTCACAGCCCCAGATCAGCCCTAGCTTGATTTTTTTTGCATCCATGCATCATGTCTAAATTTCCTTTAAATTTGAATTGGGGAATTGGAGAGCCTCAGGAATCATTTAAAATAAATGATCAACATTAAAAATTGCTTCAAATGTTTCCAAGGAAATGTTCCTTTCAGCTTTAAAAATTATTGGCAAGAATAAAATTCAAACCAATAATTTTGGAGTGACTGAAACATTTTATTTTGGGCCTTTGAATTAATTCAATAACTATTTGCATTGGAAATATATTTTATATATACTTAATATATGTCCAATAATTCAGGACATTTATGTGATGCAGTACACTTTAGTTCCAGCCACATAATTATCTTCAGATTTTATAAAATGGTTTAGTATTTTACTAAACTAAAACAGAGCAAACAAAATAGAAAACAGAAAATAGAAATGAAATTAAAGGAGAGAGCTCACGGGCGATTACTGCGCAGCCCACCCGCCCAGTTCCCCCCTCGCTGGCCCAGGTGGCCCAGCCCACCAACCGCCTCACCGCTCGTCGCCTACCTCTGCCCGATGGCGAGAGAGGGTTTCTGGCGACAGCGCCCGAGCACGCCCTCCTCCTCCTGCTTTCTTTGCTGGCTACTCCTCGACGCCCAGAGACGCCACGCGCCTCCCCGAACCCCCTCGTCCTCTTTCCTCTCTCCCTGGACCCCATTTCCTCCTCTGCTCCCTCTCTCTCGCCCGGACCGAGCGCCGCCGTCGCCGCCCCTCGCTGCCCTCGCGGCCACCGCCACCCTCTCTCCTCCCCGACATGCCCACGAGCTCCGCCTCGACCTCCTCTTCCTCCCCACCGAGCCGCGCCCCGCCAGACGCCTCGAAGCACCCTCCCCGACCCTTCATCCCCCTCGGGTGGCCGGAGATTTCCATCGCCGCCCGCTTGCTCCGGCCCCTCCCGAGCCAGTGACCACCCTGCGGAACCGCGGTGAGCTCCTGCGCCCTCGCCCCTCTTCCCGACTCGTTCCCCTCCTCTAGCCACCGATTCCACCATGCCGAAGCCCGCCGCCGCCGTGCCTCGTCGCCCGGCGTGGCTAGAGCCCCAGTGGCTCAAGCCAACCCCACCTCCGTGCTCGGCGCAGCACCGGAACCGTAGCCAGCGCCAACACCCCCCTAGCGCCTGCGCATCGCTTAACCGCCGTTGGCGAACTCCGGCGGACCGCCTCTGACGTCGCCGGCGTCGATTCCGACCGCCCGAGCTCAAACCCCTCCACCAAGAGCTTGGCTCGTCCTCGCTCCATTTAGATGCTTTCCCGATCCATTTGGTGGCGGAATGGCAAAAATCACTCTCGCCGCCAGCGTCGCTGCTTGCGGGCTAAGCGCCAAGCGTCCGTGACCGGCTGACCGCACAGGTTGACCTTGCCGGTTTGACTTCCCCTCTCCTCAGCGACATGCGGGCCCTTGCCTGCTAATTAAGTTAGATTAGTATTAACTAAGTTAGGTTAGTTAGTTGAACAACGACACTCGGGACCCACAGTCAGGGTTTGACCTGGACCGCCCGATTGACTTGATGACGTCATGCCAGCGTCATCTTGTATGATAAACCCTTTTCTGGATTTAATATAATTTAGGAAATTCCAGGAAATACTCTAAACTTTAATAAATCATAGAAACTCAACCGTAACTCGGATGGAAATAATTTATATATGAAAAATGATCAGAAAAATATGAAGAATCTGTTTATGCCATGATCATGCATGTTTGAACAAGTTAACATCACTGAATAGGATGAATCATGATTAGGGTAATTTATGAAATAGCATTGGAGTTGGAGTTCAACCTTGTTTGAATTCCACTTCAACTAACTTGGATTATTATTGCATTAGGTGAATTCAGTAACTTAATATGACATGTCATTCATGTGGATGTGCATTGCATTGATTGTGTTCTCTCTTGTTTGCCGGTAATTGTCCCTCCCGGTGAGCGATGTCCGACGATGAGTTCGATGACACCGATGAAGAACTATATTATCTTGAAGTGCCGAGCAAGCAAAACCCCTTGTTCATTCGATATAATCCCACTCTCTCGCTCCTGCTCTATTTTACTGCATTAGGACAACAACGACTCATGTGTTACTTGCTGCGGTAGCTGAACCCCTTTATCCTCTGCATGACTGTCATTCCACAATAATTAGATGAAACCCACTAGCATGAGTAGGAGTTGTTTGAGCCCTGTTGTGCCTACTCATTCATGCTTGTTTGTCATGCCTGCTCTTGCTTAGAGTTGAGTCAGGTCGATTCATCGGGAATGAATTGGAAAGTGGTGAACATGTCCTACTGTGTGTGAACTAAGTGTGTGAACACGATTTGGTAAAGGTAGCGGTGAGAGGCCATGTAGGAGTACATGGTGGGTTGTCTCATTGAAACCGTCCTCGGAACTGAGTTACGTGTTTGTGATCCATGAACAGTTACTACCACACATTGGGTTCCGTAACTCGACCCTCTCGACTTATTAATCAACTTGATCTCTGTCCGGGAGTTGCAACTAGTTTACGGTGTTTGTAGGTAGTGTTAGTAGTCTACCAAGTGGCACCTGTGCAGGTGGGCTTGGGACAGACTAGGCACGATGTACGATGCACCAAGTGGCACCGGTTGGTGGGCTTGGGAACCCTGCTCACATCGTTTGGGGCCGTGGCGACACCCGGCGGATCTCCTTGCGGATGGAACCCGAATAGGCGATAAACCTGGACGAGAGACTTGTGTGGTTAGTCGGTCGTGGCCGACTCCCTCGCCCGGCTTCCGCTTGAAGGTTGCGAGGTACATGGCGTGTCTGAGGCGATAAGTGGCGAGCGTGTGTGAAGAAGTACACCCTGCAGGGTTATCATTATCTATTGAATAGCGGATTCCTCGGATATGGAAACTTGGACCCCTTGCATAGTTCATAGACAAGTGAAAGTGGATACTCTAAAATCGCAAGATAGCGTGAGTGCTATGGATGGCGTTTCTCGTGGGTAGGCGGGAGGCGGATCCATAGTGGTGTATTGATATGGTGAATATGTGGACTCGTGTGCGCCACCTCAAAAGAGTTACTTGCGATCGTAGTTCAGGGATAGCCACCGAGTCAAAGCTGGCTTGCTGCGGTCAAACTCCACCACCCCTTTTGATAATGATGCATATGTAGTTAGTTACGATGTAAGTCTTGCTGAGTACAATTGTACTCACGTTTGCTTATTTATGTTTTGCGAGAGGCGTCGGTCTAGCTAGTAGTTCCACGTGGACTTGACGTTTAGCTTGTTACCTCAGCTACGATCTTGTGCCTCGGCAGGATCTGGTAGATAGTCGGGCCTCTCAGCCCTTTTCATTTATAGTTATGCGTACTCGGACATGTTTAGCTTCGCTTGTGCTTTGACTTGTATGTTACGAGTGTTGGGTCATGAGACCCATGTTTGTAATATCTCGCTCCTCGGGCCTAATGAATAATATTTGAGTCGTAGAGTTATGTTGTGATGCCATGTTGTATCTCGCATATTGAGCATAATGTGTGTATGTTTGAAATGCTTGGTATGTGTGGGATCCGACAAACTAGTTGTTTATCCTTGGCAGCCTCTCATATGGGGAAATGTAGTCTCGTGCTTCCGGCGATAGTAGTCCGCTACAGCCCGGTTCACGAGTCCTGCTAGCCCAGCACTCTGCTTGGACACTTGACTGGCGGCATGTGTCTCACTTCGTTCCTATATACATCCCGGGAAATGTCACGCGGTGTTATTGAGTCCTGCCTAGCCTGCTACAGCCGGGATACGAGTCTGTTAGCCCAGTGCTACAGCCCGAATATATCGTTGATGACCGACATGCTCGATGTGATTCATGTATGCCTGTCCCCATAGGTTAGCGCCGCTTTGGGTTCACGACTAGCCATGTCGGCCGGGTTCTTTGTCATATGGATGCTAGCGACACTATCATATCGTGAGCCAAAAGACGCATAAGCGGTCCCGGGCCATGGTAAGGCGACACCGTGGGAATACCGTGCGTGAGGCCGCAAAGTGATATGATGTGTTACATGCTAGATCGGTGTGACTTAGGATCGGGGTCTGACAGCGTTGGTATCAGAGTCTGACTGCCTGTAGGATTACCAAGCCAAACTGGTCGAAGTTGAGTCTAGAAATGCTTTAGTTATATGTAGGGGAATTGATTGTGGGAGGGAACGTAAGGCTCTTTTACTCCTTATACCTCATGGCCTTCTGATCTGAGTCATCCTCTTCTCTTCTACGGGGTTAAGAACTAGGCTTCTCATCTATCTATCAGGATGACGTGTTACTAATCCATAGACTTATAAGATTGTTGGTTTTTATCCCCAGTTCGGTTCCTACTATTTCTGTATGATAACCGTTGATCTCAGAATCTTGTTATGATGCTGTTGAGTGGTTATGCCACCATTTTGCAGGATGTCTCAAATCATTTTGAGCATTTACAGCCGTTATGCTGTCCGAGTTATCCTGGTCTCTAAATAGTCGATGCATTTGCAAATCCTTCTTCCGTTCTGATGTCCTTTTGGGCCAGGTTAAGCACACTAACCAGTCAGTTGAGGTACTTTGTTGCCTCGACATATATGTTGGAACTATTATTATGACCCCAGGTGTTTAGGAAGTCACCTAGAAATTTAGCAATGCTTTTGTATCCCCGGTGTGATGATTCTGGCCAGTATTCTTGAAAGCATCCCGTGATGCCGTTTAGTAGTAGGCATTCTACTCCTGGGTTGCTGAACCCGAGATTCATCCTACTTCATGTTGTTAGTATTTGCTAGTGCCTTTAGGATATTAGTAACCTTTGCGATAGTCCTCGAGGTCCGTGGTATTTCCTTCTTCCAAATACTACGAACCGCTTATGGCAGAAGTTCCTTGTTGAATCAAAACATCACAATAAGAGTGCTCTTGAGGAGTTCTCCATTCATAATTGTGAATCTGCCAATTCTACCTTTCTGCATGGGTTATCCGGAAGAAATGTTGAGCTTGCTCGACATACTAATCTGTGCATCCACAACTCAGAAAATTATATGTTCCTTTGAGTTGTTCTCTTAGATGCCTTCGACCTTCATCTATCAATTGATAGCCAAGGGTATGTGTGCATTTGTGTTCATCGATGCATTTTATCCTTGTGGTCCGTCAAGCCATTCTATTCGGAATGACTAGGAGAAACAAACTCGATACCTCATCCATACCTAGGATTGGGTCAAAGTAGTTGTATCCCGCAGATCAAAATGCCAATTCAGCTTTTGATTATGTTCTACCTGAAGTATTGCCATCTTATATCAAGAATGTCATGGGAATTGCACAACCTCCTAGGAATTCTTGATGCGGTGATACTTCTCACCATCATTGTTCATTTCTCGGTTCCGTGTTGATGCAACGGAAAGCCGACAAGTGAATTGTGATGTGTGAAATCAATACTCCGAGCAACTCGTTGCTTGGCGATAATGGACAATATCCTCATTCTTAGCGTGTTGGTTATTAAATCATCACCCTAAGATTGATCGTGCTACCTAGTCCTTATTTCGGTGCACCTTGATCAATGAGTTAGGTTATTCAATCCTCACTTATTTGATCATATCATCTTGCCCTGAAAAGCAAGGTTGTTCTCGAGCTTAGTAATTTATCGGTGGTCCATGACTTTCCAAATATCTTCTTGGAAGTGTTATCCGGTTGTCACCGACCGCTATGTTGAGTTCGTGATCATATTGGTTTCTTCTAAAACCACCCATTCTCCAAGAATTTGTGTTGGGTATCCCTGAGCTAGTTGGTTAAGCTAGACAACAACTTGAAGAGTTGGAATATAAAAGCTTGCCTAACTTAGTTCGCTCCAAAGGGATATTCCTGCGTAGTATGTGTTGAAGAAAGATGGTATCTTCATCGAGTGGTCCACTGTGATCAGTTCTTGGACCTATTGTCTTATCAACTCTTTGATTCGAGTATGGGCCATTGTCAAGTCAAATCAGAACCAACGATATTCGTGATGTTGTCTTACTCGTGGTTGATCCCTCGAGCATACCCGTTACATCTTTGGTCGACCAATGCTATCACCGTGTTCACATGATGGTGGAAGTCGATGATATGGAAATTCCGATGAGTTGTTGTTGAGCCCATCAGCAGTAATTTGTCTCCCCCATGAGTCATGTAGAACACCAACGTAGTATTGGAAACTTGTGTAAGCATTTCTTCGTGTTTCGTTCATGAAGCATATGTTTGGATGAAAGTAGTGACTTCCTCTAGTTCATGTGCATCTGATGTAAGTTGCCGCCATGAACTTGAGAAAGGTTTGTTTTGCCTCCTTTGGAATCATTCCAAGTCAGTCATGCATATGTGCGAAGTATTCTGTAGTATGGAGACTTGCAACCTTCATTCTATATGTGTCCCTAGCACGCCAAGCCACTGGTTGATTTGTTCAAGGAAAAGGAGTTCTTTCATAAGAGCTAATCATGACTTATGTTAAGACTTGATATCCTCTATGATGGTTCCCCACCGAACTTCGGTAGTGTTTTACTATAAGACTACCATGTGGTCATGCTTGTCTAGGACAACGTGTTCACATGTTTGTAGCAAAACCAGCTCATGTTTTGGAGCTTGCTATCGTAGTTCATATCCGAGAATCTCATAGCGCCATCTCGTCAAATTGTGTTGCAACCCTTCCTTTTCAGACATGATGAGTCTGAAATATCCTAACACCAACCAGATCTGAATCTCAGGTAGATATGATGGTTGGAACATTCCAACAGTTGCATTTCGTTCCCAGCTTGTACCCCATTGTGCCAATTTCTATGGGCTGCCTTCTTAGTAATTTCTGTTCAAGATCATCCTCAAAAGTGGACTTACCATGGGTCCCCTCTACCTTCGATGATAAGCAAAATTCATCCATTGAGTTGTCTTCAACAAGGTAGTCCACATCATCCATTCTAGTCCGGGTGTACCATTCCTTTGCATCCCACCAAATGATCGTTGTGAATTGCCTTAGGCTGGTATGGAGAGTCTCAATGATCTCTAATTCAAAAGTAATTCTTTTTGCCACTTAAGGGAATAGTTCTTTGCGTCACCTTTTTGAGGTGCCCGTTCTGGGATCATAGTAAATATTTCCTCACCACCTTGACACCATCCACCATCTCCCTAAGCGTGGAATTGTTGCCACCAATCAAACCCCGTTATTGTTCTTCCATCCCTCTCGACGCATTTTGTGTCTCAACTCGAGATGTGTCACCGTCTCGATCCGTGAGTTGATCATGTTTACTTGATCTTCGTGAAGATCGAATCATGTAGGGTTTCCCCTTCTTTACATTGTCGTGTCAAGTGAAGACCTCGAAAGCAAGGCGTCAAGACTAAGATGATGGAATGAATCAACATCTTGAGAAGGGCAAATGGATCATGAAGATTGTGATAGTTTGTGACTTCCTTTTCCTCTTACCTCCGTCTTGAATCTCGGGTGAGATTCTTGTTTAGTGAGGGTGAGTATCACACCCAGATCAGCCCTAGCTTGATTTTTTTGCATCCATGCATCATGTCTAAATTTCCTTTAAATTTGAATTGGGGAATTGGAGAGCCTCGGGAATCATTTAAAATAAATGATCAACATTAAAAATTGCTTCAAATGTTTCCAAGGAAATGTTCCTTTCAGCTTTAAAATTATTGGCAAGAATAAAATTCAAACCAATAATTTTGGAGTATTGAAACATTTTATTTTGGGCCTTTGAATTAATTCAATAACTATTTGCATTGGAAATATATTTTATATATACTTAATATATGTCCAATAATTACAGGACATTTATGTGATGCAGGTACACTTTAGTTCCAGCCACATAATTATCTTCAGGATTTTATAAAATGGTTTAGTATTTTACTAAACTAAAACAGAGCAAACAAAATAGAAAACAGAAAATAGAAATGAAATTAAAGGAGAGAGCTCACGGGCGATTACTGCGCAGCCCACCCGCCCAGTGCCCCCCCCTCGCTGGCCCGGTGGCCCAGCCCACCAACCGCCTCACCGCTCGTCGCCTACCTCTGCCAATGGCGAGAGGAGGACTGGCGACAGCGCCCGAGCACGCCACCTCCTCCTGCTTTCTTTGCTGGCTACTCCTCGGCCTTGGAGGCGCCACGCGCCTCCCGAACCCCTCGTCCTCTTTCCTCTCTCCTGGACCCCATTTCCTCCTCTGCTCCCTCTCTCTCGCTTGGGACCCGCGCCGCCGTCGCCGCCCCTCGCTGCCCTCGCGGCCACCGCCACCCTCTCTCCTCCCGACATGCCCACGAGCTCCGCCTCGACCTCCTCTTCCTCCCCACCGCCGCGCCCCTGGACGCCTCAAGCACCCTCCCGACCCTTCATCCCCTCGGGTGCTGGGGATTTCCATCGCCGCCCCGCTTGCTCCGGCCCCTCCCCGAGCCCAGTGACCACCCCTGCGGAACCGCGGTGAGCTCCTGCGCCCCTCGCCCCTCTTCCCCGACTCGTTCCCCTCCTCTAGCCACCGATTCCACCGCGGCCGAAGCCCGCCGCCGCCGTGCCTCGTCGCTGGCGTGGCTAGAGCCCCAGTGGCTCGAAGCCAACCCCACCTCCGTGCTCAGCGCAGCACCGGGAGCACGTAGCCCGCGCCAACACCCCCCCTAGCGCCCTGCATCGCCTAACCGCCGTTGGCCGAACTCCGGCGGCCGCCTATGACGTCGCCGGCGTCGATTCCGACCGCCCCGAGCTCAAACCCCTCCACCAAGAGCTTCGGCTCGTCCTCGGCTCCATTTAGATGCTTTCCCCGATCCATTTGGTGGCCGGAATGGCAAAAATCACTCTCGCCGCGTCGCTCGCTCGCTTGCGGCTAAGCGCCGGCGTCCGTGACCCGACCGGCGCAGGTTGACCTTGCCCCAGTTTGACTTCCCCTCTCCCTCATCGACATGCGGGCCCTGCCCGCTAATTAAGTTAGATTAGTATTAACTAAGTTAGGTTAGTTAGTTGAACAACGACACTGGGACCCACAGGTCAGGTTTGACCTGGACCGCCCGATTGACTTGATGACGTCATGCCAGCGTCATCTTGTATGATAAACCCTTTTCTGGATTTAATATAATTTAGGAAATTCGGAAATACTCTAAACTTTAATAAATCATAGAAACTCAACCGTAACTTCGGATGGAAATAATTTATATATGAAAATGATCAGAAAAATATGAAGAATCTGTTTATGCCATGATCATGCATGTTTGAACAAGTTAACATCACTGAATAGGATGAATCATGATTAGGGTAATTTATGAAATAGCATTGGAGTTGGAGTTCAACCTTGTTTGAATTCCACTTCAACTAACTTGGATTATTATTGCATTAGGTGAATTCAGTAACTTAATATGACATGTCATTCATGTGAATGTGCATTGCATTGATTGTGTTCTCTCTTGTTTGCGGTAATTGTCCCTCCGGTGAGCGATGTCACCGAGCGATGAGTTCGATGACACCGATGAAGAACTATATTATCTTGAAGTGCCGGGCAAGCAAAACCCCTTGTTCATTCGATATAATCCCACTCTCTCGCTCCTGCTCTATTTTACTGCATTAGGACAACAACGACTCATGTGTTACTTGCTGCGGTAGCTGAACCCCTTATCCTCTGCATGACTGTCATTCCACAATAATTAGATGAAACCCACTAGCATGAGTAGGAGTTGTTTGAGCCTGTTGTGCCTACTCATTCATGCTTGTTTGTCATGCACTGCTTTGCTTAGAGTTGAGTCAGGTCGATTCATCGGGAATGAATTGGAAAGTGGTGAACATGTCCTACTGTGTGTGAACTAAGTGTGTGAACACGATTTGGTAAAGGTAGCGGTGAGAGGCCATGTAGGAGTACATGGTGGGTTGTCTCATTGAAACCGTCCTCGGGAACTGAGTTACGTGTTTGTGATCCATGAACAGTTACTACCACACATTGGGTTCCGTAACTCGACCCTCTCGACTTATTAATCAACTTGATCTCTGTCCGGGAGTTGCAACTAGTTTACGGTGTTTGTAGGTAGTGTTAGTAGTCTACCAAGTGGCACCTGTGCAGGTGGGCTTGGGACAGACTAGGCACGATGTACGGTGCACCAAGTGGCACCGGTTGGTGGGCTTGGGAACCCTGCTCACATCGTTTGGGGCCGTGGCGACACCCGGCGGATCTCCTTGCGGATGGAACCCGAATAGGCGATAAACCTGGACGAGAGACTTGTGTGGTTAGTCAGGTCGTGGCCGACTCCCTCGCCCGGCTTCCGCTTGAAGGTTGCGAGGTACATGGCGTGTCTGAGGCGATAAGTGGCGAGGCGTGTGTGAAGAAGTACACCCTGCAGGGTTATCATTATCTATTGAATAGCCGGTTCCTCGGATATGGAAACTTGGACCCTTGCATAGTTCATAGACAAGTGAAAGTGGATACTCTAAAATCGCAAGATAAGCGTGAGTGCTATGGATGGCGTTTCGTCGTAGGTAGAGCGGGAGCGGATCCATAGTGGTGTATTGATATGGTGAATATGTGGACTCGTGTGGGCCACCTCAAAAGAGTTACTTGCAGTCGTAGTTCAGGATAGCCACCGAGTCAAAGCTGGCTTGCTGCAGTCAAACTCCACCACCCCCTTTTGATAATGATGCATATGTAGTTAGTTATGATGTAAGTCTTGCTGAGTACAATTGTACTCACGTTTGCTTATTTATGTTTTGCAGAGAGACGTCAGTCTCGCTAGTAGTTCCACGTGGACTTCGACGTTTAGCTTGTTACCTCAGCTACGATCTTGTGCCTCGGCAGGATCTGGTAGATAGTCAGGCCTCTCAGCCCTTTTCATTTATAGTTGGCTGTACTCAGACATGTTTAGCTTCCGCTTGTGCTTTGACTTGTATGTTCTGAGTGTTGGGTCATGAGACCCATGTTTGTAATACCTCGCTCCTCGGAGCCTAATAAATAATATTTGAGTCGTAGAGTTATGTTGTGATGCCATGTTGTATCTCGCATATTGAGCATAATGTGTGTATGTTTGAAATGCTTGGTATGTGTGGGATCCGACAAACTAGTTGTTTATCCTTGGCAGCCTCTCATATGGGAAATGTAGTCTCGTGCTTCGGCGATAGTAGTCCGCTACTGCCGGTTCACGGAGTCCTGCTAGCCCAGACTACTGCTTGGACACTTGATCGGCGGCATGTGTCTCACCGTTCCTATGTCTGTCCTTCGGAAATGTCACGCGGTGTTATTGAGTCCTGCCTAGCCTGCTACAGCCGGGATGCCGGAGTTCCTGTTAGCCAGTGCTACAGCCCGAATATATCGTTGATGACCGACATGCTCGATGTGATTCATGTATGCCTGTCCCCATAGGTTAGCGCCGCTTTGGGTTCACGACTAGCCATGTCGGCCGGGTTCTTTGTCATATGGATGCTAGCGACACTATCATATCGTGAGCCAAAAGACGCAAGCGGTCCCGGGCCATGGTAAGGCGACACCGTGGGAATACCGTGCGTGAGGCCGCAAAGTGATATGATGTGTTACATGCTAGATCGGTGTGACCTAGGATCGGGGTCCTGACAATCGTGATGTGTGAAATCTGTACTCCTAGTAACTCCGTTGCTCGGTAGTTAATGGACAATATCCTCATTCTTAGCGTGTTGATTATTAAATCATCATCCTAAGATTGATCGTGCTACCTAGTCCTTATTTCTGGTGCACACTTCGATTGATGAGTTAGGAACTTGTCAAGTCCTCACTCATTTGATCATATCTTCTTGCCCTCAAAAGCAAGATTGTTCTCGAGCTTAGTAACATACCGGTGGTTCGTGACTTTCCAAATATCTTCTTGGAAGTGTTACCGGGTTGTCTCCTGACTGTTATGTTGAGCTCGTGATCAAGTTGGTTTCTTGTAAACCACCCCTTCTCCAAGAATCTGTGTTGGATATCCCTAAGCTAGTTGGTTAAGCTAGACAACAACTTGGAGAGTTGGAAGATAAAAGTTTGCCTAACTTAGTTCGTTCCAAAGGGATATTCTTGTGTAGTGTGTGTTGAAGAAAGATGATATCTTCATCGATTGGTCCCTGTGATCAGTTGCTGGACCTATTGTCTTATCAATCCTTTGATTTGAGTGTGGGCTATCGTCAAATCAAATCAGTACCAACGATGCTCGTAATGTTGTCTTACTTGTGGTTGATCCCTCGGGCATACACCATTATATCTTTTGGTCTGACCAACGCTATCACCGTGTTCACATGATGGTGGAAGTCCAGTGATATGGAAATTCCGATGAGTTGTTGTTGAGCCCATCAGCAGTATTTTGTCCCCCCCATGAGTCATGTTGAACATCAACCTAATATTGGAAACTTCTGTAAGCATTTCTTCGTGTTTCGCTCATGAAGCATATGTTTGGATGAAAGTAGTGACTTCCTCTAATTCATGTGCATCTGATGCAATTTGCCGCCGTGGATTCGAGAAAGTCAATGTTGCTTCTTTGGAATCATCCCAAATCGGTCATGCATACGTGCGAAGTATTCTGTGGTTCGGAGACTTGCAACCTTCGCTCTACATGTGTTCCTAGCACACCAAGCCACTGATTGATTTGTTCAAGGAGAAGGAGCTCCTTCATAAGAGCTAATCCATGGACTTGCGTAAAGACTTCGATATCCTCGATGATGGTTCCCAACCTGAACTCGGTAGTGTTTTATTATAAGACTACTAGGTGGTAATGCTTGTCTAGGACAGCTTGTCCACATGTGTGTAGCGGAACCGGCTCATGTTTTGGAGCTTGCTATCGTAGTTCACTCCCCGAGAATCTCGCAACGTCATCTCATCGGTTGTGTTGCAAATTTTCCTTTTCAGGCACGTGAATGTCTGAAATATCCCTTTAACAACCAGATCTGAATCTCAGGCAGATATGATTGTTGGAACATTCCCAGCAGTTGCATTTCGTTCCCAGCTTGCACCGTCCTTGTGCCATTTCACTATGGGCTGCCTTCTTAGTAATTCTTGTTCAGGATCATCCTCAAAAGTGGTCCTACCATGGGTCCCCTCCACCTTCGATGATAAGCAAAAATCATCCATTGTGTTGTCTTCAACAAGGTAGTCCACATCATCCATTCTAGTCCGAGTATGTCATTCTTTCGAACTCCTTCAAATGATCGATTGTGATTGCCTTAGGCTGGTATAAAGAGTTCCAACGATCTATGGATCAAAAATAATTCTTTTTGCCACTTAAGGGAATAGTTCTTTGCATCACTTTTCCAAGGTGCCCGTTATGGAATCCTGGCAATTATTCCTCGCCACCTTGACAGCATCCACCATCTTTCTAAGCTTGGAATTGTTGCCCACCAATCAAACCCCGTCGTTTGTTCTTCCATCCCTCTCGATGTGTTCCGTGTCGCATCTCGAGAGATGTTCAATGTCTCGCTTGATGAGTGATCCTAAGTTGCTCGATCTTTAAGAAGATCGATTCCTGCAGAGATCCTCTTTGTCGTTGTCGTGTTGGATGAAGTTCTCGAAAGTAAAGGCGTCAAGACCAAGATGATGGAGTGAATCAACATCTTCGAGAAGGACAAATGGATCATGGAGATTGTGATAGCTTTGTGACCTCCCTTTTCCTCTTACCTCACGTCTTGAATCTTGGGGCGAGATTCTTGTTTAGTGGGGGTGAGTTGTCACAGCCCTAGAGCTTGCTTGTAACTAGTGGCATTGCATCCATGCATCATGTTTAATTTTCATGAAATTTGAAATGGGGATTGCCTAAACCCGAGCATTAAAGGAATTCAAATAGGCTCAACCAAAAATATCTTTCAGTGATTTCAAATGTCTTTAGAAAATGTTCATCATTTCTGGAAAAATGCTTTAAACCAGAACCAGAGGTGCTGCACATTTTTCTTGTCATATTTGGTCACTGGATTAATTCAGAAAGTATTTGCATTTGGGAATTTAATGCTAATAAATAATTTAAATGCTCAAATAATCCCAAACTGAAATGTTTACTGTAGGATTTATTTCCAACAGTGGTCATGAGCAGTGGCATGAATTTTGGGATTGATTTAGTCTTTTTAATAAAGCCCAACAGTTAAAGAATAATAGTAAACATGATTAAATAGAAGAATAAGAGAGAGAGAAGCCACTTGGGCCAGTTACCTGGCAGCCCACTTACCTGGCCCAGCTCCTCCAGCCGGCCCAGCCCACCTGGCAAGTGCCAGTCGTCGCCTACCTCTGCCAGTAGGCAGAGGAGGGACACGGCGCACGCGCCCGAGCTCGCCATGCCTCCTCCCTGCTCGCCTGCCTCACCGAAGGGCCTCGAAGCCCCTCCTCGGCGCCGCTCTGGACCCCCTGGACCCCCTCTGCTTCTCCCTCGCTCTCTGGTTCCCTCTCCCCTTCCCTGGCTCTCTCCCGAACACACGCCGTCGCCGCCGCTCGCCACCACCGCGGCCACAGGCCCTCCCTCGCCCATCCAACATGCCGTAGAGACCCTCCGTGCTTCCCTCGTCCTCCCCGACGGCTCACGCGACCGGAGAAGCCCCGAGGCGCCGCCCCGCCGCTTTCCCCTTCTCGGACCCGCCGGTCGCCGTTGCCCGATTCGTCGAACTCCGGACGCCCCCGAGCCCGCTGACCACCTCTCCCTCTCCACGGTGAGCTCCTCTTCCTCTCCCCCTAGCTCCCGTGCTTGTTTGGCCTCCGTAGCCGCCGTTTCCACCTCACCCGAAAACTCCCCGCCGCCGGCCATGGCGCCGTCGTGGCTAGAGCCACAATGGCTCGAAGCCAACCCCACTTTTGTGCTCAGCGCAGCACCAGGAGCTCGTAGCCACCACCCGCTCCTCCTCCCGTGCACCGTAGCGTCAAACCCGACCCCGCCCGAACTCCGGCCGCCGCCTTGGAGCTCGCCGCTGCCGATTCCGACCACTGCAGCTGCTGCCGCCACCACCACTAGATGCGCGAGTCTTCCAGCTCGCCATAGCCGCAAACCCCGAGCAAAATGGCGCACCGTAGGCGAAACCCGAGCCACTCCGGCGCACACCCGCCCATGGTTTGGTCGCCCGGCGATCACTGCGCCGTGGTAATGACGTGGCATCGTCATTAGGTGCTAATGACCAACAATTACCCCCGACCCATCGACATGCGGGCCCCGCCCATTAGTTAAGTTAGAGTTAGTACTAACTAAGCTTGGTTAGCTTAGTTGAACACCGACAATCGGGACCCACAGGTCAGATTTGACCTGGACAGCGCCCGTTGACTTGCTGACGTCACCGTGAGGTCATGCTGACGCAGTAATAGGTTTTCTGGATTTAATTTAATTCAGGAAATTTCAGAAAATACCCCAAACTTCTAAAATTCATAGAAATTCAACCGTAACTCCAATGGAAATAAGTTATATATGAAAAATGATTAGAAAAATATGAAGAATCTGTTTATGCCATGATCATGCATGTTTGAACAAGTTAACCTCACTGAATAGGATGAATCATGATTAGGGTAATTTATGAAATAACATTTGGAGTTGGAATTTGTTCTTGTTTGAATTCCACTTCAATTAACTTGGCTAGATATTGCATTAGGTGAATTCAGTACCTTAACATGACATGTCATTCATATGAATGTGCATTGCATTGATTGTGTTCTTTCTCAGTTGCCGGTGTCTGTCCCCTCTCAGTAGATGACGTTCCGACGATTGTTCGATGACACCGATGAAGAACTATATTATCTTCAGAAGTGCCAGGCAAGCAAAAACCCCTTGTTCATTCCGATACAATCCCACTCTCTCGCTCCTGCTCTATTTTACTGCATTAGGACAACAACGACTCATGTGTTACTTGCTGCGGTAGCTAAACCCCTTTATCCTCTGCATGACCTGTCATTCCACAGTAATTAGATGAAAACCACTAGCATGAGTAGGAGTTGTTTGAGCCCTGATGTGCCTACTCATTCATGGTTGTTTGTCGTGCCTGCTACTGCTTAGAGTTGAGTCAGTTCTGGTTCATCGGGAATGAATTGGAATGGGTGTGTGAACATGTCCTACTGTGTGTGAGCTAAGTGTGTGAACACGATTTGGTAAAGGTAGCGGTGAGAGGCCATGTAGGAGTACATGGTGGGTTGTATCATTGCAGCCGTCCTCAGGAACTGAGTTCTGTGTTTGTGATCCATGATACAGATTACTACCACGCATTGGGCCCAAAACCAATGGACCCTCTCGGCTTCTTAACCACCCTTGTCCTCGGTCCGGAGTTGCAAGTAGTTTACGGTGTTTGTAGCATCTTGAGGGCATGCATAGCGCTGACCTTAGGGGTGGGTTGTGTTGCGGTGAGCACGTGGCCGGTGTGCAGTGCCCGTTTGGTATCTCGGGAACCCTGCACACATCGTTCGGGCTGTATGGGAAACCTCGGCGGACTCCTGCGGATGGAACCTGAATAGGCGATAAACCTAGACTAGGGACTTGAGTGTTTAGGTAGGCCGTGGCCGACACCCACGCTGGGCTTCCGCTTGAAGGTTGCAGTACATGTCGTGTAAATGGCGGTAAGTGGTGAGCGTGTGTGAAGAAGTACACCCTGCAGGGTTAATATGATCTATTGAATAGCCGTGTCATGAAAAGGACTTCGGGTTGCCTATATCAGTTCATATACAAGTGAAAGGGGATACTCTAAAATGCGCAAGATAAGCGTGAGTGCTATGGATGGCGTTCTCGTAGGGAGACGGGAGCGGGTCCATAGTGGTGTATTGATATGGTGAATATGTGGAATCGTGTGCGCCACCTCAAAAGAGTTACTTGCAGTCGTAGTTCAGGATAGCCACCGAGTCAAAGCTGGCTTGCTGCAGTCAAACTCCACCACCCCCTTTTGATAATGATGCATATGTAGTTAGCTCTGATGTAAGTCTTGCTGAGTACGTTTGTACTCACGTTTGCTTATTTTATGTTTTGCAGAGAGACTTCAGTATCGCTAGTAGTTCCGCTTGGACTTCGACGTTTAGCTTGTTACCTCAGCTACGATCTTGTGCCCTCGGCAGGATCGGGTAGATAGTCAGGCTTCTCAGCCTTTTCCATTTATAGATGTCTGTACTCAGACATGTTTAGCTTCTGCTTGTGCTTTGACTTGTATGTTCTGAGTTTTGGGTCATGAGACCCATGTTTGTAATATCTCGCTCCTCGGAGCCTAATGAATAAATATTTGAGTCGTAGAGTTATGTTGTGATGCCATGTTGTATTTACACATATTGAGCATATTGTGTGTATGTTTGAAATGCTTGGTATGGTTGGGATCCGACAATCTAGTTGTTTATCCTTGGCAACCTCTCATATGGGGAAATGTAGTCTCGTGCTTCCGGCGATAGTAGTCCGCTTCAGCCGGTTCACGGAGTCCTGCTAGCCCAAAGACTCTGCTTGGACACTTGACTGGCGGCATGTGTTTCACTTCGTTCCTATGTACATCCCTTAGGGAAATGTCACGCGGTGATATTCGAGTCTGCCTAGCTGTTACAGCCGGGATACGAGTCCTCATTAG
Source organism: Aegilops longissima (assembly GCA_021605205.1). Classification (NCBI taxonomy): domain Eukaryota; kingdom Viridiplantae; phylum Streptophyta; class Magnoliopsida; order Poales; family Poaceae; genus Aegilops; species Aegilops longissima. The sequence goes on along the minus strand of CM038676.1, from coordinate 52,218,221 downwards.
CCAGTGCTACAGCCCGAATTCATACGTTGATGACCGACATGCTCGATGTGATTCATGTATGCCTTTCCCCATGGGTTAGCGCCGCTTTGGGTTCACGACTAGCCATGTTGGCCCGGGTTCTTTGTCATATGGATGCTAGCGACACTGTCATATACGTGAGCCAAAAGGCGCAAACGGTCCCGGGCCATGGTAAGGCGACACCCGTGGGAATACCATGCGTGAGGCCGCAAAGTGATATGAGGTGTTACCGGCTAGATCGATGTGACTTGGAATCGGGGTCCTGACAATTCATCCCGGTAGTACTATGATGTATCAGGACCTACGTCAGAGGTTCTGGTGGACTAGGATGAAGAGAGAAATCGCCGACTTTGTTGCCAATTGTGATTTTTGTCGTCGTGTTAAGGTAGAGCACCAAAGGCCTGCTGGCACCCTTCAGCCTTTAGCTATTCCCGAGTGGAAATGGGATAAAGTTGGTATGGACTTCATCACCGGCTTTCCCAGGACCAAGAAAGGGAATAATGCTATCTTCGTAGTCATTGATCGTCTCTCCAAAGTGGCGCACTTCCTACCTGTTCAAGAGAGTATCACTGCTAGTCAGCTCGCTGACTTATATATCTCTCGGATAGTTTCACTCCATGGTGTTCCACTAGAGATCAATTCAGACCGTGGCAGTCTTTTCACTTCTCATTTCTGGGAGAGTTTCCAAACTGCCATGGGAACCCATCTTTCCTTCAGTACCGCTTTCCACCCTCAGTCGAGTAGTCAGGTGGAAAGGGTCAACCAAATTCTCGAAGACATGCTTAGAGCTTGCGTTATCTCATTCGGTATGGATTGGGAGGAATGTCTTCCTTTCGCCGAGTTTGCTTAAAACAACAGCTATCAATCTAGTCTCAAGAAAGCTCCTTTTGAGATTCTCTATGGACGAAGATGTCGAACACCTTTGAACTGGTCAGAAACCGGTGAAAGACAATTCTTTGGACCGGACATGATCCAGGAGGCAGAAGAGCAAGTTCGCATCATTCGTGAGAATATGAAAACAGCCCAATCTCGTCAAAAGAGCCAGTATGACCGTCGTCATAAGGAAGTGGCTTATGAAGTTGGCATCAAAGCCTACCTTCGGGTTACTCCTTTGAAGGGTACCCATCGTTTCGGTATCAAGGGCAAGTTGGCTCCTCGTTACATTGGTCCTTTTAGCATTCCCGCTAAACGAGGAGAGGTTGCCTACCAGTTGGAACTACCCCCACATCTTTCTCGAATGCATGATGTCTTCCACGTCTCTCAACTCAGGCGTTGCTTCTCGGATCCCATCCGTGGAGTGGACCACGAAACGCTTGATCTCCAAGACAACCTCACATACTGAGAGTATAAGGTTCGCATTCTTGATCAAGTAGAGCATGTCACTCGACGTCATAACATCAAGTTTCTCAAGGTTCAGTGGTCTCATCATTCCGAGAGAGAAGCTACTTGGGAACGAGAAGATCGTCTTCAACTGGAGTACCCCGCTTTCTTTCCGTCGACCCCTGAATCTCAGGACGAGATTCTTTCAAGTGGGGGCGAGTTGTCACATCCCTAGTTCTGGTATGCTCAAGGCCAGCTAGTCATGTGTGCATCATGTTTAAATTCCATTTAAATTTGAAATGGGGATTTGTGAAACCCTCAGAATCATTTTTAGAAATGACCTAAATAAAATGTGCTCCAAAAGGGTCCAAGAAAATGCTCATGTTGCCCTCTGAAAATATTGGACAGAGATAAAAATCAAACCAATATTTTTGGGAGCTCATAAGTATTTATTTTGGGCATTTGGAATTAATGCATAATTATTTGCATTGGATATATAAATGTTATATATATATTATATGTCCAAAAATTATGCTAGTTGATGAGGAGCTCTGGAATAATACCACTAGCCCCTACAAAAATTGGCATAAGTTAATAAAATGATTTAGTATTTTTATTAAATCAACACAAATGTCAGAAATAGAAAAAGAAATAGGAAAAAGGGGGCCTACCTGGACTTACCTGCAGCCCTTGTGCAGCCCAGCGGCCTAGCAAGCCGGCCCAGCCAGCAGGCGGCCCAGCCCAACTGACAGGAGCTTCTTCAAGCTCCTGCCAGTAGGAGCAGCTGCGTGGCCGGCATGCCGCAGCCGCGCCACCTCCTCCCTCCCTGCCTGCCTGTCCTCCCCCTCGTCGCTCTGGATGGCCCGGACGACGCCACACGACGCCCCGCACCTCTCTCCCTCTCTCTCATTCCCCCCCTCCCCTGGTTTCTCTCCCACGCGCACGGCCGAGCGCCACCGCCGCCACCGGCCACTGTTGTCGCGCCCACAGCCACGGCTTCGCCTCCCCGACACGCGTCCCAGCTCCGCCGCGACCCCCTCTACCTCCTCGTTGAGCCACACACCTCCGGACGGCCTCCATCGTCGTCACCGTCGTGTCTTCACCGCCGGCCGCCGTGGATCCCCATCGCCGCCCCGTCGACCACAGCAAGGTCCCAGAGCTGCGCCGTCAAGCCCATCGAGATCGCTGTGAGCTGTTGCTCCTCCTCCCCTCTCCGTTCTCCCCTACTTTTGCACCGCATCGCTCGCCCGACTCCGGCCGCCGCCCATGCTTCTCGCTCGGCGAGCTCCGCTGCTTCCACGGCCTTCCAAGGCCTTGGTGGATGCGCCCGTGCACGGGCTACCCGCCGGTGGCCTCCGTGTGCCAAACCGTGGCCTCCAGCTCGCTCCGGCGAACTTCCGCCGTGGCTCGAGGTCGTCGCCGGCGAAACTCCGGCGACTGACGTGGCGCGTGATTAGCTGCTAACCTCACCTCTTATTTAACCCCTGACACTGACCAGTGGGCCCAGCGCCACTAATCCTATAATTAGGATAATCTAACCCCCCTGTTTAACCCGTGTCACTGACGTGTGGACCCCACACGTCAGGTTTGACCAGTCAGCGCTGTCGACTTGCTGACGCAAGCATGACGCAGTGCTGACGCAATTATTTATTTTCTAGATTTAAATTAAATCAGGATATCCAGAAAATTAGCAAAACTTCAAAAAATCATAGAAATTCAACCGTAGCTCAGATTGAAATAATTTATATATGAAAAATTATCAGAAAAATGCAATCTATCCATCTGTATCAGTTTCATGCATGAAAAACCAACTTATACCTGCTGTATAAGTGAAACACTATAATGGCATATATAAGAGCTTAACTTGGAGTTGCATTTGAACCCTTGATTCAAATGGACTTCATTCAATTTGAATACTAGTTGCATTAGTTCAACCAGCATCACATCTACATGCCATGTTCATGCATCATATTGTTGCATATGCCTGTGTATTGATTGTTGGCTCCGTTCCTTCTCGATAGGTCCTGCTCCGGAGACCGTTCCAGAGTACCTGTCTGTGAAGCAGTGCCTCCCTTGTTGATTTACCAAGCAAGCAAACCCCCTTGTTCATTCTGATACAATCCTACTCTCTCGCTCCTGCTCTCAGTTATTGCATTAGGACAACAACGATTCATCTGCTACTTTGTGCTGCGGTAGTTGAACCCATTCCTCTGCATGACCTGTCATTGCCACAGTAAATATTTGAAACCCACTAGCATGTGTAGGAGTTGATTGAGCCATGTTGTGTTCCTACCATGCTATGCCTGCTATTGCTTAGAGTTGTGTCAGGTCTGATTCATTGGGAATGAATTGGAGTAAAGTTACGTGTTACGATCTTTGAGAGTGAAATGTGTGAACACTATTTGGTAAAGGTAGCGGTGAGAGGCCATGTAGGAGTACATGGTGGGTTGTCTCACCGGAACCGTCCTAAAGCCTTGAGTTCTATGTATGTTGTCCAATGACTCGATACTACCACACATTGGGTTCCGGTAACTCGACCCCTCTCGACTTATTAACCAACTTGATCTCTGTCCAGGAGTCGCAACTAGTTTCTGGTGTTTGTAGGTAGTGTTAGTAGTCTACCAAGTGGCACCCGGCCAGGTGGGCTTGGGACAGACTAGGCACAAGTGGCACGGTGTACCAAGCGTAGATCCATCCGGCGAGGTGGGCTTGGGAACCCTGCACACATCGTTTGGGGCCGTAAGCAACACCCCGGCCGGATCTCCTTGCGGATGGAACCCGAATAGGCGATAAACCTGGACTAGAGTCTTGTGTGGTTAGTCAGGTCGTGGCCGACACCCTCGCCAGGCTTCCGCTTGAAGGTTGCCGAGATACATGATGTGTATATGGCGGTAAGTGGCGAGAGCGTGTGTGAAGAAGTACACCCCTGCAGGGTTATCATGATCTATTCGAATAGCCGTGTCCTCGTTATGGACTTCTTGGATGCTTACGTGGTACATAGACAACTTGAAGTGGATACTCTAAAATGCTCAAGACAAGTGTGAGTGCTATGGATGGCCTTCTCGTATGGAGACGGAATGAATCCATAGTAGTGTATTGTGTGGTGACTAGTGGACTCGTGTGCCATATCACCTCAAAGAAGTTACGTAGTCGTGAAACAGGATAGCCACAGAGTCAAAGCTGGCTTGCTGCAACTAAACTCCACATTACCTTCTTGATACTAATGCATGTATAATAGGATCTGATGTAAGTCTTGCTGAGTACCTTTGTAATCACGTTGCTTTATTTATGTTTTGCAGCGGAGACTTCGGTCTTACTAGTAGTTCCGCTTGGACTTCGACGAGTAGCTTGTTACCTCAGCTACGATCTTGTACCCTTGGGAGGGTCTTGTAGATAGTCAGGCTTCTCAGCCTTTTTCTTTTGTAGTTGTCTGTACTCAGACATGTAATGCTTCCGCCTGTTGCTTGTATGCTCTGAATGATGGGTCATGTGACTCCTTTTTGTATTTAATGCTATGTGGCTCTTCTGGGCCTTTATCTATATGAGTTTGCGTTATGTTGTGATGCCATGTTGTACAGCACATACTTGCATGTTATGCGTACGTGTAACGTGTATTGCTATGTGTGGGATCCGACAACCTAGTTGTCTATCCTTGGTAGCCTCTCTTATGGGGAAATGTAGTCTAGTGCTTCCACCGAGCCATAGTAGTCCGCTACAGCCCGCTTCTTTGAGTCCCGCTAGCCCAACACTACTGCCCCGGAACACTTGACTGGCCGGCATGTGATTCACTTCGTTCATGTGTCTGTCCCTTCGGGGAAATGTCACGCGGTGACATCCAGAGTCCTGCCTAGCCTGCTACAACCCGGGTTACCGGAGTCCTGTTAGCCCAGTGCTACAGCCCGGATTCACACGCTGCTGGCCGACATGCTCGATGTTGATTCATGTATGCCTGTCCCCATAGGTTAGTGCCACTTTGGGTTCACGACTAGTCATGTCGGCCCGGGTTCTCTGTCATATGGATGCTAGCGACACTATCATATACGTGAGCCAAAAGGCGCAAACGGTCCTTGGCCATGGTAAGGCGACACCCGTGGGAATACCGTGCGTGAGGCCGCAAAGTGATATGATGTGTTACATGCTAGATCGGTGTGACTTAGGATCGGGGTCCCGACAGGGAGCTCGGCGGGAAAGTACTTGCCGGGGCCTTATTTCCTCCGCTTGTTCTACTCTGTCGATGGTTCAACAGATGGTTGAGTTAACCGAAGCACAAAAGTACCTGGTTCCACAGGTAATTTGAAGGCAGCGCGCTTCAACATGTAGTCGGCGATGTCGTTCTCCGCCTGGGAACGTGCTCTGCTTGTATACCATCAAAGCGCTCCTCCAGCTTCCTCACCTCATCTACGTAGGCCTCCATCAACGCGCTCTGATAATCTTTGTTGACTTGCCTGACGACAAGTTGTGAATCACCCCTCACGATGAGCTTCTTAACCCCGAGGTCTGCCACGATCCTGAGACCGGCAAGCAACCCCTCGTATTCAGCAGTGTTGTTTGTGGACATCTCCCTGGGGAAGTGCAACTGGATTACATACTTGAGGTGCTCTCCGGTGGGTGCGACAAGTAGCACGCCAGCACGGCGCCTTGCAGCAAGAAAGCCCCGTCAAAGTACATGATCCAGTTGCGACTTGCCTCCTTGCCGGGGAGAGCGGTCTCCTGGATCTCTTCGTCGGGCGTTCAGGTCCATTCTGCAATGAACTCCGCCAAGACTCTGCTCTGGATTGTCAAAGTACTTTCAAACTTCAAACCAAAGCTTGACAGCTCCAAGGCCCACTCCACAATCCTCCCGGTTGTGTCCGGGTTATGCAGTATCCGTTGCAGCGGGAGGCGGGTGACGACGGTCATTTCATGTGCCTGGAAGTAATGACGCAACTTCATCGAGGCCATAAGGAGGCCGAAGAGCAATTTCTGCACACCGGAGTACCTTGACCTAGCCCCCTACAAGAGGGAGCTGACAAAGTAAACCAGGTGCTGCATCATCTTCTTCCTCTGCACCACTTCATTTGGTTGCATGGGACCTGTCCGGATGGCGTCAGACTCTGCCAGGGGACTTGCCTTGCCAGCGCCAGGCCCTGCCGGGGGAATCTTTGGCTCGCCATCCGCCAGCCCAACCGTTGCCACTACCTCCTCGTCGACCTCCCTCTGTGCCACTAGCGCGGCGCTGACCACTTGATTCGTTGCCGCCAGATACAGCAACAACGACTCTTGTGGTTTAGGCGCAACTAGTATCAGTGTAGAGGAGAGGTATTTCTTCAAATCCTGCAGCGTTGCCTCGGCCTCTGGGGTCCACTCCAATTGGCCCGCCTTTTCAAGATTTTGAAAAAGGGAAGGGCACGCTCAACAGACTTGGAGATGAATCTGCTCATGGCGACAACGCAGCCAGTGAGCTGACGCACATCCTTGATCCGCTTGGGCGCCTCGATCTGCTCAATAGTCTTGATCTTGTCTGGATTTTCCTTGATCCCACGCTGTGATACAAAGAACCCGAGAAGTTTTCCGGACGGAAAGCCAAAGACACACTTCTCAGGGTTCAACTTGAGGTTGATCTTGCGTAGGTTGGCAATCGTCTCTTCTAAGTCTTGCACAAGAGTTGCCTTATCCTTGGTTTCGACCACTATGTCATCCATATAAGCTAACATATTTCTATGTTGCTGGGGCTCAAAACCAATTTGGACTGCTCTTGCAAACGTTGAGCCAGCACTCTTCAACCCGAAAGGCATCCGTAAAAAGCAATATGTACCATATGGGGTGATGAATGCTATCTTCTCTTCGTCTTCTCATGTAATGAAGATATGGTGGTAGCCCGAGTAGGCGTCGAGGAATGATAACAGATCACACATGGCCGTGGAGTCAATAATCTGGTCAATGTGCGGCAACGGGAAGGGGTCCTTAGGACAAGCCTTATCGATATCTGTGTAGTCGATACACAGCCTCCACTTCCCATTTGCCTTGCGCACCACCACCAAATTGGCCAACCATGTCGGATGGAGCACTCCTCTCACCAAGCCTGTCGCTTCCAACTTCCTGATCTCCTCTGTGTTGAACTCCTGCCGTTCCAAAACTTGCTTCCTGACCTTCTGCTTGACGGGTCGCGCATGGGGACAGACATCAAGATGGTTCTCAATCACTTCCCTGGAACGCCGGGGATGTTGGATGCTTTCCATGCAAACACATCGACATTCGCCCGCAGGAAAGTGGCGAGCGTGCTTTCCTATTTGCTGGGAGCTTATGGTGAAAGCCCCTCCCGTGCCATCCTCCTTGACGGACACCTTCTTAGTCTCTAGCAGTGCAGCTCTGGATTTCTTGCTCTTGTCGGTGGAGTTCTCTGGCACGTCCTTGATGGTAGCACAACACTCCGAAGAGGTTCGCTTGCCGGAGTGGGTGCGAGAGGTCTTGCCGGTCTTCTTCTTCCCTCCCGGGGCTCCAGCGGCAGGAGCAAGTGCCTCGGTGGCAGCTGCTGCAACAACTTCCCGGTAGAGTAGGTCGGCGCAGATCAGCGCATCCTTCTTGTCGCAGGAACGGTGATGATGGTCATCGGCCCAGGCATCTTCAGTGTGTTGTAGGTGTAATGTGACGCTGCCATGAACTTGGCTAGTGTCGGGCGGCCGAGGATCCCGTTATAGGGCAAGGGGATCTCGGCTACATCGAAGACAATCCTCTCCGTCCTGTAGTTCAACTCGCTCCAAATGTCACAGGTAGCGTGACCTTACCCTTCGGCTGGCTCCTCCCCGGGTTGACCCCTTGAAACGTGCCCGTCTCCTCGAGGTCTCCATCAGGAATTTGCAGCCTTTTGATCACAACGGGTGACATCAAGTTCAAACCGGCCCCGCCGTCGACCAGCATCTTGTTCACCTTGAGGTTGCATATCGTTGGTGAAACCAACAACGACAAACACCCGACCACAGTTGTGCGATCAGGGTGGTCCTTGGTGTCAAAGATGACAGGCGTGTTGGACCACTTCAGTGGCTTCTGAGCGTCGAACGACGGCTCCGCTGCTGTGATCTCACGCGCCCACTGCTTGAGCTGGTGGTGAGAAGTATGCAGCAAGGCGCCACCATCGACGCACATGGCCTCTGTTGCCTTCTGGAACTCATGCTCGTCGGACTAGTCGTCCTCGTCATGATCATCGTCTTCCTTCTTCTTGTCGCGGCCCCGAGCGGGCCTCTCTTGCTGATTATCCTTGCCGCGGCGGCCTCCTTGGCTGCCACGCTTCTTGCCGGATCCTTCAGCACCATCCTGACCCTTCTCCTTGTCCCGCCTCTCATACTCGGCCTTTTGCTTTTCAGCAAGCAGCTCAACTTGCCGGTAGTTCTGGAGGTCATGGCCCTTGGTGTGGTGGATCTTGCAACACTGCTTGTCGGAGCCCCCCCGGCTTGTCGGCAGTCGCCAAGGCTCGGCTAGCGGCGCACCCGGCAATCTCCTTGCCGGGGTCGTCTGCCTTGGCCTTCTTGGCGGCGCCGGTGTCGTCGGATCCCTCGACGGCAAGCACGGCCTTGCCCTTGCGTTTCCTGTTGTGACGCCGACCCTTCTTCGTCGGGGCGGCGGTGTCCTCATCGGTAGAGTCGGTTTCCGTGTCGGCGTCTTCACTGGGGTACTTCCTCCTCTCTTCAGCCCGAGCGCATCTATCGGCCAGAACGTAAAGTTCGTCCACATACTTGACCTTGTTCATCGCCAGCTCTTCACGCCTCGTGCGGTTACGCACATTCTGATGGAATGCGCTGATCACGGCAGCGGGATGAACATCTGGGATGTTGTATTGCTTTCGGCTGAGCCTCTGTATGTACTTGCGCATGTTTTCACCTTCCTTCTCGGGAATGATATGCAAATCACTCGCCTGGCCATGAGCTTGGTGGCCTCCAGTGAAGGCACCAACGAACTCATGACACAGGTCCGACCAAGAAGAAATGGAATCCGCCGGCTAGTGCATAAACCAAGACATGACATTGGGTTTCAAGGCGAACGAGAAGTAATTGGCAAGCACCTTGTCGTCACGACCTCCAGCGGCTTGCATCACGATGGTGTAGATGATGAGGAACTCTGATGGATGGGTCTTGCCGTTGTACTTCTCGCCGACGTCGGGCTTGAACTTGCGGTGGGACGACCACTTGAACTGCCGCATCTCACGGGTAAAGGCTGGGCAGCCCACCTCGTAAGGTAGGCCGCCGGAGCCTCCCGATGCTGGGTGGTCCATAGCGGGCCGCGCCCGTCTATCTGACTGGTGGCGTGTATCGCGACGACGCTTGATGGTGGTTCAAGCGTCTTCATGGGCTCGCTCCCGAAGAACTTGCCTCTAGTCGCGGTGGGTCCGTGGGTCGGATGACGCTATGGAAATATTATCACAAGCGTCATCACGAGAGATCGACACCCGCGGCGGCTGGCGTGGAGGAGGAGAGTGCATCGTGGCTGCAGCACCCCCGGCCCCTCCACCGCTGGCGTGTGGTGGCTCAACGGAGCATGGGCCTGAGGTCCCCGCTGGCCGTGGCTCGTCTTTGTTGGCAACGCCGACGAGGCTCCGGATGGTGGCTCTCCACTCGTTGAGCTTTTTTTGCGGCGGGAGGGAAGTTGAGGAGTAGCTGCGCGCGCGCCAAAGCTTCCGCTGGCGTGGGTGGCGGTGAAAGCTGCGTGGACCGTGGCGCGCTCCGATTTCTAACCACGTTAGAAGGAGCTCTATCACGGCCCGACGGTTGTGCGACCATTTTCTCCAGCACTTCGATGGGCATGCTGGCCTCCTTCGTCCCGCAAATGATGCACATGACTCTTCCCACAACAGCGTATGGGGTCACCAGCGTGGTGACGTTGCTCGTCACGCACACCCTGGGAAGAGCGCACCGTGGGCGCTGGTGTAGGCATCTTGGAGGTCGCCGCGGCGCCCGTGGGTGGCACGGCACCGCCCCTGGAGGGCCCCGCGCCGCCTGCGTGGGGCCTAGTTCCGTCCTGGGGTTCGGCGACGTATGGCCCATCGTCTCGTGCATGAACGACGCTGCTCGCCAGGCTCTGACTGCCAGAGCGATGTTGGTGCTCGTGGGCCACGCCTCGGGTTCTGTCTACGACCGTTCCGCTACTCGCCCGCACCGGTAAGGGTCGTCCGGCTCCGGATGAACCGATCACCGTGATCGTCTTCTTCTTGGGAGCCATGGCGATGAAGAACTGCTAGGCTAACCGCTAGACCGGGTCATCACAACTGCGCCTCCCCCTACCTGGCGCGCCAAAGATGTCGGTAGAAACGACACCTATGGGATCACTCGGATCCCTTCTACTGTTGGCGGGCGCGTGGTTGTGGAAAGAGCGGGTCTGACAGGAAGCACACATATCGTTTACCCAGGTTCGGGCCGCGATGATGCGTAAAACCCTAGTCCTGCTTTGGTAGATGTACTGAGTGTTCTTGAGCTAGCTACGGGGTGTGATTTGCCCAAAATAACCGAATCCCCCTCCTGGTTGCCTCGGGCCTCCTTTTATAGGAAAAAGGGGTTGCCATAGTGGCATACAGGAGGTGGAAAGGTCTACAGTGGATGAGTCTATCTTCTGGCCCCGTCGGACAAACGCATTTAATGCACTACCGACGTGCCCCTCTTGCTTTATCGGGGACGACAAGGAAGCACATCCCAGCTATCGCCGCCTCGCCTGGCTCCGACACGCGTCCGAGCTGACGAGGCGTTGGGGCGCCATGTTGGCTGGCACGGTGGTGGAGCCTTCATGAAGACTTGCATGCCACCACGCAGGTGCTTGCTGAGTCGGTCATGGAGGCAACCGTCGCCACGCAGGTGCCTGCTCAGCTGGTTGAGCTGGCAGCTGCATGGGGACGGTGGTGGAGCCTTGGCAGACACGGGCCTGGCCGCGGCCCTGTAAGCGTCTTCGGTAGGGGCCTTGCCGGGGCCCCGGCAAGGGTCTTGCCGTGGCATTGCAGTCTTCCCCGGCAAGCGTCTCACCGGGGGTCTCGTGGATTTCCTCGGCTAGGATCCCGCTGAGGACCGTCGTCTTCTGGTCCTCATCTGATCTCATGTGTTCATGATCTTGATGAAGATCTGCATGCCACCACAGAGGTGCCTCCCAAGCCTTGGTTCCATTGTAGTTGTTGGCGGTGTTTGGAACTCCTGGGCTCAAGGGTGGCTCGCCCTGCTTGTGTTGTGCAAGTTGCCCCGGCAAGGCTCTTGCCGGGGCCGCGGAGGCCGCCCCGGCAAGGGTCTTGCCGGGGGAGTCCACCTTGCCCCTTTGCTCTTTGTGTCTTTGGTCTTGGCATTTCCTTGTTTGTCTTGTGCTTCGGTTTCCCTCCTGCTTCTCTAACTACTCGTGCACAAGTAAAGGGTTAAAAGGAGAGCCCCTACTTTTGTACACCGACATGTTCGCAAAAAAAATACTCATGACATGGCCCTTTTTTCTTTTCCTGTTTCTATTTTTCCTTCTTAAAATTAATTCAGGATTTCCAAAAGTTGTCAGTTTTGGATTTTGTTGGAGAAATCATAAAATGTTCATGAATTCATAAAATGTTTAGGAAATAATAAAATGTGCAGTATTTTAAAATTTTCCGGGTGCGCCAACTTCGTCGCGTCTGGCAAGGCCAACTCGATCTTGAGCACCAGGAAGAGGTCCGACAACATTCGATCTAAATGGGTCATGATGGATGGCAAGCATGCCGATCCGCGCCTGGTTTTATCGACGGAGGCGCCCCAGCTCGGCAAGGGGTGGCCTAGAGCGAAGCTTACCGACGAGCGGGCGTTGTCTGTGCTGGGGTAGATGACGACTGACTTGAAGCCGGGCAACGTGAAGGCAGCCAAGGTGACGGGGGAAATGCTCCTGAGGGAGGTCTTCATGCTGCGAGTTGCCCCACTCGAGGCGCGCACGCGCCCCTTGTCGTAGCTTGAAGAAGAGGGGAACAAGGCCCGCTTGAGGCCCGGGGCCCTTCCTGCCGATGAGTTGGATGCTGTTCTGCGCCTCATAGTTGGAGACAACCAGGAGTACCCGCCTAGCGCCTTCGTTCCTTCGTTCCTCCACAAGGACTGGGAGGAGCTCGTCGCCTCCAGGCCGACCTTTGACGCGCGCGGGCTGGTGCCGCCGACGCTCACGGGATCTCCTACGGCGCCGACGCCGGTGGAGGAGTCCTCTGACGAGTCCCGCAGGGAGTGGGAAGAGGAGGTGGACTCGGAGAAGACTCTGGAAGAGGTGGGGGAGAACTCCCCTCTGAGCAAGGCTGAGATCCTCCACGCCTTTCCTGATGCCGAGGCCGACGCCACCTGGGGGAGAGGGAGCATGCCCTCATCGCGACGAGGGGCAGGTCCTTGCTGGTGCCTCGCGACGCCGCTTCCGTCTCGATGCCTCCTTGGGCTGGCTCCGGCTCCGCCTCCGCACCGCCTGTCGCCGCCGGAGCCCGAACACCTACTCCTCAGGTCCCGTTACTGTCAGGCTTCAAGCTCCCCAAACAGAAGTATGTCACAGTGGATCAGTAAGTGTCTTAAGCTTCCCCTTGTCTCTATCTGTACTCGTCATTTCCTGATGCTAGCCCTTGGTTAATCAGGCTGATGTCTTCAGGGAAGAAGGGGAAGGAGAATGCGGGGGTCGTGCCTCCCTCCGCAAAGAAAGGAGGTAGCAGTGCCCGCGTCTCCCCAGCCCGGTCATCTTCACGGGACCAAGAGGAACATCGCCGCGTGGAATCAGCCCCCATGGCCCTGCTGGCTCCGGGGGTGCCGGCGCCTTGCACGGATGATGAGGTCCCAGCTGCTCCGGAACCCGCGATCGCCCATGCCCTGGTGACAGTGTCGCCTCCTCCCACTGCTGCACCTCCGCTGCTTTGTTCTTCCGCTCCTGCTGCTGTTCTGGAACGTGCTCTTTCGGAGATGACTCAGCTGCAGGCAGATCTCCTGGGTACTGACCCACGCCTGGTGGCCGGGCACCTAGAGCTGGCCTCTGGCTGGCTTCACTCCGACCTGGCGGTTCGCGCAGTGCTGGGTCAGGCTGTCGCGGCTTCCGAGAAGGAGAAGCAAAGTGCTGTCAGTGCTACAGCCGATCGTGAGATGGCGCTGAAGGACGCCGAGGCCGCCCGTGACCGCTGCCGGGTGCTGGAGGACGAGTTGGAGAGCCTGCGCGACAAGCACGCCGAATAAGCATGCTGCCACCAAGCGAAGGAGGAGGAGATGAAGGCCCGGGAGGACACCATCAAGATCCGTGATGCTGAGCTGGCGGAGTTGGAGAAGACGCAGGCCGCCGAGCGCAACCGGTTGGAAGAGTTGGAGCGGAAGATGGAGGCGAGGGGGGCCGATCTTGATGCCAAGGCGCGAGTCCTGGCCGAAGACCGTGTGGCCTTCGCCGATCTCGAGAAGAGGTCTCGCAGGCGCTGAAGACGCTATACGAGCACGGCCTGGAGAAATCGCTGGCCACCGACGAGGACGGCCCCGCCCGGCTGCTTCCTCTCTTGGTGAAGGCGCTCAAGGAAGTCGCTGATGGCGTTGGTCCCATGGCGGAGGCGGAAGCTCGCGTCCTGTCTTCAACTGCATTGACCCGCGTCTTCAACCACCTGCACCTTCGCGACCCCAATGCTTGTCTTGACGAGCTGCTAGAGCCTGTGGCTGAAGATCGATATGAGGCCGCCGCCGCAGCCGTGCAAGGGCAAGTGGAGGCCTTGCTGAAGAAGTTCCGTGGCTTTGTCTCCGCTCCTTTGTCCGGCGATGTCGCTGATCCTGCAGCTGGTGGTGAAGGTGAAGACAACGTCGCTCACAAAGTAGCACCTTCCGCAGGTGATGGCCGTGCCCGGGAGTGACCTGCGGCTATTCTCCCGTTTTGTTCCTGCAACATGCATTAGGCCTCGTGGAGGCGTTCAGACTTTTCATTTGATATCGTGAGGACAATGTATTTGTAATATTTGCTTCGAGATTTTGCGATTTCCTTCCTATTTTCTTTGCATTCTGCATCGGCAGAGCCCGGCCCCGCGCATACCTCAGCCGCCATTGGACCGACCGGAGACCAGGACGGACCAAGGAGTGAAGGGCTACGTGACCAGTTAGGCTCATGAGTCGCGATGCTCAGGAGTCCCCCTTGACACGCAAACAGCGTATAGGGAGAGTTCGCGAGGATAGATTAATGTTCTGCGTCGGCAGAGCCCGGCCCCGCGCATACCAAAACCACCATTGGGCCGACCGGAGACCAGGACGGACCAAGGAGTGAGGGGCTACATGACCAGTTAGGCTCCTGAGTCACGATGCTCAGGAGTCCCCCTTGACGTGCAAACGATTTCCATACCTGCCCTCGCCGAGGCCTCGGGAGGGGTGCGCGACGCCCAGGTCTGGGAGACCTAGTTGGGTGGCGTGCGCTTGGGTGTGACCCGAGCACAACCCCCGTGCACAGCCCCTCGCGTGGCTCTCCCGAGGGGAGGCGTTGCGGTGAGGCTGGATACTGAGCCCTGGGCTCCCTGAGGTTGGTACGACCGTGGGGCCGCCCTCAGTTGTTTATCACCAGCGCGGAGCATAGCGCTTCCGCTTGTGCACGGGCATAGCCGCTCCTCGGCAGTGTCGACGGCCAGCGCGGAGCATGGTGCTTCCACTTGTGCGTGGGATGGGGGGGCCTCCGGGAGGAGCCCCCGGGGCGTGTACAGCCCCGCCCTGACATGTGGCTTGCACGACAGGGCTGCGAGGTGTATCTGGGTACTCGTGAGCCAGCGCGGGACTCACGAGGCCCTACCTCAAGGCAGGTTGCGCCTGGTCTTGAGTCTTGGTGACTGTGTCTTCCTGCAAAGCGGTTAGATGCAAGCACTCTACATCCTCAGGTCCCGGCCCTCGAGCGAGCTCAGCAGCCGCTGGTATACCAAGTCGCGATGTCGTGGTCAAGGCCAGGGGGTGAGGGCTGGAGAGCCAGTAAGAGCTCCTGAGTCGCGATGCTCAGGAGCCCCCCTTTTAACGCGCAAGCGAAGAGAAAAGGAGACTCGCACTGCCGCTTGCTATCCTCCCCATGGGATCCCTGTGAACAGGCACAAGAAGAAACACGGTCTGCCGTTATAGCCGCCAGCCTGCTACTGGTTGCTCTGGATGAAGTGGGGGCACTGAGGCCCTGGTGAGGTGACGTGCGCGGGGCGTGCGGCGAGCCAGAGATCGACCGCTCAGATTTGTCGACGTGGAAGGGACGGACCCATGCACCAGCACCGTGCCTATGAGGAGGCCCCATGGGAGGCGATGATCAAGCAGGTGATAGCCTTAGGCAGGTTAATCATGGAAAGCGGATCAGCTTGGGTAAATGCAGGAAGATACGTGCCACTGGGTCCCGTCCAAGCGGCTTGGGGATGATGCGGCCCGAGGGGTGCCCCCAGCAAGGTAAGCTAAAAACATAAGCAAAAGGGATACATGCCACAGGGACGGACCCATGTGGCCTGGGAATGATGCAGCCCGAGGGGTGCTCCCAGCTAAACGAGCTTGGTAGATGTCACCTGGTTCTGTAGACGAAGTAGAGTTGGTGCAACGAAGGCGTGCGTCGAAGGAGTGACTCTTCATGAGCCACCGGAGACTTGAGCCTCGGGAGGCTCTGGGGGCTCGGGAGGTTCCCTGAAGACCGTCTCCATTTCCTCCAGGACAGCGTGGTACCTGGCCTCCTGAGCCGCCAGGACACGCCACATGTTGCGGTGATAGGCTGACGCCGCGCTCGGCAAGCCGAAGGGCATGCGAACGTAGCTATGTGGCAGATCCTCGCAGCGGCCCACACGCGAAGGCCAGAAGCGCTCCTGAGATGCGGCCCTGTTGAGCCCTGGGACGTCGATGCAGACATGCAGCCCGGCATCCTCACCAGGATGGGGAGCTGCGCCTCGTGAGCGGCTGTCGTCGCGCATGGCTCTTGTTTCTTGCAGTTCCTGGGTGGTCTTGGCGATGAACTCTTGAGTGGTGGGCACTCCTTGCCCTGTGTTCTCCTAAGGGACACGTGCCGCGAAGCACGCCTCCAAGTTGTGCCCAAACGCCTCCCTCGTGAGGTTGGCAAGGTCTGAGGTCCTCTAGAAGAGAGCCCCCACGCCCTATCCGAGGAGGGCACCGGGCACGCCTTCCTATGCGATGGAGGGAGGCTCCCTTGGGACGGACGCTGATCCTGATGAGGCTCCTGCCGCGTCACCATCCTCCTGAGGTCCTGCGCCGCGCAGCCGCTTCTTCTTGGGGATGGCCTCCAGAGGGCCCTCACTCCTGGTGTCAGGATCATTGATTGCTACAGCCTGGAAGGCGCGCTCAAGGGAGCACACCACATCTCTTTCTTCACATGGGACCGTGATGGCATCTTGAGGACGTTGTAGCCTTGGTGGGTAACTGCCATGAACTTGGCCAGGGCCGGATACCCGAGGATGGCGTTGTACGACAGGCGGATGTGCGCGATGTCGAAGTCGATGAGCTTGGTGCGGTAATTCTTGCACTCTCCGAAGGTGACAGGCAGGCGGACCTGCCCTATCGGTGTGGTGGAACCATCGGTCACTCTCGAGAAAGATTTGGTAGGCTAGAGCTGCTCATATGGCACTTGGAGGTTGTCGAACGTGTCGACGGACAGGACGTTGAGCCCTGCGCCACCGTCGATGAGGGTCTTGGTAACCTGTACATTGCTGATGACTGGGGAACACAACATCGGGAGGGCGCCGGCGGTGGCCGCGCACTTGAGCTGATCTGCCGAGTTGAAGGCGATGGCGCATTGGGACCACTTGAGCGGGCGCATGGCCTCGAGCTTGGGGAGCACCGCGTTCACCTCGCGAGCGAACTGTTTCAAGATGCGCTGAGAGGCTGGGGCCTGGGCGCCGCCCAAGATGCAGGCGATTGCACGCGGCTCCTGGAAGCCCCCAGCCCCCTCATCCTGATGGTTGTCATCGTTCCTTCTTGGTGGTGGCAGTGGGGGAAGACCGGCGTTGCCCTGGGGGCGATCCTCACGAGGCTAGTCCCTCCAGGTGCCCTTGCGAGGATGGTCCTGCCAGCGGTCCTCATGAGGCCTGTCGCACCATTCCTGGCGCGGGCCACGGTCGTCCCAGCGTCCGCCTCCACGTCCTCCTCCATGGCTATAGCCCCGGTCGCTGCGCTCGGGGCGTCGACCGAAGCGTCCTTCTCATATGGCTCTGAGCTCTTGACAGTCACTGGTGTTGTGGGTGTTTAGGTTGTGGAAGGCGCAGAACGGTCGGCTGTTCTTGGATGACTCGGGCTGATCTCTGCCCCGCTTGGTGTCGGGCTCCGCTGCAAGCACGACTGCTTCCTTGCGCTTCACGTCCTTGGCCTTGGCCTTCTTCTCCTCCACTCCTGCAGCTGGCAGCTCGAGGAGAGAGAGGCGCCCCTCCTCAGCTCTTGTGCACTTGGTCGCCAGGTTGAACAGCTCCTGAGATGTGCAGAGCTCCTCGTGGATAGCGAGCTCCTCCTTCATCTTGACATCACCGATGCCATCGGAGAACGCGGAGATGATGGCCTCGTCCATGACCTTGGGGATCTTGAGGCGGGTGTTGTTGAAGCGCTGGATGTACTTCTGGAGGGTCTCTCCTGGTTGCTGCTTGATGCGGCGTAGGTCACCCGCGGCCGGCGGGCGGTCGCGAGTGCCCTGGAAGTTGGCGACGAAGCGGTCGTGCATCTCGTCCCAGGAGGAGATCGAGCCGTGCTACAGGTTCAGGAGCCAGGAGCGGGCTCCATCCTTGAGAGCCATGGGAAACCAGTTCGCCATGACCTTCTCGTCGCCGTTGGACGTTGGCTGCTTCGATGCTCAGCTCATAGAGCTGAAGGAACTCCGCGAGGTAGGCGGTGCCGTCGTACCGAGGAGGCAGATCCGGCTTGAACTTGCCTGGTAGGCGACGCTGCGCAGCTTGGGGGTGAAGGTGCGGCAGCCGGCTGTGGTTGCTGGGGCCCGCTTCGGTGGTGGAGCTTGGTCTTGATGAGGTCCGCGTGGCATGCGCGGCACCGCCGCGGGCGGTGCGCGGTCTTGACGAGGTGGCACGGGAAGCGCGGGTGCAGATTCTCGCGGCCGGGGGATTTCTTGGCAGCTTCTCTCTTCGCGCGCGGGCACCGGGCATGGTGGATCACGCCGCGGAACCGCGCGCCTTGGTGCCAAGGCACCGTCTTGGGGCAGAGGTGGTGGAGGCGCTCCATGAGCCTCGTCGCCTGTGGCTAGCTGAGGGTGAGGTAGAGAGATGGACGGCGCCGGGGAGCCCCCTACGGCACGGACGAGCTCGGCGACGCGGTCGAGCCACTCCTCATAGAGGTCGTCGACTGGGCAGTAGCACAGGAGTTCGTCCGCCGCGAGGAGCGCGGCCCATGCCTCCATGGGAGCGCGGCGTGCGTGAGACGAAGAACCGGCTGGGGTCAGCGATGAAGTGGCGGTGCGGCCGTCCTGCCGCACCGATGGATGCAGCAAGGACGCCTGCTGCTCGTTCCCCGCCGGGCCAGTGGTGGCGTTGGCGGCGGGAGACGGAGAATGATGAGGTGGCCCGCCGACGGGAGCCGTCTGAGCAACGCGGGAGGTGAGGGCGGCCGGACGCTCAGCCCGAGCACGGCGAGCGTCTGCCATGGAGACGACGGAGCGAGGGAGTGATGAACTGATGGAAGGAAAGCTACGGCGCACCCCTACCTGGCGCGCCAAATGTTGGATGTGGGGTTCCGGCAAACCCTTAAGGTTCCAACACTGGGGTGCGCGCGAAGTCTTCCCCTCCTACCGATCTACACCCTAGCTCGCTAAGATCTCGAGGATGAACTCGACAAACTCGCAACAGAAAGAGACACGGGATTTATACTGGTTCGGGCCACCGTTGTGGTGTAATACCCTACTCCAGTGTGGTTGTGGTGGATTGCCTCTTGGGCTGATGATGAACAGTACAGAGGGAAGAACAGCCTCCTGAGGTTGAGGTGTTCTTGTGCTCTACTAGCTTGTGCGTCGAGGATGGAGTGGATCCAGTCCAAGATGAGGTCATCCCTCTACTACTACGGTGGCTAGACCTATTTATAGGGGCCCTCGTCCTCTTCCCAAATATTGAGCGGGATGATGCGTCTCCAACGTATCTATAATTTTTGATTTCTCCATGCTATATTATCTACTGTTTTGGGCAATATTGGGCTTTATTTTCCACTTTTATATTACTTTTGGGACTAACATATTAACCGGAGGCCCAGCCCAGATTTGCTGTTTTTTGCCTATTTCAAAATTTTGAAGAAAAGGAATATCAAACGAAGTCAAAACGGAACGAAATCAACTGGAGAAGTTATTTTTGGAAGGAAAGCTACCGGATGGACTTGGACCCCACGTCAAGGAAGGAACGAGGAAGCCACTAGGGTGGGGGGCACGCCCACCCCTAGGGCGCGCCCCCTGCCTCGTGGGGCCCTCGTGGCTGCCCTGACGTGCTTCTTCCGCCTATATAACTCCACGTACCCTAAAACAACCAGAACAGAGATTAGATCGGGAGTTCCGCCGCCGCAAAACCTCCAGAGCCACCAAAAACCAATCGGGACCCTGTTCCGGCACCCTGCCGGAGGGGGGGAACCCTAACCAGTGGCCATCTTCATCATCCTGGCGCTCTCCATGACGAGGAGGGAGTAGTTCACCCTCGGGGCTGAGGGTATGTACCAGTAGCTATGTGTTTGATCTCTCTCTCTCTCATGTTCTTGATTTGGCACGATCTTGATGTATTGCGAGCTTTGCTATTATAGTTGGATCTTATGTTTCTTCTCCCCCTCTACTCTCTTGTAATGAATTGAGTTTTCCCCTGGAAGTAATCTTATCGGACTAAGTCTTTAAAGATTTGAGAACACTTGATGTATGTCTTGCCGTGCGTATCTGTGGTGACAATGGGATATCACGTGATTCACTTGATGTATGTTTTGGTGATCAACTTGCGGGTTCCGCCCATGAACCTATGCATAGGGGTTGGCACACGTTTTCGTCGTGATTCTCTGGTAGAAACTTTGGGGCACTCTTTGAGGTTCTATGTGTTGGTTTGAATAGATGAATTGAGATTGTGTGATGCATATCGTATAATCATACCCACGGATACTTGAGGTGACATTGGAGTATCTAGGTGACATTAGGGTTTTGGTTGATTTGTGTCTTAAGGTGTTATTCTAGTACAAACTCTAGGGCTGTTTCTGACGCTTATAGGAATAGCCCAACGGATTGATTGGAAGGAATAACTTTGAGGTGGTTTCGTACCCTATCATAATTTCTTCATTTGTTCTCCGCTATTAGTGACTTTGGAGTGACTCTTTGTTGCATGTTGAGGGATAGTTATATGATCCAATTATGTTATTATTGTTGAGAGAACTTGCACTAGTGAAAGTATGAACCCTAGGCCTTGTTTCCTATCATTGCAATACCGTTTACGCTCACTTTTATCATTAGTTACCTTGCTGTTTTTTATATTTTCAGATTACAAAAACCTATATCTACCATCCATATTGCGCTTGTATCACCATCTCTTCGCCGAACTAGTGCACCTATACAATCTACTATTGTATTGGGTGTGTTGGGGACACAAGAGACTCTTTGTTATTTGGTTGCAGGGTTGCTTGAGAGAGACCATCTTCATCCTACGCCTCCCACGGATTGATAAACCTTAGGTCATCCACTTGAGGGAAATTTGCTACTGTCCTACAAACCTCTGCACTTGGAGGCCCAACAACGTCTACAAGGAGAAGGTTGCGTAGTAGACATCAAGCTCTTTTCTGGCGCCGTTGCCGGGGAGGCTAGGTAAGTGAAGGTATATCTTTGGATCTTGCAATCGAATCTTTTTGTTTCTTGTTTTAGCACTAGTCTAGTTTATAAAAGAAAACTACAAAAAAAATGGAATTGAGTTTGTCTCATACGCTTCATATTTTTAATATCTTTCGTGAATATGATGGAAAGGAAAATTGTGCCAGTGTTAGAAGAAGAATGCATTAAATTGTTTGGCACTAAATCTTTGAATGATGAGCATGATTGCAATGCTGTTAGTATGAACTCCTTGAATATCCATAGTACTAATGATGATTGCACTATTTATGATGAAAATGCCTCCTATAAACATGTCAATTTTTGTGTAGTGCATTGGGTTTGTAAGTACACACCAAATAGGGAAGATAGATATTGCAAGAGGCATAAGTACTTAGAAACCAAATTGTTGCAAGAAGAGCTAGATGAATGTGCTGAAAATTTATCTTTTCTTAGCCCTACTTGTGAACTTTGCAATGAACGTGATCATTTTAGTACCCAATGCAAATTATTTCATGATCGTATCGTGTCCAAAAATTGTGATGACTTGATTTCCCTTGCACATCATAATGAACTTAGTTTGCTCTTGGGTTACGAAGAAATTAAACGTATAACTAAGGATATTCCAAAATTGTCCTTGATAAAGTTCTTCATTTTGATCTAGAGAAAATTTATATGTATTGTGCGGTGAATTGTATCGAAAATCCTTATATTGCCAATTACATAAAGAAAAGAAAACAAATAGAAGATGAAGAGAATACTAACGAAAGGGAAGAGACTTCCCAATATCCTCCTATTATTTCTTATGATGATTCAGGTAATGAGGAGGAGCCTTCTATCCAACCAATCTCATTAATAAGGAGCTCCAAAAAGAGGATTGAACCCACACATGAGGTGAAGAAGAAGAAAAGAAAAAGGAAGAGAGGTAAAAAGATATCTCTCCCAAATAAATTGCTCCTATTATTGTTGTGCCTCATGAAAATGAAGATGATACACTTGATGATGATCCCGTTATGCCTATTGCCTGTTGTGATGATTATGCTTGGGAAGATAATGATACTTCTTATCATCTTGAAAATCTTTTTGGCACTTGCTTGGAAGAATATGATAATAATAATTTCTATACTATTGGTGCTATTCATACTATTAATGATCAGAGTGATTGTGCTTATGATACGAAAAGGCCCAAGCTTGGGGAAGCTATGTTTGATAAGGATGACATATTTGATAATATATTTGCTGAAATTAATGTGTGTCCCAAGCTTGGGGATGCTATGTTTAATAATGATGATATTTTTAGCCTTCCATGTTTTGATATGCAAAGTTGTTATGATCATAGTATGCCTTCTACCTATGATGATTGTATTGATGAAAGTGGGTTTGGAAGAGTGTCAACTTTAGGAAGTAGTGATCCCACAATATTGGAGGATGTTGAATCTTATAATATTTATGAAATTGGATTTGGAGAGGTCATGACTTTATTTAGTGATGTATCCACTATCTTGGAAGAGGTTTCAATCGATTATGATGAGAACAAAGTTGCTACTTATGATGATTATTGTGATGAAACTTATGCTATAAAAAGTAGTGATGATTATATTTATAAAACTTGTCATGATTATGATTACCCTTTTTCTGAACATTACTCTTTTAATATGGAAACAATTTATAGTATTCAAGTCTCTTATGATACTCCCACTATTCCGAATGAGAAGAATTTTGCTTATGTGGAGAGTAATAAAATTTCTATGCTAGTAGATCAGGAAAAGAATGCTTTAGGTGCTGATTATATTGTTGAATTCATTCATGATGCTACTGAAAATTATTATGAGGGAGGAATATATGCTTGTAGGAATTGCAATAATATCAAGTTTCCTCTCTATGTGCTTATAATCTTGAAGTTATGCTTGTTTTACCTTCCTATGATAGTTGATTATTGTTCCCATAAGTTGTTTGCTCACAAAATCCCTAAGCATAGGAAGTGGGTTAGACTTAAATGTGCTAGTCATATTCTTCATGATGCTCTCTTTATGTTTCAATTCTTATCTTTTATGTGAGCATCATTGAAATCATCATGCCTAGCTAGGGGCGTTAAACGATAGCGCTTGTTGGGAGGCAACCCAATTTTATTTTAGTTTCTTTATTTTGGTTATGTTTAGGAATAAATAACCCATCTAGATCATGTTTAGATGTGGTTTTATGTTTTAATTAGTGTTTGTGCCAAGTAGAACATTTGGGAAGACTTGGGTAAAGTCTTTATGATCATGCTGTAAAAAAAAACAGAAACTTTAGCGCTCACGAGATTATCTAGAACTTTTTACTGGCGAGTCCTATTTAGTTGATTCTTTTTGCAGATGATTACTAGTCAAATTTCTCAGGTCCATAAATTTATTTTAGAATTTTTGGAGTTCCATAAATATACGTTTGATACAGATTACTACAGACTGTTCTGTTTTTGACAGATTCTGTTTTCATTGTGTTGTTTGCTTATTTTGATGACTCTATGGCTAGTAAAATAGTTTATAAAACATAGAGAAGTTGGAATTAAGTAGGTTTAACACCAATATAAATAAAGAATGAGTTCATTACAGTACCTTGAAGTGGTGTTTTGTTTTCTGTCGCTAACGGAGCTCACGAGATTTTTTGTTAAGTTTTGTGTTGTGAAGTTTTCAAGTTTTGGGTAAAGATTCGATGGACTATGGAATAAGGAGTGCCAAGAGCCTAAGAATGGGTATGCCCAAGGCACCCCAAGGTAATATTCAAGGATAACCAAGCGTCTAAGCTTGGGGATGCCCCTGAAGGCATCCCCTCTTTCGTCTTCGTTCATCGGTAACATTACTTGGAGCTATATTTTTATTCACCACATGATATGTGTTTTGCTTGGAGCATCATTTTATTTTCTTTAGCTTTGCTTGTTGTTTGAATAAAGTATCAAGATCTGAAATTATTAAATGGGAGAGTATTCACATAAGTTGCATAATTATCTGACTACTCATTGATCTTCACTTATATCTTTCGGAGTAGTTTGTCATTTGCTCTAGTGCTTCACTTATATCTTTTAGAGCACGGTGGTGGTTTTATTTAGTTTTGCTTGGAGCATCATTTTATTTTATTTAGTTTTGCTTGATGTTTGAATAAAATACCAAGATCTGAAATTCTTAAATGTTAGAGAGTCTTCACATAGTTGCATAATTATTCGACTACTCATTGATCTTCACTTATATCTTTTGGAGTAGATTGTCATTTGCTCTAGTGCTTCACTTATATCTTTTAGAGCACGGTGGTGGATCTCTTTTATAGAAACTATTGATCTCTCATGCTTCACTTAGATTATTTTGAGAGTCTTAAATAGCATGGTAATTTTCTTAAATAATCCTAATATGCTAGGCTACAAGATTTGTAAGAATTCTTATGAGTGTTG
The DNA here is from genome assembly GCA_021605205.1 of Aegilops longissima. Lineage (NCBI taxonomy): Eukaryota > Viridiplantae > Streptophyta > Magnoliopsida > Poales > Poaceae > Aegilops > Aegilops longissima. The sequence continues at coordinate 52,193,758 of CM038676.1, read as the reverse complement.
TAGCGACCCGACCCGAATGGATCAAGTCTCTGTGCTCAGGTGTCATCCCTGGATTAGTAATGCTGACACCACACAGTACTTCGAAGGATTTATAACAGAGTAGCAATCACACACTTATTACATTGTTGCCTGTCGGGGAAGCTGATCGTGACCCACGAACACCTATGCGACCGAGTCCCTTGTGGTTCGGTGGGGGGCGGAGACAGCACAAAGAGCGGATCGAGGTGAAGCACACGAGCAGATTTACCTAGCTTCGGAGCTCTCCGGAGAGATAATACTCCTACTGCTGCTTGGTTGATTGTATTGTGTTCTTGCTAGGGAGCAATGGGAGCTACAAAACCTAGCCTGAGTGAGTGTGGTCTCGAATGAATCGAATGAACCGAACGAGCCGAACCCTTTCTACGTTGCACTTGGGCCTCCTTTTATAGGCACAAGGGGTCACCACAGGTGGCAAGTAGACAAGGGTAAAATAGAAAAACAGTAGTAGGTACACCGCTTTGTACAGTGTACAGTGATCTATACCTAACTCTGACGGCAAGGGACAAGAGTAATAAATGCCCATCCTCGCCGCCTGGACAAAGGCAATAGGGACCGCTGGCGCGCCCCGCTTGCCACGATGGTAGCTTGTCAGCCCGCTTATCGCTGCTCCCCGCTGGCTGCACAGCCCTTGACACGCTGCGCCTCGAATAGCCCCATGGTGACACGCTACGGATGAGCTGGAGCGGAGATGAAGAGAGGTTGCCTGCCGCGGCAAGCGCCTTGCCGCGGCCGAACCCTTGTCGCACCCGGAAGCTTGTCGCTCACCGAGCCTTCCCGACAAGCTCCTCTTGTCGGGGCCTTGTTTCCTTTGTGCCTTGAGTGGCCTTCCCGGCAAGCTCCTCTTGCCGGGGCCTTGAGTACTTTGTTCTTGAATGGCTCCAAAAGAGCCGCTGAGGATCTTGGCGGTCACCAGGCCAGCCCTGCCACGGGGTGCTGCGACTGCCCGTGCACAAGTTCGGGATACTAGGGAACCCCTACTCTAGTACACCGACAGGAGCCCCCGGGCCTGGGCCACACACGGCGCCGAGCTCTATTGGGCCAGGCCCAAAACAGTGCACGGGCACGCGGCCTAGATCGCGCAGTTATTCTCCTTGGACCCACCACGTCCCCCACGAACGGCACGCTCCGGACGTGGCGTCGTGGGAGAGATCGTGGGGGCTTTCTTTAATGGGAAAAGCGGAACGCCCGCCCCCCTCTCCCCCCTTATAAGAAGGGGAAACAGGGGCAGGACGCCCACTTGCCATTGCTGTCACATCAAAAACCACCGCCGCTCCCCCCTTCTTCTCAAGCCCAAAGAGAGCGACGCTCCGCCCCCTCCCCATTGCCACCGGCGCCACCAACACCGTCGGATTCCGCCACCACCTCCGCCATGGCTCCGAAAGCCGACAAGGGCAAAGGGGTGAAATCGGCCGAGGCGCAGCAGCTCACGGCGCTGCGGAAGGAGCGGGCCCTCTTCGATCCCCTGCTCGACGCGAAGGAGATGCGAGAGCTGTATTACCTCTTCTGGTCGACGGAGACGCGGGCGCACCCGCGCACGAGGGTGATCTCCGCCGCCACATCCGAGAAGGTTTCCATCGGGTACCCTTTCTTCGCTTTTTCCATCGGGCTCGCCCGCCTTTTCCGAATTCTTTTGCGACGTCATGAACACATATGGCCTCCGCCTCCTTGATTTCACCCCCAACGCCGTCCTCACCATGGCAGTTTTCGCACACCTCTGCGAGAACTTTGTCGGGGTCCACCCAAATGTAGCACTTTTCCGCCATTACTTCATGCCCCGCGTAGAGAGAGGAGAGCCGCTTGCCGGAGGGATTGCATGGATCTCCAGGATCGACAAGAAGGAAGCATATCTTGACGGAGAGTTGCGTAGCAAGTGGGAGGAGTGGAGAGCCGATTGGTGTTGGATTATAGAGGAGGACCCGCAGCCTTTCACTGCCCTGCGCCAAACTCCCATAGTGCGCGGCAACGATTGGAGCAACTTGGCGCCGGAGGATGCCAAGCTGAAGATTGCCGTGACCCGGATCCTGCGCCTCAGGCATGCCGGGCTTACCATAGGAGCTGTTGGCGCGGATTTCCTTCGCCGCCGCATTGTGCCCTTGCAGGAGAGGGGGAGGCCTGCTTGGGAGTTCCAAAACGCGGCAGACATCATGAGGCTGCGTCCGGGCCTCAACTGGAACTTCACTGTCTTGAAGCTGGATGCCATGTTGCGGGAGCTGTTCAAACCTGATGCAGATCACCCCGAGTGGTTTATGTTGCCGAGGGGAGTCGTGCCTTTGTGCAACAACTCGTGGCTTGACCGCATCCGCGCGATGATGTCGCCAGCGATTCCCATGGAATCGCTCCAACTTGGCAGAGCCCGCCGACGACATCGCGGCAGCAGTTCTTCGACAACTTGGAAGAAGTGCCGATCCGTGCCGACGAGCAGAAGTGGCTCAGCCGCGACAACACCGAGCAAGAGATGGCGCGCATCGCCACAAGGTTGGAGGAGGCGGCAGAAGCTGCTGCCGCCGGCGTGTTTGGGTTCACTGTCAAGGAGGCAGAGGCAGCCGAGGCGGCAAGCCTTGCCGATCGAGAGGAGTTTGCCGGTGAGGAGGAGCAGGCCGAGCCCGACGCTGAGCCGAACGAGCCTGCCGGGGGCGCCTCCCCTCCGTCGTCAAGTAGCTTGCCGCGGGAGGAGCCCGCGGCCCCGCCAAGGAGACTCCTTTGCAAGACCGGAGAAATGGCGGGGCGGCAGACGGGCCAACAGCTGCCTCGCCGCCCGACGCGCTCCACCGCGGCAAGCATTGTTGCTGCGGGAGCGCCTCATGCCGCCACATCAACGGGAGCGGGGCCTTCGAGCCACGGCCCCGCACCCGCCAAGCGTCCGAGGATCCTACCTCCAGCTCGCCGCACCGAGCGAATTTGACTTCTCCGCCTCAGCCCGAGGAAGAAGAGGAAGAGTAAGATCTTGTCGCTGCTACTTGTAATTCTTCGATTTATTGCTTTGTCTTGTATCCGACTTGCTTCACTCGAGCTCTTTCCTTTTCAGGACGCTGGCCTGTGAGGGCGTCAAGAGGGCCAAGACTCCGTGGTTGTCATCGAAGACGATTCCCTGTGGCGGCTGTGGAGGCGCTGCTCGAGACCTCGCTGTCGGACCCGCAACCCTTCTTCAAAGCAGCCCCAAAGACAGCCCCCAAACAGAAGTATTTGGTTTATTTCTTACGGTTAGGTGTGCCTGGGTGCTCCTTCATTACTGATATCTGACTTGTTGAATTGTGTAGGAGCAGAGCAGCCCCACCAGGAGGCCCCGGAAGTCACTCCCGAAGTTCTGCTTGCTTCAACTACGCCGCCGATGGAGAAATCTCCGGCGAGGGAGCCCTCTCCAGCAAGGGAGGCCTCTCCGACAAGGGGAGCTTCTCCGACAAGGGGCAGCGCCGACGACCCTCCGGTGGTGGAGACCGCGGCTACAGATCCCATTGCAGGTAATCTTCTTGACTGAAAATTTTCCTTGGGTTCCTTTTCTACTGTTCTTCTTCTCGAACATTTGGCTTGACTGTTCTTTTCTTTCTCTGATTGTCAGACCCATCTGCCGGAGAGCCGATGGAGACTGAGGTTGCCGGCGAGGAGGATGCGCGCGGCAACAATGACGACGCCGCCAACATGGAGGAGGAGGCCGGCGCCGACAGGTCAGCCGGCGAAGAGGCCGCCAAGGCTGCTGGCGCAGAGGCTGGGGAGGGGTCTGGTGATCGCACTGACGGCCCTGAGGCCGCAGGAGCGCCAGGCGCTACGCCGACCACCGATCCCTCCGCCACCGATGCAGCACCAGTTCAAGAGCCCCAGCCCGGCGATATCTCAAGGCCAGCGACGGTGTCTTCATCAAGCTTCCATGGGCGCCGAGCCTGTGGCGCCGGTCGAGGAGAGACCTCTGACGGAGAGCTGCTCACTCCGCTGGGCTGTCGCTGGTTAACGCGCCAAGCAGCAGCAGTGGCGAAGTCGAGGAGGAGCAGCTGCCGAAGAAGCTGCTGCCGCTTACCGCGCCGACAGGCTAAGCCGGAGTCGCGGAAGCACTTGTCGCGAGGGCGGAGCTGACATGGAGAAGCGTGCAAAGAGCTCCGCGTGCCAACAAGGAAACTCTCCGGACATAACAGAGCGCTGGAGCAACTCTCCGAAGAGCGCACGGCCTTCATCTTGGAGAAGGCCGAGGTCGAGGAGCAGCAAAGGCTCGCCGCGAGAAGCTCTTCAAGAAGAAGGTGAGCCGGGCGCAGCGGAAGATCAACCTCGACAACTATGAGGAAGATCTTGCAGCGCAGCAATCAATTGGCGGAGCACTCAAGGAGGCAAAGGACGCCGCCGCAGCTGCCGAGGCCGCCAAGAAGGAATTGGAGACGAGGGTGGCGCAGCTGGAGGCCACCCTCCGTAAGAGCGGCGAGGAGGTCACCGGATCGAAGCGCGAAGCGCGAGAAGGACGCCTATACTCTTGGCGAAGTTGCAGGTCGTTTCGCCAGAAGATAAAGAGCTCGACGCCGCCAAGGACTCCAAGGCGGATCTCGAGCTGAAATCGACCACCTTGATGGAGACGCCGACGGCGCCAAGGAGCGGAAGCGGCTTGTTGGAGAGGATCAAGGCCAACGAGGAGCTGCCGGCGAATGCCGTGACCGCCGTATTACTCTCGAGACAGCGGATGCATCGGACGGAAGGTCTTGTGGATACTGCCGCCGCCATCCACAATGAGCTGATGGAGCTGGGGATGGTGGACCTCGGGTACTCCACCGACGAGCGCCTTCAACCCAGCGCCAAGCTCAGCCTGTTCTTCAAAGGCGTGTTGACGGGTCTCCAGCGGCTCCGGAAGGAGATCCCAAAGCAACTGGCCGACGAGTCGCGCCAAATCTGTGCCGGGGCTCTCCAGAAGGTGTTGATGAAGGTAGCCTTCCGCAACCCAGGCGTCAACTTTGCCAACGTCCTCAAGTCCCTGCCGCCGACTGCTGACGTTGAAGCGCTCAAGGCCCTTGTCGCACCCATCGTGGACAGGGTGAGCGGAGTCAAGAGGGTTGATGGCGACCGCGTGGCCTAGGCCGCCAAGCTTATCTTCCCTTTGTCGCTGCTGATCATGTTTAGAACAATTTGTTAGATCCGCGACAAGTTATTTTTGTAATATACTCTATCTTAGGCAAACGATTGCAATGTTATTTTCTTTACTTGATTCCTTCCCTTGTATGTTTGTGCCCTACGCTTTTAGGGAACTTGTCGGTGCGAGCACCTTTGTCATGAAGCGCTGAGTGCGGACGCCAAGAGCTCTGTCGGGCGATGCTGCCTCCGACAAGCAACCTTGTCGCAACTAGTCGCAGCGCACTTAAGTTGTTGCGCGGACTCGAAACAAAGTAAGGGTGCGACTAGCTACGAGTTGGTTCCTCCGCGCACAGGTTTTCCATACAAAGTACTATCGTTCGAGGAAGATAACTTAAAAATTAAAAAACTGGTTGTTCAAACTTTGGCAACTTAGCTTTTCTGTCGTTTGCTTCCCGGCAAGGCGATACTTCCTCGAGCGACACTTGGTGGCCCACACCATTATCTTCTCCTTCCCCCCCCCCCCGGTTAACTTGTGGGTGGATGAACCTTCCTTCCTTATGAGAAGTAAGAAGAGAAATTAAGTTATGGAGCCTAGTAGCTCGTTATCGCTTACCGGGTGTGGATGCTGCACAAAATGTCAGATAATACATGCAAAATAATGATGAAAGCATGGAATTGACAAGTTGTGCGCAACACATAAGCTTTATCGATGCACGGGTTCATGCCTCGCTTTGTACAAAGGATTACATGCAACAGCGGCAAGACTTGTATTAAAGGGTGGTTGCCGAACGGTTCCGCAACCGCGCCTATGGGTAAAACTTACGAAGATGCTCTATATTCCAGAGTTGCTCACCGAACGCCATCTTCGGTCTCAAGGCGGACAGCGCCAGCCTAGTGACTCGCTTCACCCGATAAGGGCCTTCCCACTTTGCGCCAACTTGTTGGAATTCTTGGCGGATTGAACGCTACCAAGAACAAGGTCGCCTTCCTCAAGCTTCTGGCATTAACTCTGCGGCTATGGTAGCGGCGCAAAGCTTCCTGGTAACGAGCAGCTCATACAGCAGCCTGAAGACGATCCTCCTCGAGGAGCAGCGTGTCATCTTGTCGCAGCTGCTCTTGCTCAAGCTCATCATAAGCGAGTACTCGAGGTGATCCGTATACGAGTTCCATGGGGAGAACTGCCTCTGCTCCATAGACTAGAGCGAAGGTGTCCGCCGCTGGCTCGATTTGGCGCCGCCCCGATCGACCAAAGAACCACCGCAGCTCCTCAATCCAGTTTCTTCCGCACTTGCGCAGCCTCGTCGAAAGTTCTGTCTTGAGTCCTCGCAGCACTTCAGCATTTGCCCTCTCGCTGACCGCTGCTTCTCGGTGAGCAATGTAGCAAAGCAGACCTTGGCGCCAAGATCTTGGACGATCGCATGAAGGTGCGACTCATGAATTGTGTGCCATTGTCGGTGATGATCCGTTAGGAATCCCAAAACGGCAAACAATTGACCAAGAACTTGATCACGACCGCGCTGTCACCTTCCTCATCGCTTCCACTTCCGCCACTTTGTGAACTTGTCGATTGCGACGCATAAGTACTCAAAGCCCCGATAGCTCGGGGAAGGGGCCGAGGATGTCGAGCCCCAGACCAAAAATGGCCAGGACAAAGGGATCGCCCGGAGAGCTTGAGCTGGCTGGTGTATCTGCTTTGAATGGAACTAGCACGCTTCACACTTGGTTACTTGTGCAGTTGCATCCTCAAGGGCTTCGCCGAAGAAACCTTGCCGGAAAGCTTTGCCTAAGTGCTTTTGCGCCAATGTGGTGACCACATATGCCTCCGTATCTCTCGCCAACAGCTTCCGTCCATCTTCCCGCAAATACACTTCAATTTCACTCCGCTGAGTCTCCTTCGCATGTGATGTTGTCAACAAACTGGTACATACTTGACCGCCGGGCTACTCTTTTCGCTTCTTCTTGCTCTTCGGAAGTTCTCCGTTCAAGGAAATGGACGATCTGCTGGGCCCATGTTGGAGCTATGCTCGACAACAAGGACTAAAGGCACATCTGCCGCTGCGGAACATCAGCTTCTACGGCAAGAACCCGCGGTTCGCCGAGCTTGATGATCCTCGGCAAGCTTGCCGAGCAAAACTTGTCGGGAGCGCCCGCTTCAACGGCAAACCCTAGGGCTTGTCGGAGCAGCATCGCTCCTCAATGATATTTGTGTTGATTTTGGGACCTTCTTGGCATTTACTTCGGGAGCTCTGCCGAAAGTAGTCACCAGAAACCAACTTCCTCTTCTTGCTCTGTCCGGTTGATGGTGTTACAGTTGGTTGAGTCAGCTTGAGCACAAAAATTCCTGGTTCCACAGGTAACTTGAGTGCAGCACATTTCAACAGGCCATCAGCAATATCATTCTGAGCTCTTGGAACATGTTCCATTTGTAGGCCTTCAAAGTGCTCTTCTAGCTTTCTCACTTCATCAACATAGGCTTTCATCAACGGACTCTGATAATCTTTGTTTACTTGGCGGACGACAATGCGAGTCACCCCTGACAACAAGCTTCTTGATCCCAAGGTCCACTGCAATCCTGAGACCGGCAAGCAAACCTTCATACTCTGCAGTATTATTTGTCGCTTGCTCCTTGGGAAAGTGCATTTGGACTATGTATTTGAGGTGCTCTCCGGTGGGTGCGACAAGCAGCACGCCGGCACCGGCGCCTTGCAGCGAGAAGGCACCATCAAAATACATTAGCCACTCTTTATTTGCCTCCTTGACGAGGATGCTCGCTCGAATTTCTTCATCCTGCGCTGGCGCCCACTCGCTATAAACTCGCCAATGCTCGCTTTGGATAGTTGAAGTGCTTTCAAACTTGAGGCCAAAGCTTGACAGCCCAAAGGCCCACTGACAATCCTGCCTGTTGCTTCGGATTTTGCAAGATCCTCTTCAGCGGAAAGCGTGACAACTGTTATCTCATGTGCTTGGAAGTAATGGCGCAGCTTTCGAGGCTATGAGGAGGCCGAAAGCAATTTCTGCACGCCAGAGTACTTTGACCTAGCCCCCGCAGAAGGGAGTCGACAAAGTAGACTGGGCGCTGCACCATCCTTTTCTCAATCTTCTCGCCGTCTGCAAGAGATCCGCCCTTGTCGGGACCAGAGCTTGTCGGTGAAGCCCCCTGCTTATCGCTGGATGCATCTGCCTCGGTTGCCGGCTCATCATCTGCCTCCCTTTCCGCTACTAACAGAGCACTAACCACTTGATTGGTTGCCGCTATGTACAGCAGCAACTTCTCTTGTGGCCTAGGTGCAACAAGTATTGGAGTGGAGGACAGGTACCTCTTTAAGTGGACCTGCCTTTTTCAAAATTTTGAAAAATGGCAGGGCGCGCTCAGCCGACTTAGAGATAAACCTGCTGAGAGCAGCCACGCAACCGGCAAGCCTTCTTACATCCTTGACGCGCTTTGGTGCTTCAATCTGCTCAATGGCCTTAATCTTGCCGGGATTGGCTTCAATTCCCCTCTGAGACACGAAGAACCCGAGAAGCTTGCCGGAAGGAACTCCAAACACGCACTTCTCGGGGTTGAGCTTGAGATTGATCTTGCACAGATTTGCAAAGGTCTCATCCAAATCTTGAACCAGAGTTGCTTTGTCCTTGCTCTTGACCACTATGTCATCCATGTAGGCTTCTACATTTCTGTGCATTTGGGGCTCAAAAGCGTCATGGACCACTCTTGCAAACATTGAACCAGCATTCTTCAAACCGAAGGCATCCGTATGAAACAAAGATGTGCCACATGGTGTAATGAATGCGGTTTTCTCTTCATCTTCTTCTGCCATGAAGATCTGATGATATCCGGAGTATGCATCAAGAAATGAAAGCAAATCACATCCAGCTGTGGAGTCAACAATCTGGTCGATACATGGCAAAGGAAATGGGTCTTTGGGACAAGCTTTATTAACATCCGTGAAGTCAATACAAAGTCTCCATTTCCCATTTGCCTTCGTACAACTACCGGATTGGCCAACCACGGGATGGAGTACTCTCTAACAAGGCCTACCGCTTCCAACTTCTTGATCTCTTCGCTATGAATTCTTGGCGCCCACCGCTCGCTTCCTAACTTTTTGTTTGACGGGCCGCGATGAGGACAGACAGCTAAGTGGTGCTCAATTACTTTCTCGAACACCGGGATGTCGATGGTTGCCATGCAAACACATCGACATTCACCCGCAGAAAGCAACGAGCTCGGCTTCCTATTTAGGGTCAAGCGTGGCACTGATGGTGAAAGTACCACCAGTGCCGTCCTCCTTGGCGGGCACCTTCTTGGTCTTCGGTGGAGCTGCCATCATTTTCTTGCATTTGCCGGTGGAGCTCGATGGTGCGTCCTCGACGGTAGCGCAGCACTCCGAAGAGGTGCTCTTGCCGGAGTGGGCATCAGAGTTCTTGCCGGACAAGGTGGTCTTCTTCTTCCCCCCGGGAGCTTCAGCGGCAAGTGATTTGCTATCTGTCGCAGCTGTTGCATCCCGGTAAATCTTGTCGGTGCAGATAAGTGCATCTTTCTTGTCGCCATGGACAGAAATGACGCTTATCGGGCCGGGCATCTTGAGTAAGTTGTAGGCGTAATGAGAGGCTGCCATGAACTTGGCGAGTGCTGGACGGCCAAGTATTCCATTGTAGGGCAATGGGAAATCAGCAACGGAATGTGACCTCTCAGGCCCTGAAGTTTAGCTCACCGCCAAATGTTACCGCAATGTGATCTTCCCTTTCGCTTGCTCCTTCCTGGGTTGATTCCTTGAAAGTTCCAGCTCTTCGAGCTCGCCGTCGTGGATCCAAGATTCGAGCACCGCGGAGGAGATCAGATTCAAGCCAGCCCCACCGTCAACCAACATCTTAGTGACCTTGAGGTTGCGGATGGTTGGTGAGACTAACATCGGCAAGCACCCGACCGCAGTTATGCGATCAGGGTGGTCCTCAATATCGAAGATGATGGGCGTGCTGGACCACCTGCAGGCCTCGCGTGACTCTACGGATGGTTCTGCTGCATTAACCTCAAGCATCCATTGCTTGAGTTGGCGGTGCGAGGTATGCAGAGAAGCACCACCGCCAACGCAGAGGACCTCCGCTGCTTTCTCAAACTCCTGCTCATCAGCTTCATCGGCTTCCATGTCTTCGCTGTCATCATCGCCTTCATCCTTGTCGCGCCGCGGGAGGTCTGTCTCCTTGCCGCTGCTTGGCCTTATCGCGCGCCCTCCCCGCCGGGTCTCTTCTTGCTAGCTGCCACAGACCTCCCGGGCATTCTCCTTGTCTCGCCGCCATACTCAGCCTTCGCTGTTCAACGAGCTGCTCAACTTTCTTGCAACTCGAGATCGTGGCCCTTGGTGCGTGAATCTTACAAGATCGCTTGTTGAGCTGTCCTGCTTGTCGGCGTCCGCCACAGCTTGGCGGTCGGTGTCACGGTAACCTCCTTGCCGGAGCCGCCAACCTTAGCCTTCTTGGCGCCACCTCCGCTGCCGGACTGCTCGACAACTAGTACTTCTTTGCTCTTCTTCTTCGTTGTTCCGCCACTGGCTCTTCTTTGCCGGGCGGTCTCCTCACCGCCGATCCTGCTCCAACGCTTCTCTCCCGGAGTCTTCTTCCTTCTTCAAGACGCAGCACACTTGTCGGCCAAGGCATACAGCTCATCGACGCCCTTGACCTTACACATCGCCATCTCCTCCTCATCCTGCGTTCCGCGACGTTTAATGAAACGCTACCGATCATCGCGCAGGGTGGACATCTGGGATGTTGTAGTGCACACGGCTGAATCTCTGAATGAACTTGCGCAGGACTCTCCTTCCTTCCGGGCGAGCAGGTGAAGGTCACTCTTCTTGGCTATGAGGTTTGTGGTCACCGTGAAGGCGCCGACAAACCGATGGCACAAATCTGCCCAAGAAGATATGGAACTGTCCGGCAAGTGCATGAGCCAAGATCTCGACATTTGGCTTGAGTACCAGCGGGAAGTAGTTGGCGAGATCTTGTCGCCTCGCCCCCGCAGCCTGCACCGCAATGGTGTAGATGCCGAGGAAACTGATGGTGTGTCCCGCCATCATACTTCTCCGCACATCCGCTTGAAGTTTTTCTTGTCGGGCCACCGGACTTGCCGCAGCTCACGAGTGAACGCAGGGCAACCTACCGCTGCACGGCAAGTCACCCGTTCTTCGGGCGCGCGCATATCAATAGTGGGTCCAACGCGCTGGTCGATTAACGCCGCTTCTTCGGGCGCCGGCGCGGTTCGAGCGCCTTCTTGTTGCCGCTCTTAAGAACTTGGCGCTGATCACGGCGAAGCTCAGGATCCGACGACGCGTGGAGTCGCCGCGTGGTGGATCCGAGGAGCTGGTGATCTTGGCCTTCGAAGGGGAGTGCATGGTGGTGGCACCCCGCAGGTCTCGCCGCCACCGCTCGTGTTTTATCGCGCGTCGCGGCTGCGACGCGCTTGGTTGCCGCGGACGCCGCCGCTGGCAAAGCCGGCGAGACTCGGATGGTGGCCTTCATTCGCCGACCTTGTCGGCCGCTGGAGGGTAGTCTATAAGCAGTTGAGCTTCGCCAAGGCTTCCGCTGGAGTGGTGGGTGGCAATGGCGCACGGAGCGAGGAACGGATGTGCTCGACTTCTAACCAAGTTAGGAGGAGCAGCATCCCGCCCAAGCGATCGTATTCGCCGTAGCAGCATGTCGGGCGTATGCGGTCTCGAGGGCCTCGGATCCTCTAGCTTGGCCTTGATCCAACGAGCGATGGTGCTGCGAGCATCATGACGCTGTCGGTCCCGCTTCTCGAGATGGACGCGTGCGGATTCGACGCCGAAGCTTGCGCCGCTTGTCCTTGGACCTGGCGGCGTCGTGGCTTTCTCGACGACGCCTGCCTCCGCCGGCGCCTTCCCCACCACTCGCCAGCCCGGTGGTGGTGGGTTTGAGGCGGACGGCTCTGCTGCCGCCGAAGCCTTCTTCGTCGGTGGCATGTTGACGAAGATGATGAAGAAGCTGCTCGTGCGAACGCCGGATCAGGTTCACACAGCCTCGACGCCCCCTACCTGGCGCGCCAAAGATGTCGGGGAAGCTGATCGTGACCCACGAACACCTATGGTACCGAGTCCCTTGTGGTTTGGTGGGGGGCGGAGACAGCACAAAGAGTGGATCGAGGTGAAGCACACGAGCAGATTTACCCAGCTTCGGAGCTCTCCGGAGAGATAATACTCCTACTGCTACTTGGTTGATTGTATTGTGTTCTTGCTAGGGAGCAATGGGAGCTACAAAACCTAGCCTGAGTGAGTGCGGTCTCGAATGAATCGAATGAACCGAACGAGCCGAACCCTTTCTACGTTGCACTTGGGCCTCCTTTTATAGGCACAAGGGGTCACCACAGGTGGAAAGTAGACAAGGGTAAAATAGTAAAAACAGTAGTAGGTACACCGCTTTGTACAAAGGTACAAAGGATCTATACCTAACTCGACGACAAGGGACAAGAGTAATAAATGCCCGCCCCTCGCCGCCTCGGACAAAGGCAATAGGGACCGCTGGTGCGCCTCCGCTTGCCACGATGGTAGCTTGTCAGCCGCTATCGCTGCTCCCCGCTGGTTGCACAGCTCCTTGACACGCTGCGTTCGAATAGCCCCATGGCGACTCGCTGGCGGATGAGCTGGAGCGGAGATGAAGAGAGTTGCTCGCGCGCGCAAGCGCCTTGCCGCGGCAGAACCCTTGTCGCACCCGGAAGCTTGTCACTCACCGAGCCTTCCCGGCAAGCTCCTCTTGCCGGGGCCTTGTTTCCTTTGTGCCTTAAGTGGCCTTCCCGACAAGCTCCTCTTGCCGGGGCCTTGAGTACTTTGTTCTTGAATGGCTCCAAAAGAGCCACCGAGGATCTTGGCGGTCACCGTGCCAGCCCTCTTTTGGTGTCATGATCGCCTGCAGTGCACGAAGTTCGGGATACTAGGGAACCCCTACTCTAGTACACCGACATTGCCCAAAAGAGGACTTATTACAATAAATATGGCTTAAGGCCATCTAATAACGATAACAGCGGAAGACTTGGAAGATAAGTGAGTCCATCAACTCCAGCCGCATCATCGAGTATAGAACCACCACCTAAAGCACCTTACTGTCATTCTAAAAGTCTACAACATGAAAGTTGCAGCCCGAAACGGGTCAGACATGGAATATGCCGCAATGTAACACATAGAGAATAATGAATGATAAGCCTGTACTACATGCATATGTGGCTGGTGGTAAAGCTCTACGGTTTCAGTTTTGCATAAAGCTAGTTTTTCCCTACTGCAAAGGAATAAATTTGTTTAACTATCATGGTGGTTGTTAAACATTGAGAATGGTTGACAGCATTCTCAATCCCAATTAAAAATAATCCTTAACAAACCCAACAATATTAGATTAGAGTAACATGTTGAGATTCACATGATATTCAAGTACTAGATACTCAAGATGTCCATAACCGGGGACACGGCTAATCATGATTAGTTTGTACACTCTGCAGAGGTTTGCGCACTTTTCCCCACAAGACTCGATCGCCTCCGTTTGGTTTCTCGCACTACATGGTGTTTGAGAGATGGATGGCCGAGACATAGTCTTTCAGAAGTGTTTGCACCTTACGATGGGTAGACCGTACCACCTACAACCCCTACATCTGCTAGTCTACCACTGTAAGAGTTCACACGACTTAATCAACTATGCCAGAGCCCATAATGGCTTGTGGCTGCACACGGAAGTTACTAGCATGAATGATCTTATGATCCCTTTGAGCCTGGGTGGCGGTCCAAGAAAAACAGTAAGTCCTCGATGGAAACCAGTGCCTCAATCCACCCAGATGTGTGTTTGTTGCCACCTTAAATAAACCATTAATTTAACAATCTCACATCTGTCATGGAATACACTCACCCAATCCACGTCTACTAGCATAGCAAGGCATAATAAGCAAACGTAGAAATAACTCCCAAAGGTTTCATAAGTAAAATAGGTAATAGGTACTACCTCAACTACTTCCCATCCCACAATTTAATTAGATCCTAATCATGCAAGTGTTCGAGGATTGATCTAATGCATAAAACTGGGTGGTAGAAGAGGTATGATCAAGTGTTACTTGCCTGCAAAGTTGATGAAGATGATTCGCACTCAAAACTCTTGATAGTTCTACTCGTCACACTCCGGTCAATCTATCGTAATCAAGCAATAGTAGCCACACATAAGCAATCACTCAAAACATCGGAAAGAACGAAGAAAACAAATTGGAAAACATCAAAACCAAGCAAATAACTCTTGCAACATAAAACAATTTCTAACAGTACCAAAATTATGTTAATTTGGCCTTATCAGAAAGTTTAGGTCAAGAGCTTCGATTTGCAAAAAGAATCAACTAAATCGGAGTTACGAAACTCAAGTTATGATCAAACGAAGTTTGAATACAAATCTAATCTAATTCAAATTTTTAAAACTTTCAAAAAAAATATATGAGTTGGATTACTGGATAGAGGAGATCATAACGAAGAACTGAGCGTTGGTTTCGTTGAATTTGGATGAACGAGTAAAAAGTTATGGCTATTTGAAAAATCAGGGCCAAGTTGTTTTACGAAAGAAAAATAGTTACGGCTAAGGTCTAATGTATAAATACGTAGACTAATTGATAATCTAATCTATCGTATTAGTCTAAAAATAATAAACTACGGAAGTATAAGAAGAAAAGAAAAGAAAACTATGGAAAAGTAAATATGGGGAAGGAATATGGCTCGCTGGGCCTGGCCCATATATTATATAGAAAAGAAAAGAAGGGCGCCATTGGTATTATGATGCGCATCGTCGCTTACAGTTAGTTTCAGACGCTGCAGTTTGTTATTTGTTTTTTTAATAAGAAAGCGATAAACTGAAAACGAAAATAAAACTAAAACTTTATATAGGCATATTATATATCAAAATTTTCAGAAAAAGATTTTCTACAGCATGAACATTATTCTAGCATTAAATAAGGTACACACAAATTCAAGTAAAGCAAAGCGTGCTTCAGCTCTAATAAAATCCAATAAAAATCATTTTAAAAATACCAAAATGAATTCAAATTTATTCCTCTCCAATTTTTTGTTGTAGGAATCATGTTACCCTATTTTCCATGTATTTTATTTTTGGAGAAAAATAATTTGAATAAAACTCAAATAACTCCAATTAACAATAAATTCAAAAGAGCTTTGAATTTAATTCTTTGAAACTCCCAACTCATATTTCATATGTTTTGAAGAAGTCATTTTATCTTCGCTCGTGAAAATCATTGAGTTGCATAAAGTTTCAGAATTGGAAATATTTTCCAAATGAAATTCAAATATTTTCAACACCCCTTGTCATTTAAATAAATGGAAGAAGTCATGTCATCTTCTCTCCAGGGTTTTGTGATGAAAAGAATTTGAAGTCCTGAAGATCATAAAGCAAAATGAAAGTTTGGGAAAGTCCTTTTATTCCCTCTCATTTAACTTTCAAAAAGTTTCAAATTCACTCACTTTCAGTCAATCAATCAAGCAATCAATCAAATCTATCTATTTGTTTATAACATTCCAAAATTTAGAATTTTGGGATGTTACAAGTGTGTTGAATACTATGGGAAGTTTGATGCTTGATAATTGTTTTGAGATATGAAGATGGTGATATTAGAGTCATGCTAGTTGAGTAGTTGTGAATTTGAGAAATACTGGTGTTAAAGTTTGTGATTCCCGTAGCATGCACGTATGGTGAACCGTTATGTGATGAAGTCGGAGCATAATTTATTTATTGATTGTCTTCCTTATGAGTGGCGGTCGGGGACGAGCGATGGTCTTTTCCTACAGGAGCATGCGTGTAATACTTTGCTTTGATAACTTGTAGATTTTTACAATAAGTATGTGAGTTCTTTATGACTAATGTTGAGACCATGGATCATACGCACTCTCACCCTTCCACCATTGCTAGCCTCTCTAATACCGCGCACTTTTCACCGGTATCATACATCCACCATAAACCTTCCTCAAAACAGCCACCATACCTACCTATCATGGCATTTCCATAGCCATTCTGAGATATATTACCATGCAGCTTTCCACCGTTCCATTTATTATGACACGCTCCATCATTGTCATATTGCTTTGCATGATCATGTATTTGACATTGTATTTGTGGCAAAGCCACCGTTCATAATTCTTTCATACATGTCACTCTGGATTCATTACACGCTCCGGTACAACGCCGGAGGCATTCATATAGAGTCATATTTTGTTCTAAGTATCGAGTTGTAATTGTTGAGTTGTAAGAAAATAAAAGTGTGATGATCATCATTTTTAGAGCATTGTCCCAGTGAGGAAAAGGATGATGGAGACTATGATTCCCCCACAAGTCGGGATGAGACTCCGGACGAAAAAAAAGAGGCCATAAAAAAGAGAAAAGGCCCAAATAAAAAAATAAAAAATATAGAAAAATGAGAGAAAAATAGAGAAGGGGCAATGCTACTATCCTTTTACCACACTTGTGCTTCAAAGTAGCACCATGATCTTCATGATAGAGAGTCTCCTATGTTGTCACTTTCATATACTAGTGGGAATTTTTCATTACAGAACTTGTCTTGTATATTCCAATGATGGGCTTCCTCAAAATGCCCTAGGTCTTCGTGAGCAAGCAAGTTGGATGCACACCCACTTAGTTTCTTTTGTTGAGCTTTCATACACTTATAGCTCTAGTGCATCCGTTGCATGGCAATCCCTACTCACTCACATTGATATCTATTGATGGGCATGTCCATAGCCCGTTGATACGCCTAGTTGATGTGAGACTATCTTCTCCCTTTTTGTCTTCTCCACAACCACCATTCTATTCCACATATAATGATATATCCATGGCTCACGCTCATGTATTGCGTGAAGATTGAAAAAGTTTTGAGAATGTCATAAGTATGAAACAATTGCTTGGCTTGTCATCGGGGTTGTGCATGATTTAAATACTTTGTGTGGTGAAGATAGAGCATAGCCAGACTATATGATTTTGTAGGGATAGCTTGCTTTGGCCATGTTATTTTTAGAAGACATGATTGCTTTGTTAGTATGCTTGAAGTATTATTATTTTTATGTCAATATTAAACTTTTGTCTTGAATCTTTTGGATCTGAATATTCATATCACAAGTAAGAAGAATTACAATGAAATTATGCTAACTATCATTCCACATAAAAAAATTATCTTTTTTATCATTTACCTACTCGAGGGCGAGTAAGAATTAAGCTTGGGGATGCTTGATACGTCTCCAACGTATCTATAATTTTTGATTGCTCCATGCTATATTATCTACTGTTTTGGGCAATATTGGGCTTTATTTTCCACTTTTATATTACTTTTGGGACTAACCTATTAACCGGAGGCCCAGCCCAGATTTGCTGTTTTTTGCCTATTTCAAAGATTTCAAGAAAAGGAATATCCAACGAAGTCAAAACGGAACGAAATCAACTGGAGAAGTTATTTTTGGAAGGAAAGCTACCGGATGGACTTGGACCCCACGTCAAGGAAGGAACAAGGAAGCCACGAGGGTGGGGGGCGCGACCACCCCCCTAGGGCGCGCCCCCCTGCCTCGTGGGGCCCTCGTGGCTCCCCTAACGTGCTTCTTCCGCCTATATAACTCCACGTACCCTAAAACTTCCAGAACAGAGATTAGATCGGGAGTTCCGCCGCCGCAAAACCTCCAGAGCCACCAAAAACCAATCGGGCCCTGTTCGCACCACGGGAGGGGGACCCTCACCAAGGGCCATCTTCATCATCCCGGCGCTTCCATGACGAGGAGGGAGTAGTTCACCCTCGGGCTGAGGGCATGTACCAAGAGCTATGTGTTTGACTCTCTCTCTCTCTCTCTCTCTCTCTCTCTCTCTCTCTCTCTCGTGTTCTTGATTTGGCACGATCTTGATGTATCGCGAGCTTTGCTATTATAGTTGGATCTTATGTTTCTTCTCCCCTCTACTCTCTTCTAATGAATTGAGTTTTCCCTTGAAGTAATCTTATCGGATTGAGTCTTTAAAGATTTGAGAACACTTGATGTATGTCTTCCGCATGATCTGTGGTGACAATGGGATATCACGTGATTCACTTGATGTATGTTTTGGTGATCAACTTATGGTTCCGCCCATGAACCTATGCATAGGGGTTGGCACACGCTTCGTCGTGATTCTCCCAGAGAAACTTTGGGGCACTCTTTGAGGTTCTATGTGTTGGTTTGGATAGATGAATTGAGATTGTGTGATGCATATCGTATAATCATACCCATGGGTACTTGAGGTGACATTGGAGTATCTAGGTGACATTAGGGTTTTGGTTGATTTGTGTCTTAAGGTGTTATTCTAGTACGAACTCTAGGGCTGTTTGTGAATCTTATAGGAATAGCCCAACGGATTGATTGGAAAGAATAACTTTGAGGTGGTTTCGTACCCTACCATAATCTCTTCGTTTGTTCTCCGCTCTTAGTGACTTTGGAGTGACTCTTTGTTGCATGTTGAGGGATAGTTATATGATCCAATTTTGTTATTATTGTTGAGAGAACTTGCACTAGTGAAAGTATGAACCATAGGCCTTGTTTCCTATCATTGCAATACCATTTATGCTCACTTTTATCATTAGTTACCTTGCTGTTTTTATATTTTCAGATTACAAAAACCTATATCTACCATCCATATTGCACTTGTATCACCATCTCTTCATTAACTAGTGCACCTATACAATCTACTATTGTATTGGGTGTGTTGGGGACACAAGAGACTCTTTGTTATTTGGTTGCAGGGTTGCTTGAGAGAGACCATCTTCATCCTACGCCTCCCACGGGTTGATAAACCTTAGGTCATCCACTTGAGGGAAATTTGCTACTGTCCTACAAACTTCTGCACTTGGAGGCCCAACAACGTCTACAAGGAGAAGGTTGCGTAGTGGACATCACGGGAAGGGAGCCAACAACGGCGGGCAAATTTGAAGGGGGACAGCTAGTACAAGCTATCCTGACAAAAGCGGTCTTCGCCTACGAAAAGCTCTGGTGGTGACGCCGTATTGGGCTCCACGATGACCTCCGTCTTGCCGTCCTGCTGGTCTTGGTCTCGTTGCACCGATATAGCAACCATTGTCTGATGCCTCGGTACTCCTCGCTTGCGCTGGCCACCTTAGCACTAAAAAGGAAACAAGGACCTGTGCACGCTGGCGCCTTCCTGGCGCCCGCCTGGTGTCGATCGTCATGGCTCACGTCACGAGAGCATCGTGAGGTTTGCCCCGCCTTGATATCTCCGCTCCTCATGAGCATGCCTGACTAGGCCACTCCTGAGGAGGTCTTGCGCCGTCCGCCTCGCGAGGCTTGGCCCCTCGCGAGGGTCTTGGATGCCTTGTTGATGAAGATGGGTCGACGGCCTCTGCTGGCTTAGCCACGCCGGGGCCGCAGCAGCAAGTCCGGGGACCCCTGCTCCTGCATCGCCGACAGAGCCCCGGCCCAAGGTGCGCTCAAGCTTGGCTTCACAAGCGGCAAGGGTCAAGTACGGAGCACCGCGGACCCAAAAGCATGCGGCCTCGCTGACGCGGGCGCTTGATTGGGCGTGGCGCCTCCGCTTCCCCACGCTGCCTCGGCAACTGCTCGACTTGGCAGGTCCCTGCGACATGCAAGGAAAACCATCATTACCTGCGATCATGGGAGGCGCCGGTTGGCCTTCTCTTGCTATAAATGGGGAGGGGGCTGAGCCCCCGCCGCCCGTCTCTTCATCGCTTGCTTGCTTCTTCTTCCTCGCTCCATTGCTTGCAGTGCCACCAATGGCGCCACGAAGGAAGTTCTCCACCACCCAGAAGGGAAAGGCCCCTCGCGAGGGACCCGGCTCCCCGGCGCCCAAGCGCGGGCGCGGCCGTCCGTGCAAGCACGCCGCGTCCCCCGCCGTGGCCCACTGTCGAGGCGGCGCCGCGGCACGCGGAGGGGGTCGTCCTAGTCATGGCGGTCCAATTGACGAGGTGGGGCGTGCTATGGTGCCGCGGCCTCCCCGTTCACGCTTCCATTCAGCAGAGGTGTCGCCGGAGTTCGTCATCTGGTCGGATAACCCGGGCGGCAACTGGCTCCAGCTTCCATGCTTCTTCGTTGATGAACTGCCGGTCCCTGGTCCAGGCGGATTCTGGTTGCAGGCGGATGGTTGCTGCAGCAAGGCCTCTTGGGTCGCGGTCGAGACTTCTGTCGCGGGCAACATAGCCCTGGCCCGTGATAACCCACAAGTATAGGGGATCAATTGTAGCCTCTTTCGATAAGTAAGAGTGTCGAACCCAACGAGGAGCTAAAGGTAGAACAAATATTCCCTCAAGTTCTATCAACCACCGATACAACTCTATGCACGCTTGACGTTCGCTTTACCTAGAACAAGTATGAAACTAGAAGTACTTTGTAGGTGTTTTTGGATAGGTTTGCAAGCAAATAAAGAGAGCGTAAATAAAAGCTAGGGGCTGTTTAGATAAAGACGGAACTAAATTAGTTTTAGTAAAGAGCTTTTTGTTACGAGAAAGTTATTTGTCCCTAGGCAATCGATAACTAGACCGGTAATCATTATTGCAATTTTATTTGAGTGAGAGGCATAAGCTAACATACTTTCTCTACTTGGATCATATGCACTTATGATTGGAACTCTAGCAAGCATCCGCAACTACTAAAGATCATTAAGGTAAAACCCAACCATAGCATTAAAGTATCAAGTCCCCTTTATCCCATACGCAAACAACCTACTTACTCGGGTCTGTGCTTCTGCCACTCACGCCACCCACCATAAGCAAATCATGAGCATATTGCAAACCCTACAACGGTAATCCCTCACGCTTGCGCGACATGGAGAGCACCATAGGACAGCACCAATAATAAAACATGCAACTCAAACCAATCACGATCATCAGATAGCCATTAGGACAAAACGGATCTACTCAAACATCATAGGATAGCCATACATCATTGGGAAATAATATATAGCGTTGACCACCATGTTTAAGTAGAGATTACAGCGGGTAAGAGAGAGGTTACACCGCTGCATAGAGGGGTGAAGAGTTGGTGATGATGGCGGTGAAGTTGTTGGTGAAGATTGCGGTGATGATGATGGCCACAAAAGGCTGCTCGGCGCCACCGAAGAGAAGGGAGAGGGGCCCTTCGTCTTCTTCTTCCTTGACCTCCTCCCTAGATGGGAGAAGGGTTTCCCCTCTGGTCCTTGGCCTCCATGGCTTGGGAGGGGCGAGAGCACAAAGTAACATATATCATGTAATGACGAAGTCTAACTCTCTTCCTATGCATCGGCATGTCATAAAAGAACAATTCATGCACGCATAGTAAAGGCCAATGCATAGTATAAACAGTTTCTTGCAATTTTATCGTGTGGGAAACATAGAGAGGTGGAGATATAGTTCCTCTCTCATAATAATTGCAAGTAGGAGCAGCAAGCACATGCATATTATATCTATTAAAATCATCATGTGCAACGGTAAAAGGCAACCCATCAATATAATCCTTAATAAGAGCAAACTTCTCCGATATAGTATAATTGGGAGAATTCAAAAAGATAATAGGACTATCATGTGTGGGTGAAATATCAACAATTTCATGTTTAACATAAGGAACTATAGCAAGTTCATCTCCGTAAGCATAATTCATATTGGCATCTTGGCCACAAGCATAGCAAGCATCATCAAAAAGGGATATTTCAAAAGAATCAAAGGGATCATAACAGTCATCATAGCAATCATCCTTCGGTAAGCACGAAGGGAAATTAAACAATGTATGAGTTGGAGGGTTACTCTCATTAGAAGGTGGGCACGGGTAGCTAATCCGCTCTTCCTCCTTTTGTTCTTTGCTCTCCTCCTCATCTTTTTCATCCAATGAGCTCACAGTTTGATCAATTTCTTCTTCCATAGATTCCTGCAAAATATTAGTCTCTTCTTGGACAACGGAGACTTTCTTAATAAGTGCATTAATATAGGAATCATATTCATAATTATCATAGCAATATTTTAGGACAGCTAAATTTTCAGGCCTATAAACATCATCATCAAAAGTTTCATACTTTTCAAACATAGATTCAATTTCATAAGCACCCTTAAAAGCAACAAATTCTTCTATTTGTTCCACATCATAGTAATCATATATACATCTAGCATAAGAAGCCAAGGTTTCATTATCATTAAATTTGCATGAAAAGGGAAGGTGTGGAGTATTCATCCTAGAGCAACAGGTAATATCATAATTCAAGCATACTTGCCGAGCATACCACCTCAATATATAAATTTGATCCCATAATAGTTTCCCTTTTTGTGTCAAGCGATAATCCCTAAATTATTCACGTTGATCCAAAGTTGCTCCCATTATCAAATTGAATGAGGTTTTCTTAGGATTATCAAAGTGGTACATAATATTTTGCACATATTGAGCATCGAGGGTTTTAGGAGGTTCCCCATCTCCATGAGTAGCAAGTGCACCTAATATTTTTGGTATTTCATGTTCCATATCCATAACTAAAGATAGAGAACAACAAGGAACAGTAAATAAAAATTACTTAGTGATAAAGCAAACAAGCACACATGAGAATATTCACCCCACGCTATGACTCCCCGGCAACGGTGCCAGAAAAAGGTCTTGATAACCCACAAGTATAGGGGATCAATTGTAGCCTCTTTCGATAAGTAAGAGTGTAGAACCCAACGAGGAGCTAAAGGTAGAACAAATATTCCCTCAAGTTCTATCGACCACCGATACAACTCTACGCACGCTTGACGTTCGCTTTACCTAGAACAAGTATGAAACTAGAAGTACTTTGTAGGTGTTTTTGGATAGGTTTGCAATAAAATAAAGAGAGCGTAAATAAAAGCTAGGGTCTGTTTAGATAAAGACACAACTAAATTAGTTTTAGTAAAGAGCTTTTTGCTACGAGAAAGTTATTTGTCCCTAGGAAATCGATAACTAGTCCGGTAATCATTATTGCAATTTTATTTGAGGGAGAGGCATAAGCTAACATACTTTCTCTACTTGGATCATATGCACTTATGATTGGAACTCTAGCAAGCATCCGCAACTACTAAAGATCATTAACGTAAAACCCAACCATAGCATTAAAGTATCAAGTCCCCTTTATCCCATACGCAAACAACCTACTTACTCAGGTCTGTGCTTCTGTCACTCACGCCACCCACCATAAGAAAATCATGAGCATATTGCAAACCCTACAGCGGGAATCACTCACGCTTGCGCGACACGGAGAGCACCATAGGACAGCACCAATAATAAAACATGCAACTCAAACCAATCACGATCATCATATAGCCATTAGGACAAAACGGATCTACTCAAACATCGTAGGATAGCCATACATCATTGGGAAATAATATATAGTGTTGAGCACCATGTTTAAGTAGAGATTACAGTGGGTAAGAGAGAGGTTACACCGCTGCATAGAGGGGGGAAGAGTCGGTGATGATGGCGGTGAAGTTGTTGGTGAAGATTGCGGTGATGATGATGGCCACAGCGGCGTTCCGGCGCCACCGGAAGAGAAGGGGAGAGGGGGCCCCTTCGTCTTCTTCTTCCTTGACCTCCTCCCTAGATGGGAGAAGGGTTTCCCCTCTGGTCCTTGGCCTCCATGGCTTGGGAGGGGCGAGAGCCCCTCCGAGACTGGATCTATTTCTTGGTCTCTCTCTCTTCTGCTTACTTACGTGCCCTTTCACCATTTCAGATATATATGGAGATCCGTAACTCGATTGACTGAAACCTTCGCCGTGATTTTTCCCCAAAAATAGCTTTCTTGCGGCGAAGAAGGGCATTAACCGCGATATGGGTGGCCCACGAGGGTCGGGGCGCTACTGGGGGCAGGGCGGCCCCTACCTCGTGGACACATCGGCACTCGCTCGCGTGGATTTTTCTTCCGAATTTTCAAACAATCCAAAATAAGCTCCGTCCGCTTTTATCCGATTTGGATTCCGCTTGATATGGATATTCTGCGAAAAATAAAACATGCAACAAACAGAACTGCACCGGCAATCGGATCAATATGTTAGTCCCAAAATAGTATAAAAGTTGCCAAAAGTATATGAAAGTTGAATAATATTGGCATGGAACAATCAAAAATTATAGATACAACAGAGACGTATCAGCCCGCGGCTGGCAGATGTTCACCCGCACGCGCAGGCTGGGCAGGCGGTGCACCATCCACTTCAAGTACGATGGTGGATCGACCCTCTATGTGAGGGTGTTTGGGGAAGATGGTCGCCGCGCCTGGTGCTGCCCCGAGACGAACGACGGTGAGGAGGCGCTCGGCCTTGGTGACGGTCGCGACGAGGATGAGGGCAAGCCTGCCCTCGGCGGCGACCGTGTCTCTTCCAGCTACGACGGCTCTTCCTCCGGTGACAGCTCCAGCAGTGGTGGCTACGACCAGCCGCCGCGCCCGCTTCGAAGGTGGCAGCGGGTCATCTCGTCGCCGCGCCTCCGTGAAGCGCGAGGAAGGGTCTGGCTAGGCTCGGGGCGTCGCTAGGGGCCTACCTCCGCGGATCATTGCAACGCCACTTTGTTTTGCTCTTTTTTCCTGCATAAAAAATGAAACAAGTATGGGCCCAGAGGGGCGTGTATCGAACTGTGGTTCCTTGGTTATTGCACTGTGGATGTTATTCCTGTGTCGTGTTGTTATTTTGCGCAAAGATAACTTAACCTGGTGCGTTCAGGACGCCCTCTTCCTTACGAGGCGCTTATTTCCTCGTGTCCATCTTGCCTTGGTGGCTTGCATTCGCTCAGGAACTGCAAAAACTCACTAGGAAGTGCGTTAAAAGATTTGCCGTCCACCCTGGCCCTGACCTGGCGCTTTGTATCGCGGTACTCGAGGGGCACGGACTAGGAGAGGTACGCCAGCTTTTGGGCTCGAACAAGGGTGACTCGCGAGAAGGCAGAGAAGAGAAAAATGCTCGCGAGGGCACCTGCCTAGCCCCCTCGTGAGGTATGCGAGAAAGAGAACACGAGCAAACCAGAGCCGGAAAATGCAGTAAGAGGCGAGGGATTCAAATCAGCAAGGAACACCAAAGGCAAACTTTGATTAAGGAAAAGCGAGCCAACTATGGAAAGCAAATGAAAAGCCCCGTCCGACACCTAATCTAGTCTTCAAGTCTTCTCACCAGCGCGGAGCTAAGTGCTGCCAGTAGGCGTGGGCGGGAGCCCCAGGGCCTGAGGCCGGCGCTCCTGAGACTCCGGGGCGTGTACAACCCCAACTCATTATTACGTGAGAGTGTCACGGGCAGCGATTCTTCACAGGCACTAGGCCTTCTTCACAGGCTCTGGGCCTTTCTTCACAGGCTCCGGGCCTTGCTTCATGGATAGAACTTCCGGAGGTGCTGGATGTTCCAGGCATTTTGGATAGGTACCCCGTCTTGTGTCTCCAGACGCACGGCGCCAGGCCTGGAGATGTGGACGACCTTGAACGGGCCCTCCCACATGGGTGAAAGCTTATGCAGCCCTTCCCTAGAGAGGACCCGCCTCAGGACGAGGTCGCCCACCTCGAGCGTCCTGGAGCGGACGTTGCGGCAGTTGTATCGCCGCAGCGCTTGTTGGTACCTTGCCGCCCTTAATGCAGCTTCGCGACGGTGTTCCTCCCCCAGCACGAGATCCATCCCCCGCGTGGCGTCCTGCTACGTTTCGTCGAACGCCAGGACCCGTGTGGAGCGATGCTTGACCTCGTGAGGGAGGACTGCTTCAGCTCTGTAAATGAGGAAGAATGGAGTCTCGCCCGTTGGCTTGGTGGCGGTGGTGTGGATGCACCACAGCACGGACTGGAGCTCATCGTGCCAGCCCCTGCCGTAGGCCTCCAGCTTCTTCTTTAAGGTCCTGGTCTTGAGGCCCCTCGGGACCTCCGCGTTGGCGCGTTCGGCCTGGCCATTGCTCCTGGGGTGCGCTACCGAAGCGTAGCAGATCTGCGTTCCAAGGTTAGCACATTAGGTTTTGAAAAGGTTACTAGTAAACTGCAAGTCGTTATCTATGATGATGTGGTTGGGGACCCCGAAGCGGCTCACGAGGCCCTTGATGAACTTGACAGCAGAGCCGGCTGGGATGGTACGGACGGCTTCCACTTCCGCCCACTTGGTGAACTTGTCGATGGCGATGCAGAGATAGCGGTAGCCCCCTAGCGCCTGAGGGAACGGGCCTAGGATGTCCAGCCCCCAGACCGCGAACGGACATGTGAGTGGGATGGTTTGGAGGCCCTGAGCAGGCTGATGGATTTGCTTGGCATGGAATTGGCAAGCTTCACAGGACTTCACCAGCTCGGCTGCGTCGTTGAGTGTTGTAGGCCAGTAGAATCCACTGCGGAACACCTTGCCGACGAGGGTCCGTGACGATCAGTGTGTCCGCAGTCCCCGCCGTGTATGTCGATCATCAACTCCCTTCCTTGATCGCTGGAGATGCAGCGCAGCGTGACATCGTTTGGTCGTTTCCTATATAACTCGCCGTCTTCGATACAGTATGTCATGGCTTGTCGGGCCACGCGCTCTGCGTCCTCTTCCTTCTCCGGCAGTGTCCTGCGCTTCACGTACTCCTTGAACTCCTTGGTCCAGCATTCCTCCTGGGGCTCGAGCGCCAAGAGTAGCCGAGCTCCTGAGGTCGGGCCACAGGATGGGGCTCCCGTGGCCGGAGGCTGTGGGAGCTCCTCCCGAGGCTGAGTCATGCTTGAAAGAGGTGGCGTAGCTGATGGCTTGAAGAGCCGCTCTTCAAAGACACCGGGATCTTGCGGTTGCCGCTTACATGCTCTCCTGGCGATGTTGCCGGCTTCCTTGTTGGTGCCCCGGGGCACGTGCTATAGCTCAAGGCCCGAGAACTGTTTTTCCATCTTGCGCACCTCCGTGAGGTAGGCCTCCATATGCTCGTCCTTCGGCTCGTACACCTTGTTGGAGAAGTTGACGAGGAGTTGCAAGTCGCCTCTGACGGTAAGGCGCTTCACCCCTAGAGCTGCCGCAGCCTTCAGGCCAGCTATGAGGCCTTCATATTCTGCAATATTGTTGGAGACCTTCTCGCCGTGCTGAAAGCAGAGTTGCACGGCGTAGTAGAGCTTGTCCTGAGTGGGCGAGATGAGCACTGCTCCAGCCCCCGCGCCCTGGTGCGTGAAGGCGCCATCGAAATACATGACCCAGCCGTCTGGGGCCTCGCTTCCTGGGGAGGTGGACCGGTCTTCTCCTTCCTCAAGCGTCAGGGCATCCGTCCATTATGCCACAAAGTCAGCGAGCACGGCCCCCTTGATGACCCTGGTAGTCCTGAACTCCAACTGGAATGCTTGCAACTCGATGTTCCACTCAGCGACCCTTCCGGCTGAGTTAGGGCTCCTGAGTACCCTCTCCAATGGGTAGGCCGAGACGACCTTGATGGGGTGGCCCTGGAAGTAGTGTCGCAGCTTGCGTGAGGCCACCAGGAGTGCGAGCAGAAGTTTCTGGGGCATGGGTTAGCGTGCCCTCGCGTCCCGCAGTACGGTGCTGACGAGGTACACCCGGTGCTCGACGAGGGATGGCACACTGTCGAGGCCCGGGTCCTGCTGAGATCGGGGCATATCCTGAGGTGGAGGGATTCCTGAGACCTGAAAGTCCTCAGGAGCTTCTACGATGTTGCCCTGCTGAGCTTGGTCTTTCACCGCTGATGCCTTTGTTGCGCCTTCCTGAACCTGCGCCATTTCAGCTCCGGCATGGCGCAGCGCGCCCTTGGCTTGGCGTTCCTCCCGGACAGCCACCAGCGCCCCGCTGGAGGAGTACGGGGTGGCGGTGATGTCTACTACGCAACCTTCTCCTTGTAGACGTTGTTGGGCCTCCAAGTGCAGAGGTTTGTAGGACAGTAGCAAATTTCCCTCAGGTGGATGACCTAAGGTTTATCAATCCGTGGGAGGCGTAGGATTAAGATGGTCTCTCTCAAGCAACCCTGCAACCAAATAACAAAGAGTCTCTTGTGTCCCCAACACACCCAATACAATGGTAAATTGTATAGGTGCACTAGTTCGGCGAAGAGATGGTGATACAAGTGCAATATGGATGGTAGATATAGGTTTTTGTAATCTGAAAATATAAAAACAGCAAGGTAACTAATGATAAAAGTGAGCGTAAATGGTATTGCAATGCTAGGAAACAAGGCCTAGGGTTCATACTTTCACTAGTGCAAGTCCTCTCAACAATAATAACATAATCGGATCATATAACTATCCCTCAACATGCAACAAAGAGTCACTCCAAAGTCACTAATAGCGAAGAACAAACAAAGAGATTATGGTAGGGTACGAAACCACCTCAAAGTTATTCTTTCCAATCAATCCGTTGGGCTATTCCTATAAGTGTCACAAACAGCCCTAGAGTTCGTACTAGAATAACACCTTAAGACACAAATCAACCAAAACCCTAATGTCACCTAGATACTCCAATGTCACCTCAAGTATCCGTGGGCATGATTATACGATATGCATCACACAATCTCAGATTCATCTATTCCTCTTCAACCAACACATCGAACCTCAAAGAGTGCCCCAAAGTTCCTACCGGAGAATCAAGAGGAAAACGTGTGCCAACCCCTATGCATAGGTTCATGGGCGGAACCCGCAAGTTGATCACCAAAACATACATCAAGTGAATCACGTGATATCCCATTGTCACCACAGATACGCACGGCAAGACATATATCAAGTGTTCTCAAATCATTAAAGACTCAATCCGATAAGATTACTTCAAAGGGAAAACTCAATCCATTACAAAAGAGTAGAGGGGGAGAAGAAACATAAGATCCAACTATAATATCAAAGCTCGCGATACATCAAGATCGTGCCAAATCAAGAACACGAGAGAGAGAGAGAGATCAAACACATAGTTACTGGTACATACCCTCAGCCCCGAGGGTGAACTACTCCCTCCTCGTCACGGAGAGCGCCGGGATGATGAAGATGGCCATAGGTGAGGGTTACCCCCTCCGGCAGGGTGCCGGAACAGGGTCCCGATTGACTTTTGGTGGCTACATAGGCTTGCGGCGGCGGAACTCCCGATCTATTCTCCGTTCTGGAAGTTTTAGGGTACGTGGAGTTATATAGGCGGAAGAAGCACGTCAGTGGAGCCACGAGGGTCCCGCGAGGTAGGGGGCGCGCCCTAGGGGGGTGGGCGCGCCCTCCACCCTCATGGCTTTCTCGTTCCTTCCTTGACGTGGGTCCAAGTCCATCCAGTAGCTTTCCTTCCAAAAATAACTTCTCCAGTTGATTTCGTTCCGTTTTGACTCCGTTTGATATTCCTTTTCTTCAAATATCAAATCGGCAAAAACAAAGAATCTGGGCTAGGCCTCCGGTTAATAGGTTAGTCCCAAAAGTAATATAAATGTGGAAAATAAAGCCCAATATTGCCCAAAACAGTAGATAATATAGCATGGAGCAATCAAAAATTATAGATATGTTGGAGACGTATCAAGCATCCCCAAGCTTAATTCCTGGTCGTCCTCGAGTAGGTAAATGATAAAAAGAGAATTTTTGATGCGGAGTGCTACTTGGAATAATTTCAATGTAACTCTTCTTAATTGTGGTATGAATATTCAGATCCGAAAGATTCAAGACAAAAGTTCATATTGACATGCCTCCAGCGGTATGACTCTATATGAATGCCTCCAGCGGTGTATCGGGATATGCAATGAATCAAGAGTGACATGTATGAAAGAATTATGAACGGTGGCTTTGCCACAAATACTATGCCAACTACATGATCATGCTAAGCAATATGACAATGATGAATGTGTCATGAAGAACGGTATGGTGGAAAGTTGCATGGCAATATATCTCGGAATGGCTATGGAAATGCCATAATAGGTAGGTATGGTGGCTGTTTTGAGGAAGATATAAGGAGGTTTATGTGTGAAAGAGCGATCATATCACGGGTTTGATGCACCGCTAAGTTTGCACTAACTCTCGAGGTGAGAAAGGGCAATGCACGGCATCAAGAGGCTAGCAATGATGGAAAGGTGAGAGTGCGTATAATCTATGGACTCAACATTAGTCATAAAGAAATCACATACTTATTGCAAAAATCTACAAGCCATAAAAAACCAAAGCACTACGCGCATGCTCCTAGGGGGATATATTGGTAGGAAAAGACCATTGCTCGTCCCCGGCAGCCACTCATAAGGAGGACAATCAAATAACACCTCATGTTTCGAATTTGTTACATAACATTTACCATACGTGCATGCTACGGGACTTGCAAACTTCAACACAAGCATTTCTCAAATTCACAACTACTCAACTAGCAAAACTTTAATATCACTACCTCCATATCTCAAAACAATCATCAAGCATCAAACTTCTCTTAGTGTTCAACACACTCATAAGAATTCTTACAAATATTGTATGCCTAGCATATTAAGATTATTTAAGCGAATTACCATGCTATTTAAGACTCTCAAAATAATCTAAGTGAAGCATGAGAGACCAATAGTTTCTATAAAACAAATCCACCACCGTGCTCTAAAAGATATAAGTGAAGCACTAGAGCAAATGACAATCTACTCCAAAAGATATAAGTGAAGATCAATGAGTAGTCGAATAATTATGCAACTATGTGAAGACTCTCTAACATTTAAGAATTTCAGATCTTGGTATTTTATTCAAACAGCAAGCAAAACTAAATAAAATAAAATGACGCTCCAAGCAAAACACATATCTTGTGGTGAATAAAAATATAGCCCCAAGTAAAGTTACCGATGAACGAAGACGAAAGAGGGGATGCCATCCGGGGCATCCCCAAGCTTAGACGCTTGGTTATCCTTGAATATTACCTTGGGGTGCCTTGGGCATCCAAAATCTTAGGCTCTTTCCACTCCTTATTCCATAGTCCATCGAATCTTTACCCAAAACTTGAAAACTTCACAACACAAAACTTAACAGAAAATCTCGTGAGCTCCGTTAGCGAAACAAAACAAAACACCACTTAAAGGTACTGTAATTAACTCATTCTTTACTTATATTGGTGTTAAACCTACTGTATTCCAACTTCTCTATGGTTTATAAACTATTTTACTAGCCATAGATTCATCAAAATAAGCAAGCAACACAATGAAAACAGAATCTGTCAAAAACAGAACAGTCTGTAGTAATCTGTATCAAACGTATACTTATGGAACTCCAAAAATTCTAAAATAAATTGGTGGACTTGAGGAATTTGTCTAGTAATCATCTGCAAAAAGAATCAACTAAATAGGACTCACCAGTAAAAGGTTGAACCTAATCTCGTGAGCGCTAAAGCTTCTGTTTTTTACAGCATGATCATAAAGACTTCACCGAAGTCTTCCCAAAGGTTCTACTTGGCACAAACACTAACTAAAAAACAAAACCACATATAAACAGAATCTAGATGGATTATTTATTCCTAAACAGAACCAAAAAGCAAGAAACTAAAATAAAATTGGGTTGCCTCCCAACAAGCGCTATCGTTTAACGCCCCTAGCTAGGCATGATGATTTCAATGATGCTCACATAAAAGATAAGAATTGAAACATAAAGAGAGCATCATGAAGAATATGACTAGCAAACTTAAGTCTAACCCACTTCCTATTCATAGGGATTTTGTGAGAAAACAACTTATGGGAACAATAATCAACTAGCATAGGAAGGCAAAACAAGCATAACTTCAAAACTTTGAGCACATAGAGAGGAAACTTGATATAATCGGATTGCAATGCTAGGAAACAAGGCCTAGGGTTCATACTTTCACTAGTGCAAGTTCTCTCAACAATAATAACATAATTGGATCATATAACTATCCCTCAACATGCAACAAAGAGTCACTCCAAAGTCACTAATAGCAGAGAACAAACAAAGAGATTATGGTAGGGTACGAAACCACCTCAAAGTTATTCTTTCCAATCAATCCGTTGGGCTATTCCTATAAGTGTCACAAACAGCCCTAGAGTTCGTACTAGAATAACACCTTAAGGCACAAATCAACCAAAACCCTAATGTCACCTAGATACTCCAATATCACCTCAAGTATCCGTGGGCATGATTATACGATATGCATCACACAATCTCGGATTCATCTATTCAACCAACACATAGAACCTCAAAGAGTGCCCCAAAGTTTCTACCGGAGAATCAAGACGAAAACGTGTGCCAACCCTTATGCATAGGTTCATGGGCGGAACACGCAAGTTGATCACCAAAACATACATCAAGTGAATCACGTGATATCCCATTGTCACCACAG
Organism: Aegilops longissima; assembly: GCA_021605205.1. Classification (NCBI taxonomy): domain Eukaryota; kingdom Viridiplantae; phylum Streptophyta; class Magnoliopsida; order Poales; family Poaceae; genus Aegilops; species Aegilops longissima. Next base: position 52,161,462 of record CM038676.1, on the reverse strand, counting down.
ATACGCACGGCAAGACATACATCAAGTGTTCTCAAATCATTAAAGGCTCAATCCGATAAGATTACTTCAAAGGGAAAACTCAATCCATTACAAGAGAGTAGAGGGGGAGAAGAAACATAAGATCCAACTATAATAGCAAAGCTCGCAATACATCAAGATCTTGCCAAATCAAGAACACCAGCGAGAGAGATCAAACACATAGCTACTGGTACATACCCTCAGCCCCGAGGGTGAACTACTCCCTCCTCGTCATGGAGAGCGCCGGGATGATGAAAATGGCCACAGGTGAGGGTTCCCCCCTCCGGCAGGGTGCCGGAACAGGGTCCCGATTGACTTTTGGTGGCTACAAAGGCTTGCTACGGCGGAACTCCCGATCTATTCTCCGTTCTGGAAGTTTTAAGGTACGTGGAGTTATATAGGCGGAAGAAGCACGTCAGGGGAGCCACGAGGGTCCCACGAGGCAGGGGGCGCGCCCTAGGGGGGTGGGCGCACCCCCCACCCTCGTGGCTTCCTCGTTCCTTCCTTGACGTGGGGTCCAAGTCCATCCGGTAGCTTTCCTTCCAAAAATAACTTCTCCTGTTGATTTCGTTCCGTTTTGACTCCGTTTGATATTGCTTTTCTTCGAAATACTGACATAGGCAAAAAACAGCAAATCTGGGCTGGGCATCTGGTTAATAGGTTAGTCCCAAAAGTAATATAAAAGTGGAAAATAAAGCCCAATATTGCCCAGAACAATATATAATATAGCATGGAGCAATAAAAAATTATAGATACGTTGGAGACGTATCAGGCGGCAAGGTAGAGTACCAGAGGCTCGAGAGGCCGTGGTGCCACCATCACCGGGGGACTGGTGAGGTATCTCTTGAGGTCTTGGAAGGCCTGGTCGGCCTCCGGTGTCCACTCGAACTTGACCTTCTTCTTCATGAGCTTGAAGAAGGGCAGGGCGCACTCTCCCAGTTTGGAGATGAAACGCCCTAACACGGTCACCTGCCATGCTAGCTTCTGCATCTCCTTGAGGGTCTGTGGCCGGCTCATGTCCTCGATGGATTTGATCTTCTCTGGGTTCGCCTCGATCCCTCTGTGGGATACGAGGAAACCCAGCAGCTTATCGGAGGGGACGCCGAACACGCACTTCTCCGGGTTAAGCCTCAAGTTCACTTGGCGCAGGCTCTCGAAGGTCTCCTCCAAGTCTTGAATCAATGTCCTCGCCTCGCGAGACTTTACCACTATGTCATCGACGTAGGCCTCTATGTTTCTCCCGAGCTGCCGCCCCAGGGCGATGTGCATCAACCGATGAAAGGTCGAGCCCGTGTTGGGCAGCCCCAAGGGCATGCAGGTGTAGCAGTACACCCCACATGGTATCAGGAAGGTTGTTTTCTCCACATCCTCCACCGCCATCTTGATCTGATGATACCCTGAGAACGCGTCGAGGAAGCATAGCAGGTCACACTCGGCGGTGGAGTCGACAATCTGGTCGATGGGCGGGAGTGGGAATGGATCTTGGGGGCAGGCTTTGTTGAGGTTGGTGAAATCGACGCACATTCTTTCCTTCCCGCCTTTCTTTGGCACTACGACGGGGTTCGCCAGCCATTCGGGATATCGAACTTCTCGGATGGCATCCGCCGCCTCCAGCTTGCGAGTCTCTTGGACGATGAAGGCTTGCTTCTCTGTGGACCGCCGTCTTGCTCGCTGCTTCACGGGGCATATATTGGGGCACACCCTTAGATGATGCTGGATCACACCCCCCTCGGGACCCCTACCAGCTGATTAGGTTCCCACGCGAATATCTCCTTGTTCGCGTGCAAAAACCTCACCAAGGCTTCTTCTTGTCCCAGGTCGAGGCCGGCTCCTACGGTAAAGGTGGATCCTGAAGACCCGTCCTCGTTGACCGGCACCTGCTTGGTTTCCTCCTTGTCTTGGGTGAACAACTGCTTCTTCTTGGTAGGCACGGCCTCCTTGGCCTCAGGGATATCGGCGCAGGCGAGCTGTGCTGCTGCCGCGGTCTTGAAGGCGAGCCTGAGCGCCGTCACGGCCTCCTTAGTGTCCCCCTTGATGGTGAGGACGCCCTTGCTTCCTGGCATCTTCACGAGGTTGTAGGCCAGGTGAGTCGCCGCCATGAACTGAGCGAGAGCCGGGTACCCGAGGATGGCATTGCACGGGAGACCGATGCGGGCGATGTCGAAGTCCACTAGCTCGGTGTGGTAGTTTTCGTGTGTGCCGAAGGTGACAGGGAGGCGGATCTGCCCCAGAGAGTGAGCAGCTCCACCACCCACTCCCGAGAAGGGCTTGCTGAGGCCGAGCCGCTCAAGCGGCACGTGAAGAAGGCTGAAGGCTTCTACGGAGAGCATGTTGAGGCCAGCACCGCCGTCAATGAGGGTCTTGGTAACGGCCACGTTGCAGATGGTGGGTGTGCAGAGCATCAAGAGCATTCCGGAGACGGCGATGGAGCCGGCGGTGGTCTTCTGACCCGAAGGTGAGGTCGGCCTCTGGCGTGGCCCTACCCGGCGGAGCCCCCGGGCGCTTGGATGTGGCCCCGATCTGACGGAGGAATGGCTTGATGTGGCAGTCCGGAGGTGGTGCTTGAGAGCCGCCCAGCAGGGCCGCGACTGCGTGGTGCGCCGGCACCACGTAGCGAGCGGTGAAGAGGTCGTAGAGTTCCCCCCAGGAGGCCACCGTGGATCCCGGGAGATTGAGCAGCCAGGCGCGCGGCTCGCCGGCGAGGGCCATGGGGAACCAGTTGTCCATGATCTTGTCGTCGCCTCCGGCTTCGAGGACAGCCTCCTCGTACGCCAGCAGGAACGGCGTCGGGTCTGCCACACCATCGTAACGCGGCGGCATCTCTGGCTTGAACTTGGTCGGCCACCGCACTTGCCGTAGAGCGGGGGCTAGGGCTCGGTACCCAGACGCCCCGCTGTTGGTGTCGGCCGCAGAGGTGGATGGTGGGGCACCTGCCATGGGGGCGAAGTGCGGCGGCGCGGGGCGCAGTTTGGTGGAGAGGAGCTCCGGCGCACCCCTACCTGGCGCGCCAATTGTCGGATGTGGGGTTCTGGCAAACCCTTAAGGTTCGAACACTGGGTTGCGCGTGGAGTCTTTCCCTCCTACCGATCCACGCCCTAGCTCGCTAAGATCTTGCGGACGAACTCGACGAACTCGCAACACAGAGAGACACAAGATTTATACTGGTTCGGGCCACCGTTGTGGTGGAATACCCTAGTCCAGTGTGGTGGTGGTGGATTGCCTCTTGGGCTGATGATGAATAGTACAGAGGGAAGAACAGCCTCCTGAGGTTGAGGTGTTCTTGTGATCTTGTGCGTCGAGGATGGAGTGGATCCAGTCCAAGATGAGATCATCCCTCTACTACTAAGGTGGCTAGACCTATTTATAGGGGCCCTGGTCCTCTTCCCAAATATTGAGCGGGAAGGGAGCCAACAACGGCGGGCAAATTTGAAGGGGGACAGCTAGTACAAGCTATCCTGACAAAAGCGATCTTTGCCTGAGAAAAGCTCTGGTGGTGACGCCGTCTTGGGCTCGACGGTTACCTCCGTCTTGTCGTCCTCCTGGTCTTGGTCTCGTTGCACCAACATAGCAACCTTTGCCTGATGCCTCGGTACTCCTCGCCTGCGCCTGCTTCCTTAGCACCAAAGAGGAAACAAGGACGCTGCGCGCGCTGGCGCCCGCCTGGTGCCGATCGTCATGGCACACGTCACGGGAGCCTCGTGAGGTTTGCCCCGCCTTGATATCTCCGCTCCTCGTGAGCCTGCCTGACTAGGCCACTCCTGAGGAGGTCTTGTGTCGTCCGCCTCGTGAGGCTTGGCCCCTCGCGAGGGTCTTGGATGCCTTGTTAATGAAGATGGGTCGTACGGCCTGCTGGCTTAGCCACGCCGTGGGTCGCAAGCAGGCAAGTCTGGGGACCCCGTTCCTAGAACGCCGATAGTGTCCTTGTCGGTAGAGTCGGTTTCCACGCTTGTGTCTTCGCCGGGGTACTTCCTCCCCTCTTCAGCCCGAGCGCATCTATCGGCCAGAACGTAAAGTTTTGCCACATACTTAACCTTGTTCATCGCCAGCTCTTCATGCATCTTGCGGTTACGCACATTGTGATGGAATGCGCTGATCACGGCAGCGGGATGAACATCTGGGATGTTGTATAGCACTCGGCTGAACCTCTGTATGTACTTGCGCATGTTTTCACCTTCCTTCTGGGGAATGATATGCAAATCACTCGCCTGGCCATGAGCTTGGTGGCCTCCAGTGAAGGCACCAACGAACTCATGACACAGATCCGACCAAGAAGAAATGGAATCCGCCAGCAAGCGCATCAGCCAAGACATGACATTGGGTTTCAGGGCCAACAGGAAGTAATTGGCAAGCACCTTGTCGTCACGAGCTCCAGCGACTTGCATCGTGATGGTGTAGATGCTGAGGAACTCTGACAGATGGGTCTTGCCGTTGTACTTCTCGCCGACATCGGGCTTGAACGTGCGGTGGGACAGCCACTGGAACTGCCGCATCTCACGGGTAAAGGCTGGGCAGCCCACCTCATACGGTAGGCCGCCGGAGCCTCCCGGTGCTGGGTAGTCCATAGAGGGCCCCGCCCGTCTATCTGACTGGTGGTGTGTATCGCGCCGGCGCTCGATGGTGGTTCGAGCGTCTTCATGGGTTCGCTGCCGAAGAACTTGGCGCTGGTCGCGGTTGGTCCGTGGGTCAGACGACGCTATGGAGATATTATCGCAAGCGTCATCACGACGGATCGACACCCGGGCGGCTGGCGTGGAGGAAGAGAGTGCAGCGTGGTCGCAGCACCCCCGGCCCCTCCACTGCTGGCGTGTGGTGGCTCGACAGAGCGTCGGCCTGAGGGCCCCACTGGCCGTGGCTCGTCTTTGTTGGCGACACCGATGAGGCTCCGGATGGTGGCTCTCCACTCGTCGAGCTTTTCTGCGGCGGGAGGGAAGTCGAGGAGGAGCTGCACGCGCACCAACGCTTCCACTGGCGTGGGTGGCGGTGAAAGCTGCGTGGACCATGGCGCGCTCCGATTTCTAACCACGTTAGAAGGAGCTCTATCATGGCCCGGCGGCTGTGCGCCATTTTCGCCAGCACTTCAGCAGGCATGCTGGCCTCCTTCGTCCCGCAAATGATGCATAGGACTCTTCCCACGGCAGCGTCTGGGGTCACCAGCGTGGTGGCGCTGCTCATCGTGCACACCCTGGGAAGAGCGCACCGTGGGCGCTGGTGTAGGCGTCTTGGAGGCCGCCGCGCCGCCCGTGGGTGGCACGGTGCCGCCCTGGAGGGCCCCGCGCCGCCTGCGCGGGGCCTATCTCCGTCCTGGGGTTCGGCGACGTGCGGCCCGTCGTCTTACGCACGAACGACGCCGCTCTCCAGTCTCTGACTACCAGAGCGATGTTGGTGCTCGCGGGCCGCGCCTCGGGTTCTGTCGCGACCGGTCCGCTGCTTGCCCGCACTGGTACGGGCTGTCCGGCTCCGGATGAACCGATCACCGTGATCGTCTTCTTCTTGGGAGCCATGGCGATGAAGAACTGCTAGGCTAACCGCTAGACTGGGTCGTCACAACTGCGCCTCCCCCTACCTGGCGCGCCAAAGATGTCGGTGGAAACGACACCTATGGGATCACTGGGATCCCTTCTACGGTTGGCGGGCTCGGGGTTGTGGAAAGAGCGGGTCTGACAGGAAGCACACAGATCGTTTACCCAGGTTTGGGCCGCGAGGATGCGTAAAACCCTAGTCTTGCTTTGGTGGATGTATTGAGTGTTCTTGAACTAGCTACGGGGTGTGATTTGCCCAAAATATCCGAATCTCCCTCTTGGTCGCCTCGGGTCTCTTTCTATAGGAAAAAGGGGTTGCCACAGTGGCACACAGGAGGTGGAAAGGTCTACAGTGGATGAGTCTATCCTCTTGCCCCGTCGGACAAACACATTTAATGCGCTCCGACGTGCCCCTCTCGCTTTATCGGGGACGGCAAGGAAGCACGTCCCAGCTGTCGCCGCCTCGCCTGGCTGCGACACGTGTCCGAGCTGACGAGGCGTTGGGGCGCCACGTTGGCTGGCTGCTGGGCTGGCACGGTGGTGGAGCCTTCACGAAGACTTGCATGCCACCACGCAGGTGCTTGCTGAGTCAGTCGTGGAGGCCGCCCGTTGCCACGCAGGTGTCTGCTCAGCTAGTTGAGCTGGCAGCTGCATGGGGACGGTGGTGGAGCCTTGGCAGACGCGGGCCTGGGCGGTGGAGCCTTTGCAGACGCTGGTAGCTGTAAGCGTCTTTGGCAAGGGCCTTGCCGGGGCCCCGGCAAGGGTCTTGCCGCGGCATTGCAATCTTCCCCGGCAAGCGTCTCGCCGGGGGTCTCGTGGATTTCCTTGGCTAGGATCCCACCGAGGACCGTCGTTTTCTGGTCCTCATGTGATCTCATGTGTTCATGATCTTGACGAAGATTTGCATGCCACCACAGAGGCGCCTCCCAAGCCTTGGTTCCAATGTAGTTGTTGGCGGTGTTTGGAACTCCTGGGCTCAAGGGTGGCTCGCCCTGCTGGTGTTGCACAAGTTGCCCCGACAAGGCTCTTGCCGGGGCCGCGGAGGTCGCCCCGGCAAGGGTCTTGCCGGGGGAGTCCACCTTGCCCCTTTGCTGCGTTGCCTTGTTTGTCTTGTGCTTCGGTTTCTCTCCTGCTTCCCTTCTCTGCCTTGTTAAGTGTGGCCGCGGGCGCGGCTCTGACTACCCGTGCACAAGTAAAGGGTTAAAAGGAGAGCCCCTACTTTTGTACACCGACATGTTCGCAAAAAAAAATACTCATGACATGGCCCTTTTTTATTTTCCTAATTCTATTTTTCCTTCTTCAAATTAATTCGGGATTTCCAAAAGTTGTCAGTTTTGGATTTTATTGGAGAAATCATAAAATGTTCATGAATTCATAAAATGTTTAGGAAATAATAAAATGTGCAGTATTTTAAAAAATTGTTCACATTGTTTTTGCGAAATCATAAAATTTTCATGAATTCAAAAAATGCCTGGAAAATTATAAAATGTCCAGTATTTTTAAAAAAATGTTTGCATTTATAAAAAAATCAAGATTTTGAAAAAATGTTCGCAAAAAAAATACTCATGATGTCAGAAAAAATGATCATGTATTCAAATCTTATTCGCGAATTTGAAAAAATTTAAATTTTAGAAAATGTTCAAAAAAATCAAATAGATCTGCAAATAACGAACAAAACTTACCTGCTTATATAGAGGTTTTTTTATATGTAGAGGTTGTTTTATGATTTTATTTAGTACATGTGAGTCGCGTAAAAAAGGATTCCATATTCTGCACAGCGTTGAGCCCAAAAAAATTGACAAAAGTTCCTTCGGATTAGTTTTTGTAAGATGTATGAAAATGACTAAATATCTAATTTGCCTCCATACACATCTATGTTTATTCTGGTACTATAGTTTTACTAGTCAAGGTAGACACCGTGACCCTCGGTGAAGGTGAGACACACCATTCATTAGTCTAGCTCAGGTAGGGTCCATCAATACTGTTTTCTCAGCTAGAAAATATTTTGTTGTTGTGCCTTAGGAAATCAAGTTGTGATGAGAAAATCACATTTTTAGCTTTTGAAATGACGTTTTAGAAGTTCCTTATCTCATCATGACATGATTCAGACGTAGTTTATGAAATCACATTTAAAAGGTCCCGATCTCATCCTAGCATATGTTTCAGACTTTTTTAATCTCTACCACATATGCATAATTTGATGGTTTTTCTCCCGTTGCAACGCACGGGCATATTTTCTAGTAGAACCAAAATATGATATATGAACAAACATAATTTAGACAATTTGAGGAGAAGGCTTTATTAGTTTCACAAACGTTCTCATACAAAGTGCTTAACATAAACTTTTCTGAGCACAGCCTCACTAATTACAGACATGAAAGGAAAGCTATTGTGAGGCCAGGCACATGGAATGTAAAAGCCAACGCTCCTCCTCCCACAGCTAAACTAGAGTCACTACGCCAGAGGAGGGAATGTGTAACCTGCAAGACCATTCAATTTGATCCAACATATGATCAGAATAGCACTAAAATCAAAATCGTGTGAATCCGAAGAATAACAAATATCAAAACTGCATGTATGCAATACCGATCATCATAATTCCCTTAATATATTTCACTTACTTCCGCACTTGTAGCCATGTGGGAACGGCTTCTTACAGAAATTGGCAACGTAGGCAGCCTTCTACATACAATATATCTTCTCTTTCTCCTTGGTGACACCAGCGCAAAGGCATGGGATGTTTTCCTTCTGCCACACGGCGCAACATGCGTCCGACGGATCTAGCTTCGGCTTTGCTGGCTATTGTTGATACTTAGCACACTCCTTGATCATGGCCCGTCGGTCACCCTCACATTTGTCAGCCGACACGGCTACCGCAATAGTGAGGATGATGAAACATAAGCACATTAGTTTTGCCATGGCTATGTCTTTTGTATCTGCTACACTAGAGCCTTCTCTACCCCTTTGATGTTATAATTGTTTGTGTGGCTTTTCTGTGAATGTGTGGGATACATGACTGTCGGTGTACAAAAAGAGGGGTACACTTTTTGTACCCCTATAACTGTGCACGGGCAGTCTGAGCCGCGGGCACCACCGCACTGAGCAAGGCAAGGGAGGTGAGACAAGATAAGGCCGAAGCTTGAAAGGAGCAGAACGACGTCAAGACCAAGACCACAAAGAGCAAAGGGGACGAAGCGGACTACCCCGGCAAGATCCTTGCCGGGAGGCGGTTTTAGCAAACCCGGCAAGACCCTTCCGTGGCAGCTCGCCCCACACCTACGGAGCGAATCAGCCTTGAGTCCACTGCGCCCATGGGGCAAGGATTCGGGAGACATCCCCGTGGTGGCATGCAGATCTTTGTGAAGACATTCAAGATCAGATACACACTATAGAAGATGACGACCCTTGGCGGGATCCCAGCCAAGGAGGACCACAAGGCCCCCGGCAAGAGCCTTGTCGGGGATGACAGCAGGCGCCACGGCAAGACCCTTGCCGGGGCTACGGCGAGGCCCTTGCCAAGAACACCCGTAGGGCCACCATCAGGCCCACGCCAATCAAACCTCCACCACCGTTCGCATGCAGCTGCCGACCCAACCAGTTGGGCAGGCACCTGCGTGGCGGCAAGCGGATCTTCATGGAGACCCACCACTGCGCCACCTCAGCTCGTGCTCGCCTACATGGCACCGCTGGCACCGCTGGCCGTAGCGCGGTCGACATGAAAGGGAGCGGCGACAGACGAGACAAGGCTCTCCCCGTCCCGATAAAGCAAGGACACCTAAGCAAGACGCATTAAAGGCGCCTTGTCATGTAATGCGAGGATAAACTCGCATCATCAGACCCTTTCCACCTCCTGTGTGCCACTGTGGCAACCCCTTTCCCTATAAAAGGAGGCCCAAGGCGACCAGGAGGAGGACTCGGTTTTTTGGAGCTCCTCACGCCCCATTGCTAGTTCAAGAACACGATAAACAAACCACCAAAGCAGGAGTAGGGTTTTACGATCCTTGTGGCCCGAACTCGATAAGGAAACCGTGTGCTATCTGTTTGATCCGCTCTTCTCACGACCCCGCGCCCCGCGACCGTAGTAGGGATTCTTGTGATCCCATAGGTGTCGTTCCCACCGACATCTTTGGCGCGCCAGGTAGGGGGCACAGTTGTGAGAATCGGCTTTAGCAGTTAGACCGGCACTCCTTCATCTTCGTGACCCTTGAAGAAGAAAGGAGGCCAGAAGATCGACACTCGAGCAACCGCAAACAGAAGCTAAGTTGCACTGAACCCTTATTTGTGCTACCCTTCTTATTTGAGGTTATCCCCGGAGATGTCACGCCTTTGTATGAGAAACCTGCATGCCAGGGGGCTCTCCCACGATCGGCAACGCCCTTGCCCTGTTTCGAGTCCGCTCAACAGCTCAAGCGGTTGCGTCGAGAATGGCAGAGTAACCTTCCGTGATCAACAACGCCCTCGATTCTGACTCGAGTCAAGCTCGACAGTTCGAGCGGCCACGTTCGGAATGGAAAGGTGGCTCGTCCGGCAGCACGCGTACCCGGCAGGCCCTGGGGATCCGTCCCCAAAACGCCGCTAGGGGCTTCCGCGCCGGCAAGCCTACCCGATCGACGTGGGGCACGCATACAAAGAGGAATTGAACGGGGAAATAACATGCATGAAAATTAAGAGTACTTCAAAGTTATATTACATCACGTCATAGCTGCGGTTCTAACTAAAGATAAAATTTGTCTTGGTCGGGAACCCGCAGCGGCGAAGAAGAACGGGATGCCTAATCCCGGCGCTGGCCTTCCACCCTCTTGATTTCGTCGATGCAGTCGGTGATGGGCTTGATGCGCTCCTTGAGCACCGTGAGGTCAACACCATCCGGCAAGCTCTTCATCGCGGCCGCGAAGTCAAGGTCGGGATTCCAGTGCGCCATCTTGGTGAGGACCTTGGTCACGACCCTCCGGCAAAGTCGCCGGGCCTCCTCGGCCAGCGTGGCCGTCCTGTTGGAGTGAAGATAGGCCAAGGCTCCGAGGACGCCCTCGCAGAACTGGGTCAGCTTGGCGTTGACGGTCCCGCTGCGCTCGGGGGCGTACCTCATGTTTGGCATCCCCATGGTGGCCAATTGCGAGGTGAACCTGCCGGCAACGACCTCCAGATGGCTGATCCACCTGTTCTCACCCACCACATATTCCTGGTGGGAGGCGGCCTCGTTTGCCCGCAGCTGCTTCTCCTCCTCGAGGCTCCTGGTCAAGGTCTCCTCGCGAGCCCTGCTCTCCGACAACATCTTCTCGAGATCCTCCAGCTTCAGCTTGAGGTCTCTGATGGAGTTCTGCGCGTCGGAGAGCTCCCGATCCCCATGATGATCGCTCCTTGCGCCTCTACCAAAGGCGCGGTTGAGCGTGCTCCTCTCGCCGGACAGCTTGAGGGCCTGCTCCTTCAGCTCGTCCCGCTCTGCTTCCAGCTCCTTCACCTTGCCGGCATTGGCCAGAGCTTGGGCATCGAGCGCCTCTTTGTGCCTCGGCCACGCTGGAGGCATGGGAAGCCTTGCCTTGTGAAGAGACTTACATGGTAAAACCACCCCGCCTGCCACAAGACTGCTTTTGGGCCTAGCCCAACGATGCGATTAACGCTTACGTGTGGCCCAGGACCGGGGCTCTGTCGGTGTACAAAAAGAGGGGTACACTTTTGTACCCCTATAATCGCAGCAGGCGGTCCGAGCCAGCTGGCACCACTCAGACCGAGCAAGGCAAGGGAGGTGAGCCAAGGTAAGGCCGAAGCTCGAAAGGAGCAGAACAACGCCAAGACCAAGACCACAAAGAGCAAAGGGGACGAAGCGGACTCCCCCGGCAAGATCCTTGCCGGGAGGCGGTTTTAGCAAACCCGGCAAGACCCTTGCCGTGGCAGCTCGCCCCACAGCTATGGAGCGAATCACCCTTGAGTCCACTGCCCCCATGGGGCAAGCATTCGGGAGACATCCCCGTGGTGGCATGCAGATCTTTGTGAAGACATTCAAGATCAGATACACACTATAGAAGATGACGACCCTTGGCGGGATCCCAGCCAAGGAGGACCACAAGGCCCCCGACAAGAGCCTTGCCGGGGATGACAGCAGGCGCCACGGCAAGACCCTTGCCGGGGCTACGGCGAGGCCCTTGCCAAGAACACCCGTAGGGCCACCATCAGGCCCACGCCAATCAAACCTCCACCACCGTTCGCATGCAGCTGCCGATCCAACCAGTTGGGCAGGCACCTGCGTGGCGGCAAGCGGATCTTCGTGGAGACCCACCATTGCGCCACCTCAGCTGCCTGCCTGCCTACATGGTACCGCGGGCACCGCTGGCCAGGGCGCGTCTCGACACGAAAGGGAGCGGCGACGGACGAGACAGGGCTCTCCCCCGTCCCCGATAAAGCAAGGACACCTAAGCAAGACGCATTAAAGGCGCCTTGTCATGTAATGCGAGGGATAAACTCGCATCACTGTAGCCTTTCCACCTCCTGTGTGCCACTGTGGCAACCCTTTCCCTATAAAAGGAGGCCCAAGGCGACCAGGAGGAGGATTTGGCTTTTTGGAGCTCCTCACGCCCCATTGCTAGTTCAAGAACACAGATAAACAAACCACCAAAGCAGGAGTAGGGTTTTACGCATCCTCACGGCCCGAACGTGGATAAGGAAACCGTGTGCTATCTGTTTGATCCGCTCTTCTCACGACCGCGCGCCCCGCGACCGTAGTAGGGATTCTTGTGATCCCATAGGTGTCGTTCCCACCGACAATGACTTTGTTAGCTATGGCTTGGTTTATATAGCCTTGTTTGAGATGATGATATGGGCGCATGCATCAGTTGTATATCTTGAAGATATGGCACCATGTCAAACAATTAATATGTACATTAATTGCACTCTAGAGGCTGCATCATACATTAGTTCTATATCTTGAAGATACGATTTTGTATCAAACAATAAATGTGCACATTAACTCTATATCTACAGGCTATACCTTGAAGATACGAAATAACATCAAACAATGAGTGTGTACAGTAACTTCACATCGACATGTTTACATACATTAGTTGTACTCCCTCCGTTCCTAATTACTTTCGCAGAAATAGATGTATCTAGAACTAAAAAATGTCTAGATACATCCATTTCTACGACAAGTAATTCCGAACGGAGGGAGTACTATATATGATATATCTTGAAGATATGGTACTGCATAAGAAATGAATATATGCATTAGTTGCACATCTATGTGCTACAATATGACATTAATTATATATATCTTGAAGATATGAAGATATGGTACTACATCGAAGAATGAACATGTACATTAATTGCACATGTACATGCTACAACATTACACTAATTATATATATCTTGAAGGTATTGTGCTGCATCAAAAAAACGAATGTGTACATTAATTGCATATCTACAGGCTACAACATTACATTAATTATATATATCTTGAAGATATGCTACTGCATCAAAAAAATGAATGTGTACATTACTTGCATATCTACAGGGGACAACATTACATTAATTATTGGAAATGTTAGCTAGCGACCGTCAGCTATGAGAGTTTTCGCAGTGACCCTCGATTCGTTTGCACAAATCCTGACGCAGGATCCAAGCCATGTCGGATTTTCAAACTGGTTCACTGCAAGAAACAATCCGACGAACTAATTTTCAAAACATAGAAGCCAGCCCACTGGCTAGCAACACGTCCCTCCACCTGGTACACTTGGGTTCAAATCCCAGTCTAACACTTTTTATTTTTTATTTTTTATTTATTACAATATAGGAGACGATAGTGTTTCTATTAAGAGATGGCATTTTTTATTATTATATTAAGAGATGGCATCTTTTACTATTTAAGAGATGTCATTTTTATATTAAGAGATGGAATTTTTATTATTCGGACATGGCATTTTTTATCAAGAGATGGCAATTTTTTGGTTTATTAAGATATGGCACTTTTTTCTTTTATGTTCATATGGCACTTTTTGTTTAGATGATGGTATTTTTAAATTTTTAGCATGGTATATTTTTACTTTTATAGTTCATACAACTATTTTTCAATCAGTCATCTTTATATTTATAAAATTAGAGAGATGTTTTTTATAAAGTAGCAAGACACTGTTTTCATAAGTTAGATCATATTTAGGGTCGTTTTTTTATCTACAGGCACATTAACAACAAATGGCTACAATATTGCATCACACTTTGTAAATATGCACCACCTATATATCACAGTATGTAAGACAATGGATACGTACATTAATGGACCATAGAAAAAATTAGATTGAACCCAGGGGCAAAGCCTTAGGGCATGACTCGTCTTTCCCACATAAAAGCTTAGGTATGTAATTGTTGGCTCATTTGAGATAGTTTTTTCATTTTGCCTCTGGGCTTATCAATTGGCCCTTCTTACTTTCATGTCTTTTACTGGTTGAGCCCACATATCTTTTTTTGCCGATGTTTCTATTTGTATATACTAAAATCCGAAAATATAGTTAAAAACAAAAAACAAAAAATTCGGCCAGAAATTGATGCTTTTTCTACATGCATGCAAATTTTCATGAGCATTTTGGAGTATCGATTTTTGGAGCATCGATTTTCAGCAAGAAATTGATGTTTTTCCTTCATGCGTGCAAATTTTCTACATGTTTTCGTGCAAATATAGCACATGAGCATTTTGGGGCATCGGTATTTTTGTCCACACCTCCACAAATGTGACTCCATTGCAAAAATTTGCATGCGTGTAGAAAAACATTAATATTTTGTTTAATTTTTTTAATTTATTGTTCAGCCTATTGGGCTATCCTTCTAAGCAAAATAAGATGCATAGAGGATAAACATCACATGCAATCAAAATATGTGACATGATGTGACCATCACCATCTTGTGCTTTTGATCTCCATCTTCAAAGCATCGGCATGATCTCCATCGTCACCGGCTCGACACCTTGATCTCCATCGTTGCGTCAGGGTCGTCTTGCCAACTATTACTACTACAACTATCGCTAACGCATAGCGATAAAATAAATCAATTACATGGAGCTTAATGATTGAAGAGCAAGTCTTACAATAATTAAAAGACAACCCTAAGGCTCCTGCCGGTTGTCGATATTACAAAGCATGATCATGTCATACAACAACATATATCACATCACGTCCTGACCATATCACATCACAACATACCCTGCAAAAACAAGTTAGACGTCTTCTACTTTGTTGTTGCAAGTTTTACGTGGCTGCTACGGGCAACTAGCAAGAACCGTTCTTACCTACGCAAAACTACAACGGTGATTATCAAGTTTGTTGTTTTAACCTTCTTCAAGGACCGGCCGTAGTTAAATTTGATTAAACTAAAGTAGGAGAAACAGACACCCGCCAGCCACCTTTATGCAAAACAAGTTGCATGTCAGTCCGTGGAACCGGTCTCATGTATGTGTTCATGTAAGGTTGGTCCGGGCCGCTTCATCCCACAATGCCGCTGAATCAAAATAAGACATTGGTGGTAAGCAGTATGAACATCACTGCCCACAACTCCTTTGTGTTCTACTCGTGCATATCATCTATGCATAGACCTGGCTCATGATTCCACTGTAGGGGAATGTTGCATGGAAAACAAAAAAATTCTACGCACACGCAAGATCTATCCATGGAGATGCATAGCTACGAGAGGGGAAGATCATCTACGTACCCTTGTAGATCGCTAGGCGAAAGCGTTTATCACGCGGTTGATGTAGTCGTACTCTTCGCGATCCGATCACGATCCAACCGATCTAGTTCCGAACGAACGGCACCTTCGAGTTTAGCCCACGTGTGGCTCGATGACGTCTCCTCCTTATTGATCCAGCAAGCGGGAAAGGAGAAGTAGATAGGATCACAACCAACATGATGGCGCGGTGGTGATAGTGGTGGTGGAGAACCGACATCGCTTTGCTAAGCGTCGCCGAGACGAGGCGGTGGAACTACTGAGTAACGGGAGAGTGAGGAGCGCCATGGGCTTGGTGTGTCCTCTTGGGGTGCCCCTCCCCTCTATATATAGGTGGAGGGGCATGGGAAACAGCCCCTCCAAGCCCTAGGGCGCAGCTAAGGGGAGAGGACTTGGACTCCAAGTCCAATCCTATTCCTACTAGGACTCCTTCCTTTTTTGCCTTCCATAGCCACATGGGCTTTTAAGGACTTGGTGCGCCTAGCCCAATAAGGCCAATGCGCCTCCCCGCAGCCCATTCTAGCCCTTGGGTCGTGGTGAACCCACTCGTGGACTTCCGGGCCCCTCCAGAATCCTCCGGAACCTTCCGGAAGCTTCCCGGTACAATACCGAAAAAATGCACCTTTTTCCGGAACCCAAAATATGACTTCCCATATATAAATCTTTACCTGTAAACCATTCCAAGACTCCTCGTGACGTCCAGGATCTCATCCGGGACTTCGGAAAACATTTGGTTACCACTCATCAAATATCCCAATACTACTCTGGCGTCAACGAACGTTAAGCGTGCGACCCTACAGGTTTGGGAATTATGTAGTCATGACCGAGAGACCCCTCCGGCCAATAACCAATAACGGTACCTGGATGCCCATATTGGTTCCTACATATTCCACAAAGATCTTTTATCGGCTGAACCTTTATGACAACATACGTAGTTCCTTTTGTCTGTCGGTATGTTACTTGCCCGGGATTCGATCGTAGGTATCTCTATACCTAGTTCAATCTCTTTACCGTCAAGTCTCTTTACTCATTCCGCAATACATCATCTTGCAACTAACTCCTTAGTCACTTTGCTTGCAAGCTTCTTGTGAAGTGTATTACCGAGAGGGCCCAGAGATACCTCTCCGATACACGGAGTGACAAATCCCAATCTCGATTCACACCAACTCAACAGACACCTTCGGAGATACCTGTAGAGCATCTTTATGATCACCTAGTTACATTGTGATGTTTGATAGCACACAAGGTATTGCTCCGTTATCCGGGAGTTGCATGATCTCATGGCCGAAGGAACATGTATTTGACATTAAGAAAGCACTAGCAATAAACTGAACGATCATATGCTATGCTAACGGTTGGGTCTTGTCCGTCACATCATTCTCCTAATGATGTGATCCCGTTATCAAATGACAACTCATGTCTTTGATCAAGGAGCTAGTCTAGTAAAGGCTCACTAGGGACACGGTATTTATTTATGTATCCACACATATATTTAAGTTTCCAGTCAATACAATTTTAGCATGAATAATAAACCTTTATTATGATTAAGGAAATATAATAATAACCATTTTATTATTGCCTCTATAGCATATTTTCATCACCACCATCTCCGAGCCGTCGTGGATCTTGTGCTGATGGGGCTGGCCGCCTTCATGGCCCTGGCGAGCTTGCCAGCCGCTGCCGGAGACCAAATACCCGATCTCTACGAGCTAGCTAGCCGTCCTAGACACCTCGCCATGCCCCCTAAGCGGCTGAGCCCCGCAGCCACCTCGCCAGCCGCCGTTGGAGCCGAGCACGCAGGCGAACGGGGACGAGGACATCGCGTACAGCGGAGGTGTTCCAGGGACAATGAGGAGTTCCAAGAAATGGAAGAAGCGGCAGCACTCCCCGACAACCTCCTTCGTGGAATCCTCGAGCGCCTTGACCCGCGCAAGACGGCGACCCTTCCCGCACTGGCTCTTCCTCCTGCACCTTGACGTCGGCCACTTCCCTGGCGCTACACCGGTCGAGATCATGGGCACATTCACAGCCGCAACACATCCATGTATCCTCCTCCGGACGGGTACAAATCTGACTGCAAGATTGCTATCAAGGCCTCCCCAGCTTCTGCATGCTAGTCTTGAAGGGAAACAGTGATCCAGAGGCAATGACAAAGTTGATTCAAGCCGGCTCCTTGCCTTGGTGAAGCTGTGATGTGGGATGGCGCCATGGCAGTGGTACTCTAGCCCAATGCCACGATGCAAGAAGGACCGCTCAATATTTCCTCAGGTTTAATCTTCTTTCTAAATTCCATGGGTTCCCATTGGTTAGTATTTGGTGGTTAACAGATGGAATTACATGATGCTTAGAATCAATGGATTCATACCTTGCATGGTTGGAATCTGAATGTGCTTAGCCGGATAGATCATTTGTGTACATACTAGATTGGCCAGACCACACACGGGCATTTATATAGTCGTGAAGCATGTTGCTTTCTTCAAGTAATTGCGCTAAGAACAGGGAAATAATAATGTATACTGCTAAGTGATTCAGAGTTAAGTGACTAGTTCTTAAAGAGAGAGGAGGCATGCTGGCCATATTCTGAGACTAATACAAGGTGGATGGGTGTAGTTAGGATTATAATGCTAATCTGTTGACACATCAAACAAAATAGATTATAATGTTAACCTGTTGGTACTGCCCTTTGTACAGAAGTGGAATATGTTAATCTGCTTCTGCTGCTACACAAAGAAAAGTGTAGTGGAGTAGCTATTGCTCCGCTCTAGAAACAGAGCACGCAGCCAAACAGAAATGCAGTATATAGAGACAGACACTGAAATAAATGATGGTTAAGACAAAATGTACGTACTGAATAAACTTACCATCTTACCACTGAAAGGATCTGGAATAGATCACTGAAACAAAGGGCTCCCTGCAGCCCATCTCCCAAATGCAACAGGCTATGCATGCCCCAAGATTTGATGTGTGACTGAACTTTTTGTGTCGACTGAATTCTTTTGTGTTGTTATTACAATCATCAGTGGAGATTTAAAAAAAGACACTGTGGATTTGCAAGACTAAGTTCGAATTATCATATTTAATGGTTCATAATTTTTTATTCCAAAAGAAGATGTTACACAAAAATACATGATTGATTTCATAAATTTAGATTTCACCAAAGGTCATGCATGTCGCTGCTGCATGAATTCAATCGATATTCCTTTGTTTGCGCTGATGTATAATGAATGTAACTGATTTGCCCCCCTCGGATCTACCCCTGTTTCAGTTATTTTTTTCTGAAAATTGGTGCTACTTCCGATTGCTCACTATTTCAGTTTGGATGATATGATACAAGCCCCTATTTCAGTTTATTTTTTCTGCAAAATTATTGTTACTAGCCGAGGATTGAACCAAGAAATTTCATGTTGCTGACTACATATACCTGAACATGGTGGCTTCAACTTGGTTACAGTAATCCTTGGGCATGATGCTGGAGTAATTCTTGAAGTTTCATATATTCTGCTCTTTCTTTACTTATCAATTAGCTTAACTGCATACATGTGAATAGATATGCTTCCTGCACCTAGCATAATAGGATTAGGAGGTGTATTCAGTGGAGTGGAATTAATTGGTTTTGACATCTCTGTAATATACCGTATCCATTGACTTGCAGCCATCATCTCCGTCGACTTCGCCGCAAGGCCATCTGCGATCGCCTCCGCCGACTTGGGAGGAAGACCATCAGCTATTGCCTAGACCTAATTTGCCGCAGGTACTTTTGAAGCATCTGATGGGTCTCGTCTGTTTGTCAATTCGTCAGTTTACTGTAGCCAACATAGCTGTTGCCGACAGTAGACTACATTTGACTGACAAGCATAACATGCCCTCCCACATATATGGATTATGTTTGTACTTGACAACAGAAGACTAAATTCGTAGAATAAGATGTATGTGATGAGTTCACTGGTTAAAAAAATACAGGATGCTTCAGTGACCCCATTGTATGAATATGTTTGTTTAAAAACAAGGTAGCGTGTGTGTTCATTCCTATATTTTCTGTTATGTATGTTGGTTAATTTTATTTACAGAAATTTACAAAAAGAGTTTACTGATGCTGCTCCTGGAGGTAATTAGCCAGTCACTGAATGCTTCCTCTGTTGATGTTGCTTCTTTAGGTAAAGACCTGGCCAAATGGGGATCTGCAATTTGGATTTGGGGATCCTCAATTTCTTTTTTGCAGTAACCTGAAATTGTTTAGCAAATACTAGGAAATATGCCCGTGCATTGCTACGGCTCTAGAATAAACCTATACATGGTCACAATACAGGATAACAACATGTCTCCTTTTAATTTTGTTTCAAACCATTCGAAATATGTTAGATTTTACTTTAATTTAGTTCGCTTATTCCACCATAAAGCATTCCTGTTGAAAAGGAGATAACGTCTGTCATTTACATTCCAATATTTTTGCTTGCATCATTGTTAAGAATTGCGCACCAATCTGAGAAAACGTTTGTACCCAAAAAAACAGAGTCGATAAACTTGTATCTTCAGCCATACATCATTTACTCATATTTAAAAATTTGCAATATTTAATCCAAGAAAAAAATATGTGAATTACAGGACTAATTGTACTGATGTGACTTGAGATTTGGTTGGTTTCACACGCTCATACTTCTTTAGTTTTCTTGTAAAATAATATGAAATATGTATGTGGCAACTGTGTGGCAGGTTGCAAAACTACCAAACTGACTCCTCAGCCACGCGATCCCGATCGCTCGCACATCCTCCCTTTGCTCGCTCGCAAAACTGCATCTCCCGCACTTCTTTTTCCTGCTTCTGCTTCTTACTTCCTGCGCTGCCGCTCGCTGAGATCCCCCTCTCTACACGGCCCTGAGCCCCTGACCTAAACCACGTGGCTCGCCGGCAGTGTCTCCTTCCCCGAGCTCACTCATGGGGAGAGGGATGGGAAGTGGGCCTGACCCGTGGGGGTGGAGGCGGCATGCAGTGGTTGCCGGAGGTTGCTGAGCCAGTGATGTGGTTGTGGCGGAGGTTGCTGAGCCAGCGACGTGGTTGTGGGGCACAGCAGGGCGGATGCATCTCAGCAAATGAATTACGCTCTGATGGATCGATGAATTTTCTCGCGTTCCGTTGATCGCCTGTCATCCAAGCCTTGCAGAAATCGATGACATATATAGCTACCTATCTGACAACAATGCATGATGCGTCTATATATTGTACGTATGCATGTACGTGTGTTTGTGCACTTGCAGCAAGCCATGCGTACATGCAAAGGGTTTGATTCCCCCCAAAAATGCAAACAATGACGCACTAGCTATGATCGAGTTTTTCTTCAGACAACATGCATCAGTTAGTCTGAAGTTTTCCTTCAAACAGCAGCAGCTGGTGCAACACGTGGATTTCTTTCTTCCATCTGGTAGATGTTCATACTACTGCACTTACTAGGCCATTTTGATGGATGTCTCAAGCCGCTGCAACAGCAGTGCCAATAGCAGATTTGCAGTTGCAGTAGTCATGTCTCTGTCACTTAGGAGTACTATTTACTGCTCATGCATGCTCACTCGCTCACACATAAGCAGGTTAGCACTGGAAATGAAATTATTCAATCTCTGCATTCAACAGTTTGTGCACTAGTATATACGTACTACATAAACTCCAACAGTATATTTCTACAACTCAGCTTCAGCATTAAAAACAAAACTGCAAATCCAACAAACTCTTCACTGGTTCTCTTTCTACCTAGCTTAACTTTTCAGTTAGTACAACTGATTAATTTTCTCTTCTTCATCATACCCACAACTAATTAGTAGACAGTTACTGAGCAATTAAACTACCCAAGGACGAGGGTTAAGATATATTTGTTGAGATCTCATATTAGTAGACGACAGTTACTGAACAATACTCCGGTAATTTATGTAAAAACAAGGTTTTTAAGCAACCCAGACCTGATAACTTACAAACAAAATCATGTTGATTTTTTGACCTGAGACTTTTTTGTTCGAAACATGCCCCGGTAATTTCTATGTAAATAACATGGTGATATAAACTCCAATAACCGATAACTTAGATACAAACATGGTAACTTTTTGACCCAGGAAACTTTTTGTTGAAAAACATATCGTCACTAGCTTATGTGTAAATAGTATGCTAATATACCTCCCACGTACTCGATAATTTAAGAACAAAACACCGCGGTAACATTTAACCAAGGGATGAAAAAGATGTTCAAATATATACTCGCAATAAATTTTGTGAAAATAGCATGCTAATATACGAACTGTTCACCTGATAACTTGCGTATAAACAACGCGGTAAATTTGACGAAGGGGGGAACAGTTATTGAAAAACATACCCTGGTAATTTTTATGTAAATAGTATGGTAATATAAGAATTTCATACTCATAACTTAAGTACAAACACCGCTGTGACATATTTGACCAAGGAGGAAAACGTTGCTGAAAAATATAGCACGGTAACTTCTATGTAAATAGCACGGTAATATAAGAATTCCATACCTGATAACTTAAATACAAACAACGCGGTAATATTTTTGACCAAGGAGGAAAAAGTTGCTGAAAAATATAGCACGCTAACTTTTCTGTAAATTGCATGATAATATAAGAATTCCATACCATTGATCAAGGAGGAAAAATTTGCTAAAAATATAGCACA
Source organism: Aegilops longissima (assembly GCA_021605205.1). Lineage (NCBI taxonomy): Eukaryota > Viridiplantae > Streptophyta > Magnoliopsida > Poales > Poaceae > Aegilops > Aegilops longissima. The sequence continues at coordinate 52,139,551 of CM038676.1, read as the reverse complement.
TTAAGTTCTTTATAAAATTCCATAGCTGATAACTTAAATACAAACACCGCGGTAACATTTTTGAAGAAGGATAAAAAAGTTTCGGAAAAATATAGCACGGTAATTTCTATGTAAATAGTATGGTAATATACGAACCTCACCTGATAAATTAAGTACAAACACCGCGGTAACATTTGACCAAGAGGGAAAAAATTGTTGAAATACATACTCGACAACTACTATGTAAACAGTACAGTAATATACGAACCTCATATCAGATAACTTAAGTACAAACACTGTGGTGATTTACATTTGAAAATGGAGGGAAGGGGACACCGAGTTTGTGAACCATCTGAATCGGTGTAAAACGTCCAGAAAAAAAGTTTCAAGTCCCGGACAAGTGAGTATGTCGGTTCGAATTTTCCATTTTATTCGATCTCATCCTAGGAAGGTACAAGTAGCGTGCAAGTTGTAGGAAATCAATAACGTGGTGTCGCCCAGTTGGTTGTTGTTGCTGAATTAATTATGGAAGGTTGTGGGTTTGATTCCCCTTCTATGTATTTTTTTCGCTTTTTTCATACAGGAAGGGGTGTGATGGTTTTTGCAATCTGGCACACGGTTGCCAGTTATCACAGTCCGCTCCGGTGCCACTTGAAGGTCACCGGGTCGGGGCAGAGCAGGACCTTAAAGGCATGGATACGCCAGACTTGAAGGACGGCAGTGGAAAGGGTGGCGCAGGGGGGGACGTTGCTCGCGCTCACGGCGGACGCTGGCGGCGCAACACGCGTAGAAGGTGGACGGCGGTGCTGGATCTCGCCTAGAGCACGGAGGGGACATGGGAGCAGGGGGAGAGGTAGGCAGTAAACCAGAAAGGAATGACCATGTATGGCATCTGCCCTCGGCGGAGCTCCGTGTCGTCGGCAACCTCCGCGACAGAAACCCAGAAGCCCATCGTGTCGGCGTCGTTGAGGAATCGCCCCTGCTTGCTGTGTCCGACCTCAATTTCGGAGAAACCGGAGACGGGGGATCGTCCGCGGTTGGGCAACGGGTAAGGGGAGGAGTCCGGGGCAAAGACTGTTTCGTTCCACCGGCCGGAGGAGGGCAGCGGCTCCGGTGGCCGGAGATCGAGGGGGTGGCGGCGGTGTCCGACCTCCAACAGGCTGTATTCTCTTTCTGAGGAGACGAAAAACGGAGAAACCCTGCTTTCGAACCGCCGCCGCAGCCTGACTCCACTCTCCCCGTCAAACCCCTCTCCCTCGATCCAGCGGCGTGGTTAGATTGAAGCCCCCTGAATTCCACGACCGATCTGATTCTATCGATCGAGGCAGCTCTGTTCCGATTTGTATAGGTTTTTTTAGGAGTGTCCGTGTCGTGCGGGGTGTAGGAGGCAGCGGAACCGGATCCTCTACCATTCAGGAACGTTAGAAGCTATAATATCCCAACTTTCCTTCTTTCTATCTATATGATTATGGCTAAAATGATTTAAATTAATTTACAAATTAATAATCTACTGTGTATATTTATAGTAATTACATACAAACAAATTGATGGTGAAATAAAATTAATTTTAAATTATTTATATTTACAGTAAGTACCAACAATAAACAACGTACTAACTATGTATTAAAAGTCCCTAATTTTCCTTCTTCATTTTACACTATGCAAACACTATAGCACCATGACTTTCCTTCACAATGTTAGAGGATCCGGTTCCGGAGGCAGCGTGGGCTGAGAGGCCCGGTACAGCGATCCTAATCGTTTTTTATGGATTTTTTCCGTACTTATATGGACGGCATGGTGGGTAATTATTTTTAAGTTTTAGGACACTTTTAATGACGATGAGCCGGCATGCAGAAGCGATAGCCGCTTTATTATTATTAGGGAAAGATTATTGGCTGCCAAGAAATTTCCTCTGATAGATAATCTACAATCAGAAAATTAAGAGTATGTTATTATTCTAATATATGTCTTGTTATCCACGTAGCAGATCTGTCATGTTTCTGCAATGTCACATGCACGCTCAAGCTAGAATACAGATAGCGGATAGGGATTTCAGTATATCTCATAAGTAGAGATGTGTCATGCTATTCAATCATGCTTTGGAGAGGTTAAACTTCATAGTTAAGTTTTTCGATATGCTCAGAGATAATAGAACTTGATGAGGCCTCTTACAACACGCTACTGATATGACAGATTGAGGAAAAGAATTAAAGAAGATATTGATAAAATGAAGACCATTTTAATTGCTATTTCCTTTACAAAAATCCACTCTTGAGCTTTGCGCCAATCAATTTATTCCTTTGTGTATGACTTAACCTTCATTTCGTACTGATGCAGATGTAATTTTGCTTCAGGGTTGGGCATAGCAGTTCTTCAGAGCCACTAGGCATCAATTGACAGGGAAGAAAGTGTTTCTATTAGTCCCTTTGATTTTCTTCTACTTGGGAAGTTCCTACATGTATTAGTAGCTAATGCTTTTGTCCTGTGCTTTAGGACTCACCTTGCTGCAGATAGGTGTTCACATGCTTCATGCTTTTAAGTATCTGTTTTCACGGGATAATTCAGTCCCTATGTTTCTTGAGAGGATAGGACTAACTGAAAAATATTATATGTCTCACAACATAAAGAAGCATGCAGTAACTCCGGATCTGATTCAAAACATACATACATTATTTTTTGAGTTCACCTTACTTGGTTAGATTATAAACTGATGCATTTCTAAGATAGATGTTCAAGGTGAAGAGTTAAATGTATTAAGTTTAAGAAATGAGTAAATTGTATTATATTTCACCTCAGCTTGGACTCAGGGGGTTGTTAAAACGTTTTTTTAGATCCAGCTTGGATGGCTTCATTAGATTTAGCAAGAGAGAATACAAAGTTTGATCAAAGCGATAAAACAGAAATAAGGTTTGTTCAAGGGGGGTGACTTTCCACCCCCCAGGGATTCTAAGCATCTAGGGTTTTATCTCGCGCGTATATTCCCGAACAGGGTCTCGATGGCCCTGGCTCCCGCGGGGCGCCATTGTTCCATGCTCTCCCTAATCGCCCTGATGATCTGAGTTGGCTCTGCTTCCATGGCTCTGAAGACACAGTTATTTCTCGCATTCCAGAGCTCCCATGTTGTTGTCATGATCATGGTTCTTATGCCTTTCCTCCCCTCCCTGCTCGTGCGTGGTATGATCTGCCTGGCCGCCGAGGTTGTGGATGTCTGTTCTTTGTGATGAGGGGCCAGGGAAGCACATCCTTGCCATGTTGCAACCTCGGTCCACACTGCCTTTGATAGGTGGCAATTCCAAAACAAGTGGACTGATGTTTCCAAGTTTCTTCTGCAGAAGGAGCAGAAGTAGTAGTTTGGCCGTCCACACCGCTGTAATCTGTCGTTGCACCAGAGCTTATCTAAGTGAAGCAACCAGGAGAAGATTTTGATCTTTGCGGGGGGGGGGGGGGGCATGCTTTCCAAATTGTGTTCTTCATGTGTGTGGGAGCGGTGCCATTGAATTGGGCCTTGTATGCCGAATCAGTGGAGTATATGCCTTTTTCGCACCCGTCCAACTGATTGTGTCTTGTTGTTGCTCTACCAAAGCTTGACCACACTCTCTAATCTTTCTTGCCAGCGTAACCACCTCAGTGACAATGAGTTCCTCGTTGCCATGTTACAGGTCTCTGATCCACTGCTCGTTCTGAAGTGCTTCGGCCACCGTCCGTGTTTTTCTCCTGGAGTGTCTGAACAGGACAGTGAAGGAGGTGCAAAGTGGTGTACCTCCTAGCCAGTTACATGTCCAGAAGCTTGCCGTTTTCCCATCGCCGATCGCAACCCTGGTGGCCGAGGCAAACAACTGCTTGTCTTCTGATGACCCACAAGTATAGAGGATCAATTGTAGCTCTTTTTGATAAGTAAGAGTATCGAACCCAACGAGGAGCAGAAGGAAATGACAAGTAGTTTTCAGTAAGGTAATGTCTGCAAGTGCTGGAACTGTAAGTAGCAAGTAGTTTGATAGCAAGATAATTTGTAATGAGCAAGCAACGATAGTAGCAATAAGTATGCAGAAAGGTAGCCCAATCCTTTTGAGGCAAAGGACTGGCCAAAACGGTCTCTTATGATAAGCAAAGCGTTCTTGAGGGTACACGTGAATTTCATCTAGTCACTTTCATCATGTTGGTTTGATTTGTGTTCGCTACTTTGATAATTTGATATGTGGGTGGACCGGTGCTTAGATGCTGTTCTTACTTGAACAAACCTCCTACTTATGATTAACCCTCCCGCAAGCATCCGCAACTACGAGAAAAGTATTAAGGATAAATCCTAACCATAGCATTAAACTCTAGGATCCAATCGGTCCCTTACGGAATAGTGCATAAACTGGGGTTTAAGTTTCTATCACTCTCGCAACCCACCATCTATTTACTACTCCACAATGCATTCTCTTAGGCCCAAATATGGTGAAGTTTCATGTAGTCGACGTTCACATGACACCACTAAGGGAATCACAACATACATACTATCAAAATACCGAACACATATCAAGTTCACATGATTACTTGTAACATGATTTCTCCCGTGACCTCAAGAACAAAAGTAACTACTCACAAATAACCAACATGCTCATGATCAGAGGGGTATTAATATGCATAATGGATCTGAACATATAATCTTCCACCAAATAATAAACCATATAGTAATCAACTACAAGATGTAATCAACACACTATTAGTCACCTCCTAGCAACAATCTATAGTTCCGGTAACAAGATTGAATACAAGAGATGAACTAGGGTTTGAGATGAGATGGTGTTGGTGAAGATGTTGATGGAGATTGCCCTCCCCAAGATGGAGAGCTGTTGGTGATGATGATGACGATGATTTCCCCCTCCGGGAGGGAAGTTCCCTCGGCAGAATCGCTCTGCCGGAGGGAAAAAGTGCTCCTGCCCAAGTTCCGCCTCGAGACGGCGGCGCTCCATCCCGAAAGTATTCTCCTTATTTTTTTCTAGGTCAAAATCACTTATATACCAGAAGATGGGCACCGGAGGTGGGCCAAGGAGTCCACAACCCACCAGGGCGTGCCAGGGGGGCCTGGCGCGCCAAGGTGGGTTGTGCCCACCTGGTGGCCCCCCCTCTGGTGTATATTGGCTCCAATATTTCTTAAATATTCCATAAAAAATCCTCGCGGAGTTTCAGCTCATTTGGAGTTGTGCATAATAGGTGGCCTGACGTAGCTTTTTTAGGTCCAGATTTCCAGCTGCTGGAATTCTCCCTCTTGGTGTGTACCTTGCAAATTATGAGAGAAAAGGCATTAGAATTACTCCAAAAAGCATTGTTATGGATAAAAACATTATAAATAATAGTAAGAAAACATGATTCAAAATGGACGTATCAACTCCTCAAAGCTTAGACCTCGCTTTTCCTCAAGCGAAAACCGAAATTGAAAAGCATGTCCACATGCTTAGAGAGAGAGGTGTCGATAAAAACAAAATACGGACATAGAAGCATCATGTTGATTATTATAACAACAACAAAATTAAACATAGGACTTTTATCATAGAACCTTTATCATACACTTCTCATGAATAAGTAATAGTTCATCACACAATCGAAGTATTAAGCAAAACTTCTATTAGAAACCAACAAACTATGTTCTCAGTCAACTTTGCAACTACAATTCATCATCTTTTCAGGAATGGTCACGTGTCGGAGCCTTTTAAGCAAGTCCACATACTCAACCATCATATAGTCTTCTATGATTGCTAACACTCACCTCATACCCCTGAGCATTCAACCGGACACATAGAAAGATAGGGGCTTATAGTTTCGCCTCCCAACATACTCACCTCAAGGGTGATGTCAACAATAATAACTCATGCTATCTATATTCAACTGGACATATGTGCCTAGATCTTTCCCCACCACATGATGCTTGCCAAAAGAGAAAATAAAAAGGAATAGAAGGAAAACTTTGACTCCTTGCATAAAAGTAAATACATAAGTGAAAGATAGGCCCTTCGCAGAGGGAAGTAGAGGTTGCCATGCGCTTATTTCTTTGCATGCTCAATCCCTTAGTGCAAGAGAACGTCATGTTGTATTGCCCCTTAAGATGACAACCCTTATTATGCAGTCTGTTGCTTTTATCCTTTGTCATCCAAGTTCGTACAACGCTCAATTTTCTCTTACACTAAATGATCTCACATATTTAGAAGCAATTTTTATTGCCTTTTTGCACCGATGACTACTTACTTGAGGGATCTTGTTCAATCCCTAGGTAGGTATGGTGTGAAGGAAATATGCCCTAGAGGCAATAATAAAGTTATTATTTATTTCCTTATTTCATGATAAATGTTTATTATTCATGCTAGAATTGTATTAACCGAAAACATGATACATGTGTGAATACATAGACAAACATATAGTCACTAGTATGCCTCTACTTGACTAGCTCATTAATCAAAGATGGTTATGTTTCCTAACCATAGACATGTGTTGTTATTTGATTAATGGGATCACATCATTAGGAGAATGATGTGATTGACATGACCCATTCCGTTAGCCTAGCACTTGATCGTTTAGTATAATGCTATTGCTTTCTTCATGACTTATACATGTTCCTGTAACTATGAGATTATGCAACTCCGCTTACGGAGGAACACTTTGGGTGCTACCAAACGTCACAATGTAACTGGGTGATTATAAAGGAGTACTACAGGTGTCTCCAAAGGTACATGTTGGGTTGACGTATTTCGAGATTAGGTTTTGTCACTCCGATTGTCGGAGAGGTATCTCTGGGCCCTCTCGGTAATGCACATCACTATAAGCCTTGCAAGCAATGTAGCTAAAGAGTTAGTTACGGAATGATGCATTAAGTAACGAGTAAAGAGACTTGCCGATAACGAGATTGAACTAGGTATTGGATACCGACGATCAAATCTCGGGCAAGTAACATACCGATGACAAAGGGAACAAAGTATGTTGTTATGCGGTTTGACCGATAAAGATCTTCGTAGAATATGTAGGAGCCAATATGGGCATCCAGGTTCCTCTATTGGTTATTGACCAAGAATAGTTCTAGGTCATGTCTACATAGTTCTCGAACCCGTAGGGTCCGCACGCTTAAGGTTTCAATGACAGTTATATTATGAGTTTATGAGTTTTGATGTACCGAAGGAGTTCGGAGTCCCGGATGAGACCGGGGACATGACGAGGAGTCTCGAAATGGTCGAGACGTAAAGATCGATATATTGGACGACTATATTCGGAGTTCGGAAAGGTTCCGAGTGATTCGGGTATTTTTCGGATTACCGGAGAGTTACGGGAATTCGCCGGGGAGTATATGGGCCTTATTGGGCTTTAGGGGAAAGAGAGAGGAGAGGTTGAGCGCCCCCCCAAGGCCTAGTCCGAATTGGACTAGGGGGAGGGGCTGCGCCCCCTCCTTCCTTCTCTTCTCTTCCCCCTTTCCTTGACTCCTACTCCTACTACTTGGAAGGGGGGGAATCCTACTCCCGGTGGGAGTAGGACTCCTCCTTGGTGCGCCCCTCCTAGGCCGGCCACCCCCTCCCTTGCTCCTTTATATACGAGGGCAGGGAGGCACCCCATAACACACAAGTTGATCTACGGATCGTTCCTTAGCCGTGTGCGGTGCCCCCCTCCACCATATTCCACCTCGGTCATATCGTCGCGGAGCTTAGGCAAAGCCCTGCGCCGGTGGAGTATCATCATCTTCACCACGCCGTCGTGCTGACGGAACTCATCCCCGACGCTTTGCTGGATCGGAGCCTGGGGATCGTCATCGAGCTGAACATGTCCTGAACTCGGAGGTGCCGTACGTTCGGTACTTGGATCAGTCGGATCGTGAAGACGTACGACTACATCAACCGCGTTGTCATAACGCTTCCGCTTCGGTCTCACGAGGGTACGAGACAACACTCTCCCTCTCGCTGCTATGCATCACCATGATCTTGCGTGTGCGAGGAAATTTTGAAATTACTACGCTCCCCAACAAAGGCATCCGAGCCTGGTTTTATGCGTTGATGTCATATGCACGAGTAGAACACAAGTGAGTTGTGGGCGATATAAGTCATACCGCTTACCAGCATGTCATACTTTGGTTCAGCGGTATTGTGAGATGAAGCGGCCCGGACCGACATTACGCCAGACGCTTACGCGAGACTGGTTTCACCGCCATGAGCACTCGTTGCTTAAAGGTGACCGGCGGCTGTCTGCTCTCTCACTTTAGTTGAACCGAGTGTGGCTACGCCCGTCCTTGCGAAGGTTAAAATAGCACCAACTTGACAAACTATCGCTTGTGGTTTTTGATGCGTAGGTAAGAACGGTTCTTGCTTAGCCCGTAGCAGCCACGTAAAATTTGCAACAACAAAGTAGAGGACGCCTAACTTGTTTTTGCAGGGCATGTTGTGATGTGATATGGTCAAGACATGATGCTATATTTTATTGTATGAGATGATCATGTTTTGTAACCGAGTTATCGGCAATCGGCGAGAGCCATATGGTTGTCGCTTATTGTATGAAATGCAACGCCATGTAATTGCTTTACTTTATCACTAAGCGGTAGCGATAGTCGTAGAAGCAATAGTTGGCGAGACAACAACGATGCTACGATGGAGATCAAGGTGTCACGCCGGTGACGATGGTGATCACGACGGTGCTTCGGAGATGGAGATCACAAGCACAAGATGATGATGGCCATATCATATCACTTATATTGATTGCATGTGATGTTTATCATTTGTGCATCTTATCTTGCTTTGATTGACGATAGCATTTTAAGATGATCTCTCACTAAAAAATTATCAAGATGTGTTCTCCCTGAGTATGCACCGTTGCCAAAGTTCGTCGTGCCTGCACACCACGTGATGATCGGGTGATAAGCTCTCGTCCATCTACAACGGGTGCAAGCCAGTTTTGCACACGCAGAATACTCAGGTTAAACTTGACGAGCCTAGCATATGCAGATATGGCCTCGGAACACGGAGACCGAAAGGTCAAGCGTGAAACATATAGTAGATATGATCAACATAGTGATGTTCACCATTGAAAACTACTCCATCTCACGTGATGATCGGTTATGGTTTAGTTGATTTGGATCACGTGATCACTTAGATGACTAGAGAGATGTCTGTCTAAGTGGGAGTTCTTAAGTAATATGATTAATTGAACTTTAATTTATCATGAACTTAGTTCTGTTAGTATTTTGCAAATTATGTTGTAGATCAATAGCTCGCGTTGTTGCTTTCATATGTTTATTTTGATATGTTCCTAGAGAAAATTATGTTGAAAATGTTAGTAGCAATGATGCGGATTGGATCCGTGATATGAGGTTTATCCTCATTGCTGCACAGAAGAATTATGTCCTTAATGCACCGCTAGGTGACAGACCTATTGCAGGAGCAGATGCAGACGTTATGAACGTTTGGCTAGCTCAATATGATGACTACTTGGTAGTTTAGTGCACCATGCTTAAACGGCTTAGAATCGGGACTTCAAAGACGTTTTGAACATCATGGACCATATGAGATGTTCCAGGAGTTGAAGTTAATATTTCAGAAAATACCCGAGTTGAGAGATATGAAGTCTCCAACAAGTTCTATAGCTAAAAGATGGAGGAGAATCGCTCAACTAGTGAGCATGTGCTCAGATTGTCCGGTACTTCAATCGCTTGAATCAAGTGGGAGTTAATATTCCGATAAGATAGTGATTGATGAATTTTCTAGTCACCATCACTAAGTTACTAGAACTTCGTGATGAACTATAGTATGCAAGGGATGACGAAAATGATTCCCGAGCTCTTCGTGATGTTGAAATCGACGAAGGTAGAAATCAAGAAAGAGCATCAAGTGTTGATGTTTGACAAGACCATTAGTTTCAAGAAAAGGGCAAAGGGAAAGAAAGGGGAACTTCAAGTAGAATGACAAGCAAGTTGTCACTCCCACGAAGAAACCCAAAGCTGAACCAAAGCCTGAAACTGAGTGCTTACACTGCATAGGAAATGGTCACTGGAAACGGAAATACCCCAAATATTTAGTGGATAAGAAGGATGGCAAAGTGAACAAGGGTATATTTGATATACAGGTTATTGATGTGTGCTTTACTAGTGTTTATAGTAGCCCCAGTATTTGATACTTGTTCGGTTGCTAAGATTAGTAACTCAAACAGAGTTACGAATAAACAGAGACTAGTTGAAGGGAAGTGACGATGAGTGTTGGAAGTAGTTCCAAGATTGATATGATCATCATCGCACACCCCTATACTATCGGGATTAGTGTTTATAGTAGCCCCTGAGTATTTGATACTTGTTCGGTTGCTAAGATTAGTAACTCAAACAGGAGTTACGTAATAAAATGAAACTAGTTGAAGGGAAGTAACGATGAGTGTTGGAAGTAGTTCCAAGATTGATATGATCATCATCGCACACTCCCTATACTATCGGGATTAGTGTTGAACCTAAATAAATGTTATTTGGCGCTTATGCTGAGCATGAATATGATTTGATCATGTTTATTGCAATACGGTTATTCATGTAAGTTAGAGAATAATTATTGTTCTGCTTACATGAATAAAACCTTCTATGGTAATACACCCAATGAAAATGGTTTGTTGATCTCGATCGTGTGATACACATATTCATAATATTGAAACCAAAAGATGTAAAGTTAATAATGATATTGCAACTTATTTGTGGCAATCGCAGTTTAGGTCATATTGGTGTAAAGCGCATGAAGAAACTCCATACTGATGGGCTTTTGGAATCACTTGATTATGAATCATTTGATGCTTGCGAACCGTGCCTTTTGGGCAAGATGACTAAAACTCCGTTCTCCGGAACAATGGAACGAGCTACTGACTTGTTGGAAATAATGCATACCGATGTATGCGATCCGATGAGTGTTAAAGCTCATGGCATGTATCGTTATTTTCTGACCTTCACAGATGATTTGAGCAGATATGGGTATATCTACTTGATGAAACATAAGTCTGAAACATTTGAAAAGTTCAAAGAATTTCAGAGTGAAGTGGAAAATCATCGTAACAAGAAAAATAAAGTTTCTACGATCTGATTGTGGAGATGAATTTTTGAGTTACGAGTTTGGTCTTCATTTGGAACAATGTGAAATAGTTTCGCAACTCACGCTACCTGGAACACCACAATGTAATGGTGTGTCCGAACGTTGTAATCGTACTTTACTACATATGGTGCGATCTATGATGTCTCTTATCGGTTTACCACTATCGTTTTGGGGTTATGCATTAGAGACAGCTGCATTCACGTTTAATAGGGCACCATCTAAATCCGCTGAGACGACACCGTATGAACTATGGTTTAACAAAGAAACCTAAGTTGTCGCTTTCTTAAAGTTTGAGTTGTGATGCTTATGTGAAAAGTTTTCACCTAATAAGCTCGAACCCAAATCGGAGAAGTGCGTCTTCATAGAATACCCAAAGGTAACTATTGGGTACACCTTCTATCACAGATCCGAAGGCAAGTTATTCATTTCTAAGATGGATCTTTTCTAGAGAAGAAGTTTCTCTCGAAAGAAGTGAGTGGGAGGAAAGTAGAACTTGATGAGGTAATTGTACCTTCTCCCTTATTGGAAAGTAGTTCATCACGAAATCAGTTCCAAAGATTCCTACACCAATTAGTGAGGAAGTTAATGATGATGATCATGAAACTTCAGATCAAGTTGCTACCAAACCTCGTAGGTCTTCCAGAGTAAGATCCGCACCAGAGTGGTACGGTAATCGTGTTCTAGAAGTCATGTTACTAGACCATGATGAACCTACGAACTATGAGGAAGCGATGATGAGCCCAAATTCCGCGAAATGGCTTGAGGCCATGAAATCTGAGATGGGATCCATGTATGAGAACAAAGTATGGACTTTGGTTGACTTGCCCGATGATCGGCAAGCCATTGAGAATAAATGGATCTTCAAGAGGAAGACGGACACTGATAGTAGTGTTACTATCTACTAAGCTCGACTTGTTGCGAAAGGTTTTTGACAAGTTCAAGGTGTTGAATACAATGAGATTTTCTCACTCGTATCGATGCTTAAGTCTGTCCGAATCATGTTAGCAATTGCCACATTTTATGAAATCTGGCAAAAGGATGTCAAAACTGCATTCCTTAATGAATTTCTTAAAGAAAAGTTGTATATGATGCAACCAGAAGGTTTTGTCAATCCTAAAGGTGCTAACAAAATGTGCAAGCACCAGCGATCCATCTATGGACTGGTGCAAGCATCTCAGAGTTGGAATACACGCTTTGATAAGTTGATCAAAGCATATAGTTTTATACAGACTTGTGGTGAAGCCTGTATTTACAATAAAGTGAGTGGGAGCACTACCGCCTTTCTGATAAGTATATGTGAATGACATATTGTTGATCGGAAATAATGTAGAATTATTCTAGAAAGCATAAAGGAGTATTTGAAAGGAGTTTTTCAAAGAAGGACCTCGGTGAAGCTGCTTACATATTGAGCATCAAGATCTATTGAGATAGATCAAGACGCTTGATAAGTTTTTCAATAAGTACATACCTTGTCAAGATTTTGAAATAGTTCAAAATGGAACAGTCGAAGAAGGAGTTCTTGCATGTGTTGCAAAGGTGTGAAATTGAGTAAAGACTCAAATCCCGACCACGTCAGAAAATAGAAAAGAGAATGAAAGTCATTCCCTATACCTCAGTCATAGGTTCTATAAAGTATGCTATGCTATGTACTGCACCTATTGTATACCTTGCTCTGAATTTGGCAAGGAGTACAATAGTAATCTAGGAGTAGATCATTGGACATTGGTCAAGAACATCCTTAGTGAGGACTAAGGAAATATTTCTCGATTATGGAGGTGATAAAAGAGCCCGTCGTAAAGAGTTTCATCGATGCAAGCTTTTTACACTGATCCAGATGACTCTAAGTCTCAATCTGGATACATATTGAAAGTGGGAGAAATTAGCTAGAGTAGCTCCGTGGAGAGCATTGTAGACATAGAATATTTGCAAAATACATACGGCTCAATGTGATGACCCGCTGACTAAGCTTCTCTCACAAGCAAAACATGATCATACCTTAGTACTCTTTGGGTGTTAATCACATAGCAATGTGAACTAGATTTTGACTCTAGTAAACCCTTTGGGTGTTGGTCACATGACGATGTGAACTATGGGTGTTAATCACATACAGATGTGAATATTAGTGTTGAATCACATGATGATGTGAACTAGATTATTGACTCTAGTGCAAGTGGGAGACTGAAGGAAATATGCCCTAGAGGCAATAATAAAGTTATTATTTATTTCCTTATTTCATGATAAATGTTTATTATTCATGCTAGAATTGTATTAACCGGAAACATGATACATGTGTGAATACATAGACAAACATATAGTCACTAGTATGCCTCTACTTGACTAGCTCATTAATCAAAGATGGTTATGTTTCCTAACCATAGACATGTGTTGTTATTTGATTAATGGGATCACATCATTAGGAGAATGATGTGATTGACATGACCCATTCTCGTTAGCCTAGCACTTGATCATTTAGTATAATGCTATTGCTTTCTTCATGACTTATACATGTTCCTGTAACTATGAGATTATGCAACTCCGCTTACGGAGGAACACTTTGGTGCTACCAAACGTCACAACGAATCGGGTGATTATAAAGGAGTACTACAGGTGTCTCCAAAGGTACATGTTGGGTTGACGATTTCGAGATTAGGTTTTGTCACTCCGATTGTCGGAGAGGTATCTCTGGCCCTCTCGGTAATGCACATCACTATAAGCCTTGCAAGCAATGTAGCTAAAGAGTTAGTTACGGAATGATGCATTAAGTAACGAGTAAAGAGACTTGCCGATAACGAGATTGAACTAGGTATTGGATACCGACGATCAAATCTCGGCAAGTAACATACCGATGACAAAGGGAACAAAGTATGTTGTTATGCGGTTTGACCGATAAAGATCTTCAGAGAATATGTAGGAGCCAATGTGGGCATCCAGGTTCCGCTATTGGTTATTGACCAAGAATAGTTCTAGGTCATGTCTACATAGTTCTCGAACCCGTAGGGTCCGCACGCTTAAGGTTTCAATGACAGTTATATTATGAGTTTATGAGTTTTGATGTACCGAAGGAGTTCGAGTCCCGGATGAGATCGGGACATGACGAGGAGTCTCAAATGGTCGAGACGAAAGATCGATATATTGGACGACTATATTCAGAGTTCGGAAAGGTTCCGAGTGATTCGGTATTTTTCGGATTACCGGAGAGTTACTGGAATTCGCCGGGAGTATATGGGCCTTATTGGGCTTTAGGGAAAGAGAGAGGAGAGGTTACGCTTCAAGGCCTAGTCCGAATTGGACTAGGGGAGGGCTGCGCCTCCTTCCTTCTCTTCTCTCCCCTTTCCTTGACTCCTACTCCTACTACTTGAAGGGGAATCCTACTCCCGGGGGAGTAGGACTCCTCCTTGCGCGCCTCCTAGGCCGCCACCCCTCCTTGCTCCTTTATATACGGGGCAGGGAGGCACCCCATAACACACAAGTTGATCTTCGGATCGCTCTTAGCCGTGCGGTGCCCCCTCCACCATATTCCACCTCGGTCATATCGTCATGAGCTTAGGCGGCCGCGCGCCGGTGGAGCTTCATCATCGCCACCACGCCGTCGGTCGACGGAACTCATCCTCGACGCTTTGCTGGATCGGAGCCCGGGATCGCCATCGAGCTGAACGTGTGCTGAACTCGGAGGTGCCGTGACGCTCGGTACTTGGATCGGTCGGATCGTGAAGACGTACGACTACATCAACCGCGTTGTCATAACGCTTCCGCTTACGGTCTACGAGGGTACGTAGACAACACTCTCCCCTCTCGCTGCTATGCATCACCATGATCTTGCGTGTGCGTAGGAAATCTTTTGAAATTACTACGCTCCCCAACAAAGGCATCCGAGCCTGGTTTTATGCGTTGATGTCATATGCACGAGTAGAACACAAGTGAGTTGTGGGCGATATAAGTCATACCGCTTACCAGCATGTCATACTTTGGTTCAGCGGTATTGTGAGATGAAGCGGCCCGGACCGACAAGATGCAGACGCTTACGCGAGACTGGTTTCACCGCTGCAGCACACGCTGCTTAAAGGTGACCGGCGGGTGTATGTCTCTCTCACTTTAGTTGAACTGAAAAGGCTACGCCCGGTCCTTGCGAAGGTTAAAATAGCACCAACTTGACAAACTATCGCTGTGGTTTTTGATGCGTAGGTAAGAACGGTTCTTGCTCAGCCCGTAGCAGCCACGTAAAATTTGCAACAACAAAGTAGAGGACGCCTAACTTGTTTTTGCAGGGCATGTTGTGATGTGATATGGTCAAAACATGATGCTATATTTTATTGTATGAGATGATCATGTTTTGTAACCGAAGTTATCGGCAATCGGCAGGAGCCATATGGTTGTCGCTTATTGTATGAAATGCAAACGCCATGTAATTGCTTTACTTTATCACTAAGCGGTAGCGATAGTCGTAGAAGCAATAGTTGGCGAGACAACAACCATTACGTTGTCTTCCTTGTCCAATGTCAACAATTTTGGCATATAATATTTTGATGAGGGCTCACAATCACAAAATATTTCTAGGATAGTATATTTATATGTGAATCTTTCGTTCCCATATTAATTCTTTCATGAGTTGCGTCACTGGCCAATGCTATGTTTGTCAATCTCTAATAAAATTTTCTTACTTATACTTTTCCTTATGTGGTGCTATCACCTACCATAGGATTAGTATATGATCTTATTGATTTATTTCCTTTCTTTTGTTTGCTTTCTTTCTCTTTTTATTTTCTTTATTTGCAACATGAAAGTAAAGAAAGAAAAAACTCGAACTAACTTTATTATCTAACTTGCACACGATAACAATGATAGATCACTAAGCAAACTCTTAAAGAAGAAAAGATCGAACTAAACTTTATTCATCTAAACAAAAGATTAAACTAAGATAAGTAAAAGCAAAAAAATAGTGGGATGATACGATACCGGGACACCTCCCCCAAGCTTGGCGGAAGCCAAGGGGAGTGCCCATACCCGATACTCAATTCTCCTTTGGTGGTGAAGAAGGTGATGGTGATGATGAAGAAGAAATGTTGTCCTTGGAGGAACCTGAAGAGGCCATTGTAGATGGGATTTGATAGAAAACATCAAGAAAAGAGAATAGAGGATTTTCTCCGCGATACGGTGGTTAACAGGTTCGGGAAGTATATATAGATTTTTTATCTTGGAGGACAAGTAAACAGAATAAAACGAGTCTGAGAGGTGCCCAGATGGGCACAACCCACCGGGCGCGCCAGTATAAAACGCGCCTCTGGTGTCTTATGCCCACCAGGGGACGCTTCCTGGAAGTTTCTTTATTCCCAAAATTCTAAAATATTCCAAAACTAGCAAAAAATATTTTTGTAGATTTTTCGGAGTCTGTTTACTTACCGAACTACGACCTCCTTATTTTGAAGATTCTGGAGTGTTCCGGAAGGACTCTTTTATGTGTTCTTCCGGTGTCAAAGTCTGGACAATATTGCTTTCAACATTAATAGGCATACCTGAGATATAATGCTTTATTCGTTGCCTGTTGACAACCTTCGGGTTAGTGCCTTCGAAATTATTTATTTTGATGGCTCCAGACCGGTAAACCTCCTCGATGACATAGGGGCCTTCCCATTTTGAGAGGAGTTTTCCTGCAAAGAATCTGAAACGAGAATTGTACAAAAGAACATACTCTCCGACTTTAAACTCATGTTTTTGAATTCTTTTGTCATGCCACCTTTTAACTTTTTCTTTGAATAACTTTGCATTTTCATAAGCTTGGGTTCTCCATTCATCTAATGAGCTTATATCAAATAGCCTCTTTTCACCAGCAAGTTTTAAATCATAGTTGAGTTCTTTAACTGCCCAATATGCTTTATGTTCTAACTCAAGAGGCAAATGACAAGCTTTTCCATAAACCATTTTATAAGGAGACATACCCATAGGATTTTTATATGTTGTCCTATAAGCCCAAAGTGCATCATCTAATTTCTTAGACCAACTCTTCCTGGACCTATTGACAGTCTTTTGCAAAGTTAATTTTATTTCTCTATTGCTAAGCTCAACTTGACCACTAGACTGAGGATGATAAGGTGATGAAATTATATGGTTAATATCATACTTACACTACAAAAAAAAAGACACATCCGTGACATTTTGGGCCGAACAATTTTTTTCTGTCATACTTATGACACTTCTATGATGATACTTGTGACAAAACCCGGTATCATCATAGATGTGGTGGGCTCCTACTTCTATGACAAAAAATCATGACAGAAAATGGGCTTTTCTTCCTGGGCGGGCCGGAGACGCAGCTGCTGTTGGGGAACATTGCAGAAAATTAAAATTTTTCATACGGTTTCACCAAGATCCATCTATGAGTTCATCTAAGAAACGAGTCAATGGAGAGAGTTTGCATCTAAATACCACTTGTAGATCGAAAAGGAAGCTTTAACGGGATGGTGATGAGGAGTCGACTCACCGCGATTCGGATCACCGATGACCAAGCGCTGAAAGGACAGCACCTCCGCGCTCAACACACGTGACGGGACGACGGCGCCTCCTCCGCCTTGATCCATCAAGGAGGAAGGAGAGGTTGAGGAAGACAACTCCAATGGCAGCACGACGGCGTGGTGCAGCTGGAGTAGAAGCTCTCCGACAGGGCTTCGCCAAGCTCGTACGGAGAAGGAGAGGTGTTGGGGAGGGGAGGGGCTGCGCCTTCAATTGTGTGTTGCAGCCCTCCCCTCACCCCTCTATTTATAGGGGAAGGGAGGAGGGGGCCGGCCCCCTAGATGCATCTAGAGGGGGCGGCCAAGGGAGGGGGGCTTGCCCCCCAAGCAAGGGGGGCGCCCCCCTTAGGGTTTCCCCCTCAACCCTAGGCGCATGGGCCAAGGGGAGGGGGTGCGCCCAGCCCACTAGGGGCTGGCTGCCTCCCATGCAGCCCAAGTGGCCTCCCGAAAGGGTGGCTCCTCCCGTGGTCCTCCGGAACCTTTCCGTGGACCCTCCATAATACCGATATGACCAAACTTTCCGGTGTCCGCTTGACAACTTCCCATATATAAATCTTTACCTCCGGACTATTCCGAACTCCTCGTGATGTCCGGATCTCATCCGGACTCAACAACATTCGTAATCACATACAAGTCTTCCTATTAACCCTAGCGCCACCGAACCTTATGTGTAGACCCTACGGTTCGGGAGACATGCGATATGACCGACGCTCAGTCAATAACCAACAGCGGATCTGGATACCCATGTTGGTTCCTACATGCTCCTCGATGATGTCATCGGATGAACCACGATGTCGAGGATTCAAGCAACCCCGTATACTATTCCCTTTGTCGATGTTATGTTACTTGCCCGAGACTCGATCGTCGGTATCCCAATACCTCGCTCAGTCTCAAGCACGCAAGTCACTTTACTCAGATCAGAATGCATGATCCCGTGACCGCACACTTGATCACTTTGAGCTCATTATGATGATGCACTACCGAGTGGGCCCAGTGATACCTCTCCGCCATACGGAGTGACAAATCCTCGTCTCGATCCGTGTCAACCCAATGTACACTTTCGAGATACCTGTAATGCACCTTTATAGTCACCCGCCACGCCAGTGACGCTTGGTACACCCAAAGCACTCCTACGGTATCCGGAGTTACACGATCTCACGGTCTAAGGAAGAGATACTTGACATTGGAAAAGCTCTAGCAAAACGAACTACACGATCTTTGTGCTATGCTTATGATTGTCTTGTCCATCACGCCATTCTCCTAATGACGTGATCCCGCTGTCAATGACATCTGATGTCCATAGTCAGAAACCATGACTATCTGCTGACCAACGAGCTAGTCTACTAGAGGCTTACTAGGGACTTATTGTAGTCTATGTATTCACACGTGTATTACGATTTCCGGATAATACGCTTATAGCATGAATAAAGACAATTATCATGAACAAGGAAATATAATAATAATGCTTTTATTATTGCCTCTAGGGCATATTTCCAACAGTCTCCCACTTGCACTAGAGTCAATAATCTAGTTTACATTGTGATGAATCGAACACCCATAGAGTTCTCGTGTTGATCATGTTTTGCCCATGAAGAGAAAGTTTAGTCAACGGATCTGCGACATTCAGATCCGTATGCACTTTAAAATTTCTATGTCTCCATCCCTGAACATTTCCACGGATGGAGTTGAAGCGACGCTGATGTGCTGGTCTTCTTGTGAAACCTGGGCTCCTTGGCAAGTGCAATAGCTCCAAGTTGTCACAGAAGAGTTTGATCGGCCCCGACGCATTGGGTATGACTCCTAGGTCGGTGATGAACTCCTTCACCCAAATTGCTTCATGCGCTGCCTCCGAGGCTGCCATGTACTCCGCTTCACATGTAGATCCCGCCACGACGCTCGCTTGTAGCTGCACCAGCTTCGCTCCACCATTCAACATATACACGATCCGGTTTGTGACTTAGAGTCATCCAGATCTGTGTCGAAGCTAGCGTCAACGTAACCCTTTACGACGAGCTCTTCGTCACCTCCATAAACGAGAAACATGTCCTTTGTCCTTTTCAGGTACTTTAGGATATTTTTGACCGCTGTCCAGTGTTCCTTGCCGGGATTACTTTGGTACCTTCCTACCAAACTTACGGCAAGGCTTACATCAGGTCTGGTGCACAGCATGGCATACATAATAGATCCTATGGCTGAGGCATAGGGGATGACACTCATCTCTTCTTTATCTTTTGCCGTGGTCGGGCATTGAGCTGAGCTCAATCTCACACCTTGCAATACAGCAAGAACCCCTTCTTGACTGATCCATTTTGAACTTCTTCAAAATCTTATCAAGGTATGTGCTTTGTGAAAGACCTATGAGGCGCCTCGATCTATCTCTATAGATCTTGATGCCTAATATATAAGCAGCTTCTCCAAGGTCCTTCATTGAAAAACACTTGTTCAAGTAGGCCTTAATGTTGTCCAAGAATTCTATATCATTTCCCATCGAAGTATGTCATCTACATATAATATGAGAAATGCTACAGAGCTCCCACTCACTTTCTTGTAAACACAAAGCTTCTCCATAAGTCTGTTTAAACCCAAACGCTTTGATCATCTCATCAAAGCGAATGTTCCAACTCCGAGATGCTTGCACCAGCCCATAAATGGATCGCTGGAGCTTGCATACTTTGTTAGCGTTCTTAGGATCGACAAAACCTTCCGGCTGCATCATATACAGCTCTTCCTTAAGATAACCGTTAAGGAACGCTGTTTTGACGTCCATCTGCCATATCTCATAATCATAGTATGCGCAATTGCTAACATGATTCGGACGGACTTAAGCTTCGCCACGGAGAGAAAGTCTCATCGTAGTCAATCCCTTAAACTTGCCGATAACCCTTAGCGACAAGTCGAGCTTTATAGATGGTGACATTACCATCCGCGTCCGCCTTCTTCTTAAAGATCCATTTGTTTTCTATCGCCACCGATCATCGGGCAAGTCACCAAAGTCCACACTTTGTTTTCATACATGGATTCTATCTCGGATTTCATGGCTTCTAGCCATTTGTTGGAATCTGGGCCGCCATCGCTTCTTCATAGTTTGAAGGTTCACCGTTGTTCAACAACATGATTTCCGTGACAGGGTTGCTGCACTGCTGTGCGGAACGTGTCCTTGTGGACCTCACGGTTCAAGAGAAACTTGATCCAAGTACCTTGATCATCATCATTAATTTCCTCTTCAGTTGGTGTAGGCATCACAGAACATTTTCCGAGCTGCACTACTATCCTGCTCAAGAGGTAGTACTTCGAGTTCTACTTTCCTCCCACTTACTTCTTTCGAGAGAAACTCTTTTCCGTAAAGGATCCGTTTTGGCAACAAAGATCTTGCCCTCGGATCTTAAGTAGAAGGTATACCCAATGGTTTCTTTAGGATATCCTATGAAGACGATTTTTCCGACTTGGGTTCGAGCTTTTCAGTTGAAGTTTCTTGACATAAGCATCGATCCCCAAACTTTTAGAAACGATAGCTTAGGTTTCTTCCCAAACCATAATTCATACGGTGTCGCCTCAACGGACTTAGACGGTGCCCTATTTAAAGTGAATGTAGCTGTCTCTAGAGCGATCCCCAAAATGATAGCGGTAAATCAAGAAGAGACATCATAGACCGCACCATATCCAATAGAGTGCGACACGACGCTCGACACACCGCTTACCGAGGTGTTCCAGCGGCGTTAGTTGTGAAACGATTCCACATTTTCTTAAGTGTGTACCAAATTCGTGACTTAAATATTCTCCTCCACGATCTGATCGAAGAATTTTATCTTTCGTCACGTTGATTCTCTACTTCATTCTGAAATTCCTTGAACTTTTCAAAGGTCTCAGACTTGTGTTTCATCAAGTAGACATACCCATATCTACTCAAGTCATCCGTGAGAGTGAGAACATAACGATATCCTCCATGAGCCTCAACGCCATTGGACCGCATTACATCGGTATGTATGATTTCCAACAAGTTGGTTGCTCGCCCATTGTTCCGAGAACGGAGTCTTGGTCATCTTGCCCATGAGGCATGGTTCGCATGTGTCAAATGATTCATAATCTAAAGACTCCAAAAGTCCATCAGATGGAGCTTCTTCATGCGCTTGACACCAATGTGACCAAGGCGGCAAGTACACAAGTATGTGGGACTATCGTTATCAACTTTACATCTTTTGGTATTCACGCTATGAACATGTGTAATACTACGCCGAGATTCATTAAGAATAAACCATTGACCATCTGAGCATGACCATAAAACATATCTCTCATATAAATAGAACAACCATTATTCTTGGATTTAAATGAGTAGCCATCTTGCATTAAACGAGATCCAGATACAATATTCATGCTCAAACTTGGCACCAAATAACAATTATTAAGGTTCATAACTAATCCCGTAGGTAAATGAAGAGGTAGCGTGCGACGGCGATCACATCGACTCGAACCATTCCCGACGCCAGCATCATCACCTCGCCCTTCGCCAGCCTCCGCTTATTCCGCAGCTCCTGCCGTGAGTTACAAATATGAGCAACGGCACCGTATCAAATACCCAGGAGTTACTACGAGTAATCGGTAAAGTACACATCAATTACATGTATATCAAATATACCTTTGGTGTTGCCGGCCTTCTTGTCCGCTAAGTATTTGGGGCAGTTCCGCTTCAAAGGACCCCTCCCTTGCAATAAAAGCACTCAGCCTCGGTTTGGGTCCATTCTTTGACTTCTTCCCGCAACTTGCTTATCGGGCGCGGCAACCTCCTTGCCGTCCTTCTTGAAGTTCTTCTTGCCCTTGCCCTTCTTGAACTTAGTGGTCTTATTGACCATCAACACTTGATGTTCTTTCTTGATTTCAACCTCGGCTGACTTCAGATAGAGAATACTTCAGAATGGTCTTTACCATCCCCTGCATATTGTAGTTCATCACAAAGCTCTTGTAGCTTGGTGGGAGCGATCGAGGATTCTATCAATGACCGCCTCATCGTGGAGGTTAATATTCAGCTGGGTCATACGGTTGTGTAACCCATATCTTGAGAATGTGCTCACCGATGTAACTATTTTCCTCCATCTTACAACTATAGAACTTGTCGAGATGTCATATCTCTCGACCCGGCGTGAGCTTGGAAAACAAGTTTCAGCTCTTCAACATCTCATATGCTCCGTGATGCTCAAAACGCTTTTGGAGCCCGGTTCTAAGTCAAAGCATGCCGCACCGAACGAGGGAGTAATCATCAAGACGAGACTGCCAAGCATTCATAATGTCTTGGTTCTCGACGGACGGAGCGTCACCTAGCGGTCCTTCTAGGACATATTGTTTCTGGCAGCTATGAGGATGATCTCAAGTTCCGGACCCAGTCCGATAGTTGCTGCCGCCATCTTTCAGCTTGGTTTTCTAGGAATGCGTTGAAGTTCAAGTTGACATGAGCGCTGGCCATTTGATCTACAAGACATATCATTCAAAAGTTTTAGACTAAGTTCATGATAATTAAGTTCATCTAATCAAATCATTTAAATGAACTCCCACTCAGATTAGACATCCTTCTAGTCACCTAAGTGTTACACGATCCGAGTCGACTAGGCCGTGTCCGATCATCACGTGAGACGGACTAGTCAACGTCGGTGAACATTCTCATGTTGATCGTATCTTCTATACGACTCGTGTTCGACCTTTCGGTCTCCGTGTTCCGAGGCCATGTCTGTACATGCTAGGCTCGCAAGTTAACCCTAAGTGTTTTTATGTGTAAATCTGTCTTACACCCGCTGTATGTGAACGTAAGAATCCATCACACCCGATCATCACGTGGTGCTTAGAAGCGACGAACTTTAGCAACGGTGCACAGTTAGGGGAACACTTCTTGAAATTGTTGTAAGGATCATCTTATTTACTACCGTCGCTCTAAGTAAACAAGATGTATAAACATAATAAACATCACATGCAATTATATAGTAGTGACATGATATGGCCAATATCATATAGCTCCATTGATCTCCATCTTCGGGCTCCATGATCATCTTGTCACCGCATGACACCATGATCTCCATCATCATGATCTCCATCATTGTGCCTCCATGAAGTTGTCACGCCAACGACTAATTCTACTTCTATGGCTAACGCGCTTAGCAATAAAGTAAAGTAATTTACATGGCGCTCTTCAATGACACGCAGGTCATACAAAAATAAAGACAACTCCTATGGCTCCTGCCGTTGTCATACTCATCGACATGCAAGTCGTGATTCCTATTACAAGAACATGATCTCATACATCACAATATGTCATTCATCATTCATCACAACTTGGCCATATCACATCACATGACAATTGCTGCAAAAACAAGTTAGACGCCCTCTAATTGTTGTTGCATCTTTTACGTGGCTGCAATTGGGTTCTAGCAAGAACGTTTTCTTACCTACGAATAACCACAACGTGATCTTGTCAACTTCTATTTACCCTTCATAAGGACCCTTTTCATCGAATCCGCTCCAACTAAAGTGGGAGAGACAGACACCCGCTAGCCACCTTATGCAACTAGTGCATGTTGGTCGGTGGAACCGGTCTCACGTAAGCGTACGTGTAAGGTTGGTCCGGGCCGCTTCATCCCACAATACCACGGAAGCAAGATAAGATTAGTAGCAGCAAGTAAGTTTACAAGATCCACGCCCACAACTAAATTGTGTTCTACTCGTGCAAAGAGAACTACACATAGACCTAGCTCATGATGCCACTGTTGGGGAACGTTGCAGAAAATTAAAATTTTTCCTACGGTTTCACCAAGATCCATCTATGAGTTCATCTAAGCAACGAGTCAATGGAGAGAGTTTGCATCTACATACCACTTGTAGATCGAGTGCGGAAGCTTTAACGAGGATGGTGATGAGGGAGTCGTACTCGCCGCGATTCGGATCACCGATGACCAAGCGCTGAAAGGACATCACCTCCGCCTTCAACACACGTACGGGACGACGGCTTCTCCTCCGTATTGATCCAGCAAGGAGGAAGGAGAGTTTGAGGAAGACAACTCCAATGGCAGCACGACAGCGTGGTGCAGTTGGAGTAGAAGCTCTCCGACAGGGCTTCGCCAAGCTCGTACGGAGAAGGAGAGGTGTTGGGGAGGGGAGGGGCTGCACCTTCAATTGTGTGTTGCAGCCTCCCTCACCCCTCTATTTATAGGGAAGGGAGGAGGGCCCCCTCTAGATGCATCTAGAGGGGGGGCGGCTAAGGGAGGGGGCTTGCCCCAAGCAAGGGGCGCCTTAGGGTTCCCTCAACCCTAGGCGCATGGGCCAAGGGGAGGGGTGCGCCCAGCCCACTAGGGGCTGGCTGCCTCCCATGCAGCCCAAGTGGCCCCCGAAGGGGTGGCTCCTCCCGTGGTCCTCCTGAACCTTCCGTGGACCTCCATAATACCGATATGACCCAAACTTTTCCTGTCCGCTTGACAACTTCCCATATATAATCTTTACCTCCGACTATTCCGAACTACTCGTGACGTCCGGGATCTCATCCGGACTTAGAACAACATTCGTAATCACATACAAGTCTTCCTATTAACCCTAGCGCCACCGAACCTTATGTGTAGACCCTACGGGTTCGGGAGACATGCGACATGACCGACGCTCTCAGTCAATAACCAACAGCGGATCTGGATACCCATGTTGGTTCCTACATGCTCCTCGATGATGTCATTGGATGAACCACGATGTCGAGGATTCAAGCAACCCCATACTATTCCCTTTGTCGACGGTATGTTACTTGCCCGAGACTCGATCGTCGGTATCCCAATACCTCGCTCAGTCTCAAGCACGCAAGTCACTTTACTCGTCAGTAATGCATGATCCCGTGACCGCACACTTGATCACTTTGAGCTCATTATGATGATGCACTACCGAAAGTGGGCCAAGGATACCTCTCCGTCATACGGAGTGACAAATCCTCGCCTCGATCCGTGTCAACCCAATGACACTTTCGGAGATACCTGTAATGCACCTTTATAGTCACCCAGCCACGCCAGTGACGCTTGGTACACCCAAAGCACTCCTACGATATCCGGGAGTTACACGATCTCACGGTCTAAGGAAGAGATACTTGACATTGGAAAAGCTCTAGCAAAACGAACTACACGATCTTTGTGCTATGCTTAGGATTGGTCTTGTCCATCACGCCATTCTCCTAATGACGTGATCCCGCTTGTCAATGGCATCCGATGTCCATAGTCAGAAACCATGACTATCTGCTGACCAACGAGCTAGTCTACTAGAGGCTTACTAGGACGATTGTAGTCTATGTATTCACACGTGTATTACGATTTCCGGATAATACAGTTATAGCATGAATAAAGACAATTATCATGAACAAGGAAATATAATAATAATGCTTTTATTATTGCCTCTTGGGCATATTTCCAACAGCTGCATGACATTCTTTGGGCCGTCCATGATGGAAAAAACCGTGGTAGAAGCGAGGGCGAGGAAATATCGGGGTGTTCCCGGTTACGGTGGGTGGTCGGGGCCGAGCGATGCACGTTTCTCTCATACACGCACGCACGTGGGTGCGAGGCATTGGGCTCTAACTGAACCGGAGTGATAGCACTGCAGGCTACACGTTACTGAACCCGAGCGATAGATCGATGGTTGTTAACTGAACCCGATCGAGCGATTCTTCGCTATCGCTGCTAATCAAGCCGATCGATGCTGCCTCGATGAACAAAGGAGCGTTGTCGGGGTTTGATGAACAGCCCCGGTGGGGGTGGATGAGCAGGACTCCGGTGTTGCTCTCGGATGAACAGACCTCGATCGATCGAGCCGGTTGGGGCTGGATGAACAGGACCACCCCATGGAGGGCTGGATGAACAGTAGACGTTGGAGGGCTGGATGAACAGTAGCCCGTGGAGGGGTGGTTGAGCAGGATCTCGTGGACAGGGCTGGTTGAACAAAGAGCCGTGGAGTAAGCGCATGTGGAGGCTGGATGAACAGGAGCCCGTGGATGAACAGGAGCCTGTGGATGAATAGTCCTGTGGAGGCCGGAGGAGGTCGACGGTGGATGAACAAAGAGTCTGTGGAGGCCGGAGGGGTCAAGGTGGAGATGAACAGATCCCTTGAGTTCCTTTTTGCGGTACGCCACACCCTTCCGGCGAACAGACCCCTGCTTCGACCGTGAAGCGCCCAACACAAGTCCGCTTCTCGCTTTTGCGGTACGCCACACCTCCCGGTCAACAGACCCCGCTTCAACCGTAGGAGGTCTGCTTCTCCATCTTGCGTACGCCGCACTTCTCCCGGCGAACAAGATCCTGCTTTGACCGTGGGTCGGTCGAACACAAGGCCGCTTCCTACGCTCGCGGTATGCCGTGCCTTGTTTTCATCGGTTGTTCTGCCCAAGCCGGTTGGCTCCCACGTGTTCCGCTGCCTCCCGATAAACACGACGATTCTCGTTGCTCTCCCATGAACACGCACGACAACGCAGTTTCTGTTCCGACCCAGCCATGTACACGAGCCATGGCCGTGCGACGCCGCCGTAGTAGGCGTTGAGACCCCGCCCGCCTATACGTGACGGGTTGTATTTACTTTCTTCCACCCCGCCGCCAGACGACGCGTGTACATGCTACATGCGCGCTTTACTACTTACACGTCGCGCGCTTCTACATCGACCAAGATGTACGTGACGCTGTCACGACCAGAATGACAACGTTACATACGCTTCGACCAGGTGGGTCCCGACTGTTAGGCACTTCCTTGCGTGCGAAGATGTAGCTGGTGGGTCCCAGCAGTCATGGGGTGAATCGTTTTTTTTTTTTGCCTGGACGCACTTCCTTGCGTGCGAAGAGGTAGCTGGTAGGTCCCAGCAGTCAGGGGGAAACATTTTTTTCATGAAATATGGTGGCCCGTCCAGTGGGTCCCCGCTGTCACGTGCAGGAATAATTATTTTCCGCATAATAAGGAGGCACTTCCTAGCGGCTGCCGTGGACCCAGCTATCAGCCTCTCCATGTACAGTACTCTTCCGATGGAAGTCGGTCGTTGACCACATTGACCACGCCGCACCGAGAGCACCAAGGAGGTGGACGACGAATAGGCCTAGGAAGGGGACGATGTGGAGCCAGGGAAGACGCGGCAGTGGATGTCCACGCGGAGAGGAGTACGAGGGTTCACTGGTTCGGCTGCGGTGTGAGGCTGCCATCGCCGCAGAATAACAGGGGGTGTGGGTGAGTAGAGGGATGGCCTGGCCAGCGGTGGGAGTAGTAGGGGCGGTGAGGCCTTCATGGCATCACAGCCGGCCACGGGAGGCAGGAGCATGCGGCACGACCGGCGCTGCTTTGGGAAGCTGGAGCAAGAAGACCAGAGGTTGAAGAAGCACTACGGCCATTGGATAGACATCGTATGGTCACTGGAGCTAGAATCATTCATATTGACTAAGTTGACAAAGCACTCCGTCCCCGTCAACTTAGTAGGCCCACAAGTCAGCCTCCCACCAAGGTGGGTCCCAACTATTAGGGGGAGTATTCATTTTTTGTGCGTAATAAGGAGGCACTTCCGGTGGGTCCGAGGTGACAGCGGGGGGAACGTTTTTTTCGCGAAATATGGTAGCCCGTCCGGTGGGTCCCAGCAGTCAGGGGGGAAACGTTTTTTTCGCCAAATACGGTGGCCCGTCCGGTGGGTCCCTGCTGTCAGGTGGAGGAATAATTATTTTGCACGTAATAAGGAGGCAGTTCCTTGCGGCTGCCGTGACCCAGCTGTCAGCCTCTCCACGTACAGTACTCTTCCGATGGAAGTCGTTCCTTGACCACGTTGACCATGCCGCGCCGAGAGCACCAGGGTGGTGGACGATGGCGAGACCTAGGAAGGGGACGACGCGGAGCCCGGGAAGACGCGGCAGTGGATGCCCACGCGGAGAGGAGTACGAGGGTTCACTGGTTCGGCTGCGGTGTGAGGCTGCCGTCGCCGCAGAATAACAGGGGGTGTGGGTGAGTAGAGGGATGCCCTGGCCACCGGTAGGAGTAGTAGGGGGCGGTGAGGCCTACACGGGAGGCGGGAGCAGACGGTCCCACCGGCGCTGGATTTGGCGGCTGGAGCAAGAAGATCAGAGATTGAAGAAACACGACGGCCGTTGGATTGACATCCAATGGTTACGTCTTCTAGAATCGTTTGTTGACGTATATAATAACTAAAAAAAGCTTTCATATGCATCAACTTAATAGGCCCACAAGTCAGACCATTCCCTCTTTTTTAATAATTTTTATATAGCTCATTGCGACTTCTTATGCAATTTATTGCAGTCCGTTTTTTTGTTGGCTGTACAATTGCGATATTTCGTGGGTTCCAAACTATTTTTAATACCGAAATGTCGAGCCAGATTTAAAGTACTTTGAAGATATATTTAAATTAGGTTAATGCCCAGTGAAATAGTAATATGAAAATATGAAAAAAATTCAGAAATTATAAAGTAACTGCCAATTTGTCATCTATTTTTATATTAACAACCCATTTCATATTACTTTCAAGATTTGCAGGCGTCTTGAAAGAGTTGCAGCCCATCAGGGCATAGAAAAATAAGTAGGCTTGGATTGGGTATTCTTCAGAAAAAATAAACTCGACTCATTTTCACAAAGAAAAAATAGCTGGGCTGGTCACATGGTGAACATAAAATATAAGCCTGGGCTAGGCGGGCCACAACCCAGTTCAAACCCTGCTACGTCCCAACAATAACAAAAAAAATACTGCCCGAGCAGCTACGTCCCAGGTGTCAGCCGATCTTGTGTTGTTCTCTTGTCTATTGACTATATATGCTCACAATGTCATGGGTCCCAGATGTCAGGAAAACACTAGGAGGAAGCATTTTATTTTTCCATACGCTGACATGGTGGGCCCCTACTGTCATCCTCTCCACGTACTTCTGCCGATTCCTGTTGTTTGTTGACCATGTTGACAACGCGAGAGGGAGGCGCCGCGGCGAGCGCACCAAAGCGCGTGGAGGACGACGGCGTTAACGATTTAGGAGACGGTGGGGCAGCGATGCGTGCGCTGAGGCGCAGCCAGCCGTGGGAGGCGGAAGCAGGCGGCCCCGCCGACGCTGGTTTGGTTTTGGAGGCTGGAGGAAGACAGGACTGAAGAAACACGACGGACTGTAAAAGCAGCAGGAGTACTTAACAACCTTAACTAAAACCAGCAGGGGCACTTAACAACCGTAGCTGAAAGCAGTATGAGTACTTATATAGGTTCAACCATACAAAGCACGCCTCGAACAATGCTACTTTGCCTACAGTTAACCAAGGGTGAGGCCGCCAAGCCCCAGGACAAGGCCCAGGCACCACCCCGCACATCCACAACCTTCTGAAAGTGGCTTCATCTCGCAATGTGGTCAATAAACAGGATATTCACTTTAGAGCCATGGAAAAGCAGGAACATAATCTTCTGTCTTATTCTCCAAGATGGACGGGCCTTCATTATTTGAGACCACCCATGAATAAGTATCTTTTCACCACCAAGGGGAATGGAGTAGGTCGACATAAACATCATGTTGTGACCAAGCGCAAGTCTGACCCGACCATGGTCAGGCATATGTATAGGAACAATAGAACTGGGCAGTTTCGCTTTCAAGAAGATCACAACCAGAAACTGTGTATAAGCAATAGTTTATGAACAACATATATAATGTAAAACAGCTCAGATCATAAGTTCCTCGACACGCTTGGACCTGTTCAACGAGTGCAGCAAAGGGCACACATATCCCACGTGGCCTTCCACCATTGAAACGCCTCACAAGGACCTCAAGACGATCAATAAAGTGTAGCAACTTGTGGATGTCGCCCCACCAACTTCAAGCCATCAAGAATAAATGAGTTGTTACAGTATAACAAACGAGCAGCCCGCTTAACTCTGAAAAAATCTACACGTGCCACCAATCATAAGAAAATATTAGTTAGAAGTAGCATCTTCGTGAGAGATTCGTTGCTACTTCTAAAGTTAAATTGTGATTAGTTAGACAGAATAGATGGATTAAGAAGTAATCGAGGCAACAAGCAAGAACCAGATACAAAACTAACATGGATGAACAATTGGAACGACGTCGGGGTGGAAGATCGCAGTGAAGATGAGACCAAGTTCTGCTATTTCCATCAACATTCATGTGCCAACTTTCAGTCCGTAACACTTGAGAAAGTTTATCCAAGTTCGGCCATAAAAAAAGCAGCGATCTTCTTGGTTCATGAACCCAACTCAGAACTTATATCCATGGCTTGTCTTCACTGTGACCATTAAACTGGTGTATTCAGTTATGGCAAGGCCGAGCATCTTGAGTACATGTGTTCGGCAGAGCAAATAATGCAATCGCAGGAAAATAATATGAGAACACAATGTATTCCCTATCCAAATCTAGAAATAACTTCCTACTTCACGCCGTTGTTGACCATCGATCGGTAGTACCTTTATCCAAATATAGCAATCTAAATTTCCAAATTAGTCGACAAAGATGTTCAAAAAAACCCCACCCTCCCGGATAGAAAAGAGGATTCTAGGAACATACTGTGCGCGTTATAAAATCCTGTGTTAGGATGAGAAGGAACAAGTGTGGCGTCTCGCCGAGGGCGCAGAAACCTTTAGGGTCCTCGCACTTTGGGCACTGCAAATGAAACACACTAGATTCATTAGGAAGAAAAATGAATCAATGGCGGAGGCTGCCATCCTAGGATTACCCGTGACCAAGGGACTTGGATTTATCTGGGATGGATGAAGAATTCATACCTGGTTCTCCATAAGAAAACCCTATGCAATCACTGAGAGGGGGTTTTCTCTGAACCAGCAGACGAGGGAGAAGGGGATTCAGGCCCAGTGAAATATTGCCGCTTCGTCCGTCCAGCTTACTGCTAAAGCTGGAAAGGGGGGGTTTGTGATTTGACGGCTCATTGGGCATTACTGTGGCGCTACGACCGGGGTGTGTCTACCGTGCAGTTGTGCACTCTAATTTGTGCATATGGCACGTGGACCCCATTGCCGGATGCCCCACATATCAGTGAAAGGAAGTAGAAAGACAGGAGTAACTAGTTACACAAAAATATATTTCTGACAGAGAGATACTCCCTTTGTAAAGAAATATACAAATCTTTTATATCACAACTTTATACACAAGAAAAATCAAGGGGAATATATATATAACATATATAATTATAAAAAACAGAGTTGTTTTTAATGCAGTATAGACGAGTTGGTGATGATGGTGTGCCTGCCATCCTGCAATATAGGCCGTCCGATTTATATCCGACGGATAGGAAGGAAACTACGACAATTTTGCAAAAAGGTACCCACACACCTCTCCACATTTGCAAATAAGGCCTTCCCTCGTTCATCCTTTTCTCTCACAAGATAAAACACTCATACAAATGCATCTTGATGTTACGTGCAACGCATGGGCATTACGGGGGTTCAGCTGAGAATATAATACTCAGACAGGCTCATGGTTCTGGACTTTGGGCCGCAGGCCCACCCTGCATGTTTGGGGGCCCATGTGTTCTACCTCAGCGCTTTTCATATTGCAAGCGATCGGTACGGCGCTGGTTTTAGATGTCACGTATGCTTAATACAAAAATTGAATAAAGCACGGCAGTGTTGAATGAAATGAAATCGAACGACGCTCCTAACCAGCAATGAGAGTTGCAATTTATCAACGATATACCATGTGATAAATAATACCGTCAGACATTTATACACACAGACACTTGTTTCACCATGCCGATTATTACATCAAAATCTCTCGGAGGATAGATCAGTTCGGCGCTATGCGGTGCCATCAAGAATTTCAAAGTTGATTTGGACCAGCTCTCCTTGCCGAGAAAGTTCGATTTTGATATCATCCCCACCGCAAGATATGATTTAGATTTGAACCTTGACCATCCTTTAGCATCAATCATCATGCGATCATCCTTTGTACTTAAGGTATATTGAGCAGGTTCATTCACACCAAGGCTGTGCATGGTAAGAGAAACTTGGCCGCTGTCGCCCGGATTGTTGAACGACTCCCTCCTTGCTCTAGGAATTCTATGTTTGCAAATAAGAAGACATACCCAAACAGTTAGATCAACACAGTGAATTATGCGAAACAACATGGAAAGAAAAAAGAACGAAATACTTGGGCGACCAATGCTTACCAAGAAGGTGGACATGTCGGTTTTTGTAAGGACTTTGGTATATGAAGTGAGAACTATAGCCCAGTCTGTTACCGATGCAACTGCTTGTTCAGTTGCCGCTGCACGGGCCAGAGAAGATGCAAGTGCAAGTGTTGGTGCAGGTGCCGAAGCCGCTGCTGCTGCCGGAGATGGTGCTCCTTGTAGATCTGGTGTCGGTGTCGGAGCAGGTGCCAGTGTCGATGCACGATCCTCCGGTAGATCAGCCTGATCCGCTGACGCGGTCGGTGCCCAATCCTCAGCTAGATCAGACTAAGTTGTTGCCGTTGTCGGCCGGAGCAACTGTCGGTGCTCGATCCGCTGCTGAAGGTGGTACCGATGTGCGACGCAGCGGCGATCGTGTCTGGTCTGCTATGATCAGCTTTCTAACTTGACTAGGCTTCATGACCGTGATCCAGTTTTTTTCTTCATTTCTTTTAAACGCGAGAAGGACTAATTGTGGTGTTTTTGTTAAACCAAACTGCAGTTCATCATATGGATTCAGCTTGTACTCGCACTACGATCGATCCAATTTTTTCCAAGAATATAAATGATGGACAAAGGCCTTCATTATCGACACGACATAAGAAGTGTAACCTGTAAAAATAGCCATCGTAGAGCAAACCAAATGGCTTATTCTGTGATGAATGTCACATGGCAAAACCTGCATCGTAAAATTGCAGGAAAAGAAAGAAAACATGACATTAAATCAATAAGATTTAGACAGTAAATCAATAAGATTTACTTGATGTGACACGAGTGAATCCTTACCAGGAAATCACTATGTTGAAGTACTAAACAGAAGATTGATCGTCCAACTACGGGTGGCATGAAGGGGCCCCGCCTAATCCCACAAGCAGGACAGTCCAAAGGTCGTGAAAAATTTTATGGACCGAACATCCATGGGACTGGAAATCCTAGTGGGTGCAATAAACCCTGCAATGCATACAGATATTGGAGTGTAACCATAATTGATAAACCGTCCTCACAAAAAATATGATCTGGATACTTCAAAATATACAGACTGAATTGAGTGGACAGACATTAACATTGACCATTCTCAGGACTAACCACACACCAAAAGCGGTTGTGCTAATAAATAATACAGGGTTCACAAACACAAATCAAGTACTGAACAATAGTACTTACTACAGAAAAGCAAAGTTGCACTAATTAAACTCTACAGACTATTTCTTGCCACCGACGTACGTGATGAACCCCGCATAACTGACTAGGCCATGGACTTCATGAGAGATGTCTACATGCACCATCACCATCTCGTCAACCTTGGAGAACCTAACAGAGTGGTCTTTCCACTCATAAACATTATCATGAAGACAGGCCGCATCAGATTTGTTGGGAAGCTTTACAAGAACCATACCCTTCGTAATCGAAGGCACAGCCAGGAAATTGTTGTGGTCAAGTACAGCCACGAGAACACGCATGACAACAATGCTATAGTAAAACACTAGTTCAGTACACGTGGCGACAAGGACACAGCAGGTGGATAGTTTAGCAGTAGAACTCATCCTCAGGTCTTCCAGTTCACACAGCATGACTTTGAGAACTTCATCTCCACCGCGGACCTGGTTCTAATTCAAACAGAAACCATATTTTATTAATACCTCCGTTCAGAAATATAAGATGATTTTCGATATTATACTCCATATATGACTACATATACGCACATAAATGAGTGAACAAAGACACTAGAACATGTCTGCAAAGGCATGAGAGCAGAGGGATTACTTGCAATATCCATGACACAAGTTACTGAGGCAAATATACCCTCTTCAAAGGTAGCATTGATCTTCATAAAGTACTCCCTCCGTCCCAAAATTCTTGTCTTAGATTTTCTAGATACGGATGTATCAAGTCACATTTTAGTATTAGATACATCTGTATCTAGACAAATCTAAGACAAGAAATTTGGGATAGAGGGAGTAGTAGAAAGTAATCTATAAGAAATCAATGTCAACCTCTCGCATGTTTTGGTCAAAAGAGGAATTTAGAACCGTCATTTGGCACACAAAAAACATGCAAGATCACCCAGAAAGTTGTACTACTAGTACTAGTACTGCGTGTTAGATGAAAAAACACGATCAAGATCGAGAAAAAGATCGTCAAGAAGAGATATTACCTGGACTTGCTTAGTGAGGGATTCCGGAGAGGGGCGCTTGGACAGGGCGATGGCTTTGAGCTTGTTTGCGGTAGTCTCGGCGGGGTGCTTGCGCTTCTTCGTACCATGAGCCTCGACGGTTTTGGCTAGAGCCATAGACATCACTTCGGCCGGTGCTCTAGCGTCCATCAAGAAACTGTCAAATAGAAATAAAAGAAAAGAAACCTTAATTACAAATCCAAAAGAATAAAAGAGAGGGATTTATAGGATCAGTCTCGGGGTTGCAAGATCGGGCCTTGGCCCGAATCAACACCATTGATGCGCTCACCTTTCCTTCTTTGGAAGAGAAGAACAATGGCAGAAGCAGGTCGGGGTTTTCTTGAAGAAATGAGGAACAAGACGAGGGAGAAGCGAGTTGGGTAGAGAGGAAGCTGAGAGAGAAGAGTGAAATGATGGTTGCTTCGTCCGCCCAACTTACTGCTAGAAAGGAGGGGGTTTTGTGATTTGACGGCTCATTGGGCATTACTGCGGCGCTTCGATCAAGGTAGTCTACCGTCACTCTACTACGGAGTAATTTAGTGCTTGGCTGGTGGACCCCGATGCTGGATGTCCCACACGTCAACGAAAGTGAGTAATTTAGTGCATGGCTGGAGGAGGATCCGCATGGTAGAGCGTGTCCACTGTTTTTTTGAAGAAAAAAATGATTACAGCAAGTGTTTCCACTCTTACGATGGAGGACTGCGAAACACGACAGCCACTTGAACATACACAGTGCTCCTACTACTAGGCATGTGCAGTGGTTCATACGTTAGTACTACATAATCTTGTTGCTAGTGTAGTAAGATATGACGACAATAAATGATGTTGTGCGCATGTCAACTATATGAACAGTAATGTAGTAACATAGTACCGCTTTCTCGACTGTCCAGTCGAGAATGAACGGTGAGATCCATGTTAACAGAACTAGGTCTACAGTGCATGGAGAGTATGGTGCTACAGTACTCCACGAAACATGAACCATATGAAGCACGAATAGTGTTAGGCAGGGTGTATGAAGGGTGCACGGGATGGGAGAAAAAGTTCCCTTCTCGACCCACTTTCGGGTGTTTGGCAGAGTGCATGAAGAGTGCATGAGTCCACACTAGTAGGTTAACAAATACAAGCAGAGGAAACAACTATATTGAGATGAGAATGCAACCAAACACACCCACACGCTTTGTGCTACAGTGACTGATATGCACCGTCTGAGTTTGATCCAATGGTCATGTTGCGCCGAGACATGGACATGCCCATGCAGAGGGCGCCTAAACACCACCGAAGTCTCTCTGCTTCTCGAGGCGCATGACTTTGGTGATGCAGGGGGCGAAATGGATGAAAGGCAATGCAATCTACGGGGAGGCGGAGGGAGCCAGCCGAGGAGCGGGGAATCTTTTGGTTTTCACCATGGTAAAACACCAGTCGACGACTTCTCACATCAGGGAGCAGTGGGTTTTACAGGCAGAGTCATCCTGACTAATTGTTGTCGCGCCTGCTCCCGTCAATCAAAAAATTAGAAATCCTGCCACGCCTGCTCCCGTCAATCAAAAATTTAAAAATCCTTCCGCACTCAAACACCAGAGTAACGCCGCGGTGGATATTTAAATTTACCTGCCGGCAAGTAGATAAAAAAAGGGGTGAAAAAACAAATGTGGCGGCGGCCTAGCTAATCGGTCGAACTAGCCCAACTAGCTAGCCACCGTGCTTCACTGATGTACTCGGCGGGAAAGGTGGTCTTTCGTGATTTGACGACTCATTTACTTGCTTCGGCGAAAACGCGCGGTAGGGCGTCCCACGTTAGGAAGAATATATGCGTGCACCACCCGGGAGGACCCCGAAACTGCGCGGTAGGGTGTGCCATGTCTCGGCACGGAGGAAAAATGTGCGGTAAAATTTATCAGATCGACGTAGTACCTATGGTTCGACCTCGGGACCCAGCTAGTCGGTCAAAAACACCCCACTAGCCACACAGCTTCATCATGCTAACATGGCACGGAGGATAGGTGTGGTTAGCTCTGTCTCGACCAGCCACAACATCTCTTGTTCTAGGTGATTCTTCTATTTTTCCAAGCTTTTTTAGTTGTAATAACACCATGGCAAGCTAGCGCCGCTCTTCGTGTGTGCCCGTGCAAAGGTTATACGATGGAGAGAAGAAAGAGACCGCAGACCTGGGACCCACCAGTAAGTGAGTCAACGGTCATGCACATGTTGACGAGGAACTCCCTCTACTCTACTCAATGTAATACTGTATAAAATCAAGTTATGGGACAAAGCCAACAACTGTTGTTGTTTCAGGCTATCGACTTACGCTTTGTAGTCCATGTTGCCAGTTCGAATCTCGTCTTTCAGATTTGTTAGTTTTAGGTCCAAATTTGATTAATGACAAGTGGGACCCCGTGTGTGAGGGAATCCTGGATTAGGGGGTCCTCGGACAGCCGGACAATATCCTTTGGCCGGACTGTTGGACTATGAAGATACAAGATTGAAGACTTCGTATCGTGTCTGGGTGGGACTCTCCTTGGCGTGGAAGGCAAGCTTGGCAATACGGATATGTAGATCTCCTCCCTTGTAACCGACTCTGTGTAACCCTAGCACCCTCCGGTGTCTATATAAACCGGATGGTTTAGTCCGTAGGACAACAACAATCATACCATAGGCTAGCTTCTAGGGTTTAGCCTCTACGATCTCGTGGTAGATCAACTCTTGTAATACTCATATCATCAAGATCAATCAAGCAGGAAGTAGGGTATTACATCCATCGAGAGGGCCCGAACCTGGGTAAACATCGTGTCCCCCGCCTCCTGTTACCATCCGCCTTAGACGCACAGTTCGGGACCCCCTACCCGAGATCCGCCGGTTTTGACACCGACATTGGTGCTTTCATTGAGAGTTCCACTGTGCCGTCTCCACAAGGTTCGATGGCCCCTTCGATCATCGGCAACGATGCGATCCAGGGTGAGGTTTTCCTCCCCGGACAGATCTTCATGTTCGGTGGCTTCGCACTGCGGGCCAACTCGCTTGGCCATCTGGAGTAGATCGAGAGCTACGCCCCTGGCCATCAGGTCAGGTTTGGAAACTTGAACTATACTGCCGACATCCTCGGAGACTTGATCTTCGACGGATTCGAGCACATGTCAGGTGCGCCGCACAATCACGACGAGTACGACTTAGCTCTGCCACCGGACGGTGTTCGGGAGATCACACCTATGCCTACTCCGGCCCTAGATCCGGAGTCGATTACGCCGTCCGAGGACGGGTGGATGAACCCCGCCTCGGAGGCCACACACTCAGTGGCGATAGAGCCGAATACTGACTTCACCCCCTATGAGACCTGTGTCGCCGGATCCTCGGATTCATCCTCGCCACAGTTCCCGAACCGCCTGCGCCCATGCCTATCGAATCTGATTGGGCGCCGATCATGGAGTTTACCTCCGCGATATCTTTCAAAGACTCGCTTTTGGCGATGTGCTAAATTCATTAAGGTCTCTCTCCTTGTCAGGAGAACCTTGGCCGAACTATGTCCGACTCGAATGGGATGCGGACGACGAAGAAATTCGCTCCCCACCCACCACCCACTTAGTAGCCACTGTCAACGATTTAACCGACATGCTCGATTTCGGCTCCGAAGACATCGACGGTATGGACGACGATGCAGGAGACGAACAGGAACCACCGCCCATAGGGCGCTGGACTGCTACCTCATCATATGATATATACATGGTGGACACCCCCAAAGAAGGCGATGGTGATAAGACAACGGAGGATAATCCCTCCAAGCAGCAATCCAAGCACCGACGTCAGCGGCGCTGCTCTAAGTCCCGCCATAGCAAAAGCAGCGATACCGCACAAGAGACAATAACACTCCGGATAGTGCTGAAGATGATGACAATCCCTCCAGCCAGACCTCGAGCGGGAGGATGAACAAGCTAGCCCTCCAGAACAGGCAGCAGACGGAGAATCAGAGGATGACAATTACATGCCTCTCTCCGAAGACGAAGTGAGACTCGGCGACGAAAAATTTATCGTGCCTAAGGATCCCGTCGAGCAGGAGCGCTTCAAGCGCCGGCTTATAGCCACATCAAATAGCCTAAAGAAAAAGCAACAACAACTTCGAGCTGATCAAGATCTGCTAGCGGATAGATGGACTGAAGTCCTGGCGGCCGAGGAATACGAACTCGAGCGCCCAAACAAGGGTTACCCAAAGCGTAGGTTGCTACCCCAACTCGAGGAGGAAGCATTGAAACCTACATCACCAGCGTATGATGCGGCTGATCGGCCACCTCGTGGCCGAGACAGAGGGGCATACCAGCCCGAAGTTCAGCCCGCACCCCGCCGCCATTCAAACAAAAATACCAAGGCCCGAGGTAACATGCGGGACCTGCGAGACGTATTGGAAAACAAAGCAGGACATGCAAGATTGATCTACGGATCACGGGGGCGCGCCCCAACACGGACGATGACCGTCACGCCGGATATACTAAAGGCAAATCCGGCCAGGCCAAATATAGCAGACAAGACTTGTATGAACTGCCTCATGATATAGCCCGGCACAGAGGTGCCGCACACCCCCTATGCTTCACTGATGAAGTAATGGATCACGAATTCCCAGATGGGTTTAAACCCGTAAACATTGAATCATATGATGGTACTACAGACCCCGCGGTATGGATAGAAGACTTCTTTCTCCACATTCACATGGCCCGCGGGGATGATTTACATGCCATCAAGTATCTCCCGCTAAAACTCAAAGGGCCGGCTCGGCATTGGCTCAATAGCTTGCCAAAAACTCCATCGGTTGGGAGAGCTCGCGATGCATTCTGGACAATTTCTAGGGCACTTATGTGCGATCACGGATGTCGACGATTTAAGTCATATAACTCAGCAGCCAGGGGAATCGGTCAGGAAATTCTGGACCCGGTTCCTAACTAAGAAGAACCAAATTGTCGATTGTCCGGATGTAGAGGCCTTAGCGGCATTTAAGCATAACATTCAAGATGAATGGCTCGCCCGGCACCTCGCCAAGAGAAGCCAAAATCCATGGCAGCCCTCACGACACTTATGACCCGCTTTTGCGCGGGCGAAGATAGCTGGTTGGCTCGTAGTAACAATACAGCAAGCAAACCTGGCACATTAGAGGCCAGGGATAGCAACGGCAAACCACGACGCAACAAACACAAGCGCCGCAAATATGGTGAAAATGCCAAAGAGACGGTAGTTAATGCCGGGTTTAGGGGCTCAAAGTCCGGTCACGAAAGGGCCACTCAAAAATAACAATTCGGGTCCATCCAGTCTGGACCGCATACTCGATCGCCAATGCCAAATTCATGGCACCCCAGGAACGCCAGCCACCCATACCAACAGAGAATGTTGGGTCTTCAAACAAGCCGGCAGGAAGGTGCCAAAAACGGAGAAGGGGGGTCTCAAAGCGATGATGGCGGCGAAGAGCCCAAATCACCGAACACATGAGGGCAAAAGAAATTTCCCCCGCATATTCAACTGGTGAATGTGGTAAACACCACCCAAATTCCCAACTTGGACCGGATACGCACCCTTAGGGATGCCGACTTAACGGAACTAGTCGTCCCACAATATAAACTAGGGCCGGTCACCTTCAACTGCACGGATCGTCCGGTTAACGCCAATCAGGGCAATCCAGCCGCACTAGTCCTTGACCCAATAATTGACGGGTTCCACCTCACACGAGTCCTTATGGACGGAGGCACCAGTCTAAATCTGCTTACCAGGACACAGTGCGCAAGATGGGCATCGATCGTCCGGCGATCAAACCCACTAAAGCCACTTTTAGAGGCATTATACCAGGTGCGGAAGCCAGCTATACAGGCTCCATTGCCCTTGAGGTAGTCTTCTGATCACCAGAAAATTACCGTACCGAAGAGTTAATCTTCGAAATCGTCCCTTTCCCCAATGATTATCAGGCACTTCTCGGACTAACCACATTTGCTCGATTCAACGCGGTGCCACATTATGCCTACCGTAAGCTCAAGATGCCCGGTCCACACGGCGTCATCACGGTTAATGGCAAGGCCGAACCTTCCCTCGGCACCAACAAGTACACCACCGCCTTAACAGCAGAAGCAACGAGCAGCACCTTGCAGACGAACCTCGAGTCGACGTCCAGGCTCCCGGACACCGTCAAGGGACTCCGAACTACTTCGCGGAAGGATAGCCCGACTCGTCCAGAGCTCGATTAAACTCTCCGGCGAAGGCCAGGACAGGCCGCACTCGGCGGCTCAACCGCTCTCCGGCATGCAAACATTTTTTACATTTCCTTCGCAGGTTCACCTTTGCGCCGACCAGGACAGGCGATACGGAGGCAGCTTCAACGCGCAAGGGAATCCTTAGACATTCCCCGCAATGACCATCCAGCTATACTTCGGATCCGCACTCAGCTTCTTCCCCGGTCTC
This sequence comes from Aegilops longissima, assembly GCA_021605205.1. Lineage (NCBI taxonomy): Eukaryota > Viridiplantae > Streptophyta > Magnoliopsida > Poales > Poaceae > Aegilops > Aegilops longissima. The sequence continues at coordinate 52,098,260 of CM038676.1, read as the reverse complement.
AGCAGGTTCCGCAGTCATATTCCTTTTTTTATCACATTACCTGTACTCATACGCATAGACGTATTATTCAAATACAACATGTGGATTTATAGGACGCTTACCTGCTGTTATTTCTTCTTGAAATTCTTTTGTCAAGTGGCATCCGTACACAGCGATATGCCTTAAAATATGCAAGGGGCTTCGTTTTACCCACAATACGGCAATAAAGTCCGAAAGCCTTCACAGAAGTTTGGCACCCCGAACCTATAGCATTATATGCATCAACTCCGAATCATGTCTTGGGTCAATAGTTGGGTTTGCCCGGCTCCCATGTTTCGGTACCTTACGTTCTGCTATATCGGCTAAGGTAGCACTGGGAGAACTACTGCGATTGTGTCCCGGTTCTTCCGGACGAGCACCTCAGTAGAGAAAGCCGAAAACTGACTGTCATGATACGGCGAGAGCTGGTCAGCTGTTCGAGAGGTTACAAAATCTTTCAGGATTTCTCCCGCATAATGCCATAACCAATGCATCATGCGATGGATCAGTTTTTCTTCCGATCAGGTGCTTATAGAGCCCCTCATGCGGTCTTCCGAACACCAGGGGCTGCGTCTACCTTCCTAAAGCTCCTATGGCTAAGTGAGAGTGATAAAGCCTTATAGTCCGATTGCCTGGTTCATTATGCTGAACACCTCCTTCGAAGGACCCAAAACTGGGATAAATAGTGATCAGGTTTATCCCGAACACCCCCGTACTTCTTACGTAAAGGCGTTTACGACTAGCCAACTCTCAGGATCAATATATAAAACGGCCGCAGCAGGAGGATAAACTTTTATATAACAAGCAATAAATAATATAAATGACCTTGTTCAAACATTACAAAGGACAGCATGATTTGCATTCATGGAAATATAATGTCCTTGGTACATAGCTCGCCGCAAGGTAGGATCCTTTCCGACACTCTCATAATATAATTCGGCTTATGGTGATCCTTCCTCCGGGCGTCCTTCGGTCATCAGCTTTTCAGCATCCATCTTCCCCCAGTGCACCTTTGCATGGGCGAAGGCCATCCGCGCACCTTCTATACAGACCGACCGCTTGATGACATCAAGTCAAGGGCAGGCACTCACAAGCCGCTTCACGAGCCCGAAGTAGCTTCTCGGAATCGGCTCGGCGGGCCATAGCCGAACAATCATATCCTTCATGGCCAGTTCCGCCACCTTATGCAGTTCGATCAGCTGTTTCAGTTGATTGACAAAGGGCACCGGATAATTCGGTGCCAAATACTGCGACCAGAAGAGCTTATCCGCAGTGTTCTTTTCTTCGCTTGGTAGAATTGGGCGGCATCTGATATGCTGCGGGGCAGCTCGACAAATACCCCCGAGAAATCTGAATTTAAAATTAGAAACATAATTTTCCCCTCAAATACTTGCTTTACATGGAAAAAGCCTTACCACAACTAAAGGCGATCTTTCTCGCCTCTTGGATCTAGCCACAAACAAAGCAGGCGCTTTGGGTTTCCCCCCGGGCATCGCTCGTGGCCTGATGCGCCTTGGTGAGTTTGGATTCTTTCTCCGTTAAACTCTGCTCCAAGGTCTCGCATTTCCTCACGGCCTCTTGCAGCTCCTACTCAGCTTTAATAACCCTGGCCTCGTGCTTCTCACGAAGATCCTGCTCTGTGGCTGCCTTTTTCTCAGCCTCGGCCACAGCCTTCTTAAGCGCCTAGACTTTGGTCACCATCCCTAGCGCAAATCATGAAGCTTATTTCATCATACTGAAAATTCATTTGCAATAAACACGAACAAGACTTGTGCATACCTTATTTATCTCCCAACTGCATTTTCAATTGGCCAAGTTCTTCTTTGGCCCGCTCCAGACTTTGATTCAGTCCGGAGATCTCCGCAGTATGAGAGGCAGCAGCCGCTACAGATGCCTGCTTATAACATAAGAAAAGATGTCATTCAATGAGTCTTCCTACGAACATTAATTTGATCCTCTGTCTGGTTCTTTCTTTCACCGAACAGTGTATCAGGGGATACTACCCATACCATGACACTCTTCGAAACCTCATAAAACATACCTCAAAACCTTTTATAAGGTTGATACATGCTCCATTCAGTCCTCTCTCAGCAGACTGAATCTTCTCAATCACCGCACCCATAAGGGCACGGTGTTCATTGACGACGGAGGCACTCTTCAGCGCCACCAACAAAGCATCCGACACCTCTGGTTGGACAGAGGATGCCGGTGAAACAGGCATGTCCCCTCCAGCTGAGAGAGGCTGCCTGCCTGATTCTGGAGCCATATTGGTCTCCGGAACTGTATCCGGCTGGGAGCCGAATTCCAGATGGTCCCCGCCGTTAGCTCCCATGGGAATTTTCTCCCCCATGTGTTCGGTCCCTGAAGTTTGACCTCCATGCGCCGCCTTCACGGTCTTTTCCTCTCCTCCTTGGCTGGGGTCCTTCGGGACGAAGCCTCGGTGCTATTCACCTGTTTGGAGGAAGGGGCCCTTGGGGCGTCCCTCTCTCCATAGCATCCGAGCTCAGCGAATCCTCTAATGAGGATTGTTTGGTATGGGACCTCGCCGGACTACAAAAAATATGGCTCAGGTTGAAGTACTATGCCATGATGAGTCTGGACGCATAAACGTACTCAGATTTTGTATACTCACGAGTTCACCAGGGGCTGGGCCCTGGGGGATCCCACGCGGCAATGATATTGTGTCCGGTGCCGCAGCCCATTATGCTAAGATTGATTGCTCTACTAGAACTGTTCAACTCACCCATCCTTCGGGCAAAACAGTGGATGTTTTAACCCGAGTGTCTAAGCGCCAGCTTTACTCCTTAAATGCCAACCCTCTTCCAGACCTCGAAGATATTCCGGTAGTCCGTGATTTCCCGGATGTCTTCCCGGAAGAACTGCCAGGTGTTCCACCTGACAGGGATGTCGAGTTCGTGATAGATCTTATTCCCGGAACTGTCCCAATCTCTAGAAGACCTTATAAGATGGCACCCCTAGAACTAGCTGAACTTAAGAAACAACTCGATGAGTCCTTGCAAAAGGGTTTCATCCGTCCTAGTTCATCTCCATGGGCTTGCCCCGTCCTCTTCGTCAAGAAGAAGGATGGTACGGATCGGATGGTTGTAGATTACCGACCTGTCAATTTGGTCACTATCAAGAACAAGTATCCGCTCCCCAGGATCAACGACCTGTATGATCAGCTCGCCGGATCCTCAGTCTTTTCCAAGATGGATTTGAGGTTGGGCTACCATCAAATCAAAATCAAGAACGGGGACATTCCTAAAACGGCCTTTGTCACTCGTTATGGCCAATACGAGTACACCGTCATGTCCTTCGGTTTAACCAATGCTCCAGCCACTTTCTCTCGGTTAATGAACTCAATCTTCATGGAGTACTTGGATAAATTCGTCGTGGTATACCTCGATGATATACTCATCTACTCCAAGAATGAGGAAGAACATGCCGAACACCTAAGGCTAGTATTGATGAAACTTCGAGAGCACCGCCTTTATGCCAAATTCTCTAAATGTGAATTCTGGTTACCAGAAGTGACCTATCTAGGACATGTAATCTCTGGTAAGGGTATTGCTGTCAATCCCGAGCGAGTTCAAGCCGTCCTTGATTGGACTCCACCTGAATCGGTCAAGCAAGTTCGGAGTTTCCTCGGTTTAGCGAGCTATTGCCGCCGCCGTCGAATTTCTCTAAAGTTGTTAAACCTCTAACCGAACTCCTCAAGAAAGATAAGAAGTTGAATGGACGCCACGGTGCGAGATCAGCTTCGAGGAACTGAAAAAGCGCGACATCTGCTCCCTGCATTTGTTCCACCAGATTTCTCTAAGGACTTTATTATCTATTATGCACGCCTCGCGACAAGGACTAGGTTGCATACTCATGCAAGATCGTCATGTGATTGCCTCACGATCTCGACAGCCATGGCGTCCACATGAGGATAACTATCCCACACACGCATCTAGAGCTTGCGGCGATGGTTCATGCACTCAAAACCTGGCGATTATTACCTTACGGGTAATCGTTGCGAAATCTACACCGATCACCAAAGTCTGAAATATATCTTCACCCAACCGGATTTGAATCTCGAGGCAAAGACGTTGGGTCGAGATTGATTACAGATTTCGACTTAGGAATATCCTACACCCTGTGCAAAGCCAATGTCATGGCTGACGCACTAAGTCGCAAATCTTATTGTAACAATATGATGTTACAACAAAGTCAACCAATTCTCCACGAGGAATTTACGTAAGTTTAATCTTCACATTGTTCCTCGAGGATTCCTTTCCACCCCGGTGGCTTAAACCTAACCTTACGGATCAGATCATCAAAGCACGTAAGGCAGATCCGGGAGTCTCGTATCGGGAGAAACATCAAGAAAGGAGTCGCAGATTGTTTCTCCATTGATGAACAAGGTGTCGTGTTCTTTGGAGACCGTCTAGTGGTTCCCAAGGTCGCAACTTTGAGGCGATTGATCCTTAAGGAAGCTCATGACTCTCCTCTCACCATTCATCCCGGTAGTACTAAAATGTATCAAGATCTCGCCAGAGGTTTTGGTGGACTAGGATGAAGAGAGAAATCGCTCAATACATTGCTAATCTGCGACGCTCGTCGTCGAGTTAAAGCAGAGCATCAACGGCTCTTTGGTACCCTTCAACCTTTGGAAATTCCTGAATGGAAATGGGATAAAATCGGTATGGACTTCATTACGGGTTTCCCGGACCAAGAGAGGGAATAACGCTATCTTCGTTATTGTTGATCGCCTTTCCAAAGTAGCCCATTTCCTACCTGTTCGTGAGAGTATAACCGCTAGCCAGCTAGCTGATTTGTACATCTCTCGAATAGTGTCTCTTCATGGTATTCCATTAGAGATTAACTCGCACCGTGGAGAGTCTTTTCACCTCCCGATTTTGGGAAAGTTTCCAAAAGCGCTATGGGAACTCGTCTCTCCTTTAGCACCGCTTTCCATCCCCAATCAAGTGGTCAAGTAGAACGAGTCAATCAAATCCTAGAGGATATGCTTGAACTTCATCATCTCTTCGGCATGAATTGGGAGAAATGCCTTCCATTCGCCGAAGTTCGCTTATAACAATAGTTATCAAGCCAGCTTGGGCAAAGCCCCTTCAAGTCCTTTATGGACGGAAATGTCGAACGCCTCTTAATCGGCGGCAAGTGACTCCTCCTAAGAGGAGCCGCCCGGTCTTTTGGCCTCCTTCTCGGCCTCCCGTAGGTCTTCTTCCTCCTCCTCCTCGTAAGGCGCAGGCATCAACCAGCATCTTGTGTCGGTGCGCAGTGTGAAGACCGCCGGTTCTTGAACTTCAAGCACCTTGGGCGCGGACCAATGTATCGCTGGATGGCGCCTTCTTGTATCCAGCCACTTCGAGAGAGTTGTAGAAAACACATTAAGCGCTTCCTTTGGGTTATGCGGATAAAAAGTATGATGACGTACCGAACTTGCAGGGCGGGACAGTTGATACCCGCGGTCCTCGGCGGAGTCCGGCCATGATTTGTTGGACTTGAAAAGCACCTTCCAGATGTCCTTGTGCGAGGAGCCAAAAAGCTCTCGTAAGGTTTGGTGCCTGGCCGGATCGAATTCCCATAGATTGCAAGTCTAGTGTTGACAAGACAGGATCCGGCGAACTAACATCACCTGGACTACATTGACAAGTTCAATGTTCTTGTTCCCGTATCTTTAACGCGATCTGGAGCACCGACAGTTCGTCGGGCGAGGACCAGTTCAGGCCCTTCTTGACCCAGGATGTAAGCCACAGGGGGGCACCGGATCGAAACTCGGGAGTAGCGGCCCATTCCGTGCCACGCGGCTCAGTGATGTAAAACCACTGCTGTTGCCACTCCTTGACAGAATCTTTAAAGGTGCATGTTGGCCATATGACATTGGGCATCTTGCTCACCATAGCGCCCCCGCACTCGGCATGCTCGCCGCCCACTACCTTGGGCTTCACATTGAAAATCTTCAGCCATAAGCCGAAGTGTGGCGAGATGCGGAGAAAGGCCTCGCACACGACAATGAATGTCGAGATGTTGAGGAAGGAATTAGGGGAAATATCATGAAGATCGATCCCATAGTAATACATGATGCCGCAAACGAACGGGTGGAGGGGAAACCCTAGCCCGCGGACAAAGTTAGGGAGGAATACAACCCTCTCGCGGGGTTCCGGAGTACCGTCGGGAGACGGTGGCTGATTTTCTTGGCCAGATACCTGGCCTCCCAAAGCTTTTTGATATCCTTCTCCTGGACGGTAGAGGCCATCCATTTGCCTCCTGCTCTAGATCCGGACATTTTACGGAAGGTCCTTGTGGGCAGAAAAGATGAACGCTTGGGCGCTAGAGCTCGGGCGGAGGGGAATGGATCGGGAAGAAGACAGCATGGGTGCAAATGGGCGTTCTTATCCCCTTATAGAGGCAGCAGGTATTCTGCGCCTCCCCACTTGCCCGGTAAAACCGCTTATCCCTCAAGCGCCGTAATTGATGGCGCGGTTGGGTTACCCACACCCGTATTGATGAGAATCCCGTGAAAAGAGGGACACGATCTCTGCTTCGACAGGACGTGCCAATAAAACCGCCTCGCAACACGTGCGGTGGCAGGCTCGGAAAAACGGTTCGTCATGACCAGACCACGGCAGTACGTCACGTTATAAAAAGCTGTCAGCAGATTAGAACTGTGGAAATATTATTCTCTCTACGATGGTATGTGGAATTTGTTTTGCAGAGCCGGACACTATCCTTGTGTTCAAAATCTTCTATGGAATATTCGGAGGAGGAACCCACTTTGCAATGTCGAAGACAATCTGCGCACCGGATTCATCGTCATTGAAGCATGGTTCAGGGGCTACTGAGGGAATCCTAGATTAGGGGGTCCTCGGACAGTTGGACTATATCCTTTAGCCGGATTGTTGGACTATGAAGATACAAGATTGAAGACTTCGTCCCGTGTCCGGGTGGGACTCTCCTTGGCGTGGAAGGCAAGCTTGACAATACGGATATGTAGATCTCCTCCCTTGTAACCGACTCTGTGTAACCCTAGCCCCCTCCGGTGTCTATATAAACCGGAGGGTTTAGTCCGTAGGACAACAACAATCATACCATAGGCTAGCTTCTAGGGTTTAGCCTCTATGATCTCGTGGTAGATCAACTCTTGTAATACTCATATCATCAAGATCAATCAAGCAGGAAGTAGGGTATTACCTCCATCGAGAGGGCCCGAACCTGGGTAAACATCGTGTCCCCTGCCTCCTGCTATCATCCGCCTTAGACGCACAGTTCGGGACCCCCTACTCGAGATCCGCCGGATTTGACACCGACAGTGTGTCTTTCCGATATTTCAGTGTAGGATGATTTTTAAACAAACACTTTGCGTGGTTAGACAAGTAATGGCACAAGTTACACGTATTTTGCAAGTTTATGAACAAAAATGATAGTGGCCTAGAATATCACATACACCCCGCACCTTAGATGCTATGGTGATACGAGTTTTTACACCGTTGGAAGTGAGATCCAATGGCTTGGTAGTATTCTTTGTAATTATGCGCAATTTCCAAACTCTCCAAAGGTTTTTTTGCAAACAAAACATTCAGGCCTCGTGTGTGCCGCTGCATCTTGGATCCAACGGCTCCCCCTTGCTCATATTAGGTGCTCCCCGTAGCTTAATTACCCGCTACGGTGATATGAGCATCTAGGTCGTATGATCAGTGATCAGATGGCACATGCGTAGTACTTGTACTTTATGTGCAATCCCCAAACTCTCTCAACCGTATATTGCAAAAACATTCAAACCTCCTACTGCGGGCCGTTAGATCTCCGTGAATTCGTATCACCATAGAATCTACGGTGCGGCAGCACCTCATATTCTCCCATGCGAGAAAACATAAGGTGCTCTCACAGCTTGGATGCTATGGTGATACGAGCTTCGAGGTTGTTTGATCTGAGATCCAATGGCATCTGAGCAGTCTTTGTGCTTGTAAGCAGTGGCCGAACTCTTTGGGGGCTTTTTTGCAAAAAAACCATTCAAACCACCGAGGAGGTGTTATCACAAATCAACGGCTCTGAAGAGCTTAGATCACCAAAGCATCTAAGGTGTGGCAGCACATGATATTCTTACATACAGGAGAATATGATGTCCTCCTTCATCTTAGATGCTACGGTGATACGAGCTTCGAGGTCGTTGGATATGGGATCCAAGGGCATCTGAGTAGTTTTTGTACAAATTGTGTGCAATTCTCAAACTCGTCAAGGTTTCCTGTAAAAATACTAAGACATCATGTGAGCTGCTATATCTCAGATCTACAAGCTCCAAGCAAGTCGTATCGGCATATAGCATCTAAGGTATGGGGGCACATGATATTCTCCCGGGGAGGAGGGGTGGGGGTGCACAACCAATCAGTGGTTGGAAGGGTGGGGACAAATATAATCTAAACAACCTTAAACAGAGCTTCACAATTTTATCTAAGGTCGAGGGGGTGACTCCCGAAAATCATAGCTCCGCCTAATTAAACACAACATTTGCATGTACTGTAGTACTAGACTTAATATTCATGTTTCAGTTTCATGTTCGTTTTAAATATTGAACTCAGGACCATGCATGTCTTACATTTTACTCCCTTCATTCCTAAATATTAGTCTTTTTAGAGATTTCAAATGGATTGGCACATACGGATGTATATAGACATATTTTAGAGTGTAGATTCACTCATTTTGCTCTATATGTAGTCGCTTGTTGAAATCTCTAAAAGACTAATATTTAGGAACAGAAGGAGTATTTTTGAATTCGTGTCATACATGCATGGTTTGGAAAAAATAGGTGCACTATACTTATTGGATTGTTGTTGTGTTCGTGTGTGGGTGTCTCTCTCTCTCTCTCTCTCTCTCTCTCTCTCTCTGTGTGTGTGTGTGTGTGTGTGTGTGTGTGTGTGTCATATGCTTGATACATACAAAGTTTTCTCACCTCCATATTGTTCATCTTTTAAATTTGAATTTGCATTGATAAACTTACCAGGGATACCATGAAATGTGAAACCCACATTGAGATCACTATGTCACAAACTCACTCTAATTCAACAACTCGTCATCAATCAATTACCACATTGAGATTAGTATTTGCAAGGAAAATATGGGCATTGTAATACACATAGATTCGTTTGGCAATTTAAAAGGTTCCTTTCGTATTCTTGAATGGTAGGACCCAACGGCGTACCAGCCAGACCTTGGCTCGTGTTGATCCTAAAAAAATAAAAACGGGCTCGTGTCCTTCTGGTGGCGTGCATGGTACAGATTAGGCAACCCCAACCAGTCGAGCCTCCGCGTTTCAAGTCGAAATATCTGGCGGCCAGAATTCCAGCCCTAGGAAATTCCCCTCATGTCCCCGGTCCATCATGACTACCGATGAACAACAGAGGGATGCTTTAGTAACTAGACAATGTTACCTACCGTGCCGAGCACGGTTCAATTCCCTCGGTCACCACTCGCCAAGGTCACCCATCAACTGCATTGCCTAGTACTACTACTACTACACCAGGATGAGCACAGAATTGAGCCCGTTTGTTTGTGCCTAGTACTTGAATTAATATATGAGGCAATGCACTGGTACGGAGGATTATCCTTTTGCTCTGCATATATAACTTGTCTGAAGTCTAACTAAGCAAAATGTTTGACCAAATCCTTTCTTAAGAAATACAACATGACAGATGTATGGCTTGAAAATTTATTGCATGATGCAGGTTATGATATTGTTTCGAATCCTGGATCTTAAATTTCAGAAAATCCAAAAGTGACCATAAATTCTTGAAACTGAGCATGGTCATGTGATATGGCACAAATATTACTTCGTAATTTTTTTCTTCAATTTGAGACAAGATGCTTATGACAAGTTGCACAAATGAAGAGCCAAGGTATTTTGGAACAAAGACCTTTCACGTTAACGCGAACGCTTTCACTATTGAAACCGTGGGCGTTTACGTGCCGCCACAAGCCCCGCCTCTCATCGGCAGGTGTCGTCCGAGCAAGCGTGTGAGTCGATGGGAGGCGTGCGAGCAGACCGCTGCGCCGGCTAATAGGGAGGCGTGCGAGCAGACCGCTGTGCAGGCTCACCGGGAGGCGAGCCCTTTGACCAGGCTCCGCCGCCCACCTTCGTCCCAACTGCTCCCACTTTTAATGTCATCGGCACCACAGTTTAAAATCAACCCCGCACTACCCGATATCGTGATAACCCACAAGTATAGGGTATCAATTGTAGCCTCTTTCGATAAGTAAGAGTGTCGAACCCAACGTGGAGCTAAAGGTAGAACAAATATTCCCTCAAGTTCTATCGACCACCGATACAACTCTATGCACGCTTAATGTTTGCTTTACCTAAAACAAGTATAAAACTAGAAGTACTTTGTAGGTGTTTTTGGATAGGTTTGCAAGAATATAAAGAGCACGTAAATAAAAAGTAGGGTTTGTTTAGATAAAGACACAATAAAGTTAGTATAGCGAGTGTGGAAAAGTGGTGGTAGGAGTTGCGAAATTGTCCCTAAGCAATTGACTAGTTTACTAGACCGATAGCAAGTTTTATGTGGGAGAGGCCACTGCTAGCATGTCATCCCTGACTTGGAATTCTATGCACTTATGATTGGAACTATTAGCAAGCATCCGCAACTACTAACGTTCATTAAGGTAAAACCCAACCTTAGCATTAAGATATATTGGTCCCCCTTCAATCATGTATGCATCAATTTCTATGCTAGGTAGAAGCTTCTGTCACTCTTGCCCTCCAATACATAGTCCTATCAACATACAACTAACCCTATGGTGTGATCCACGCACGCTCTCATATGGTGGGCACCAAAGGACAGCAACATAACTACAAGCAAATTAAATCAATCATAGTAATTCATCAACCACCAATAGGACAACGAAAATCTAGTCAGACATCATAGGATGGCAATACATCATTGGATAATAATATGAAGCATAAAGCACCATGTTCAAGTAGAGGGTACAGCGGGTTGCGGGAGAGTGGGCCGCTGTAGATAGAGGGGGGAAGGTGATGTGGATGTTGGTGAAGATGGTGGAGGTGTTGGTGAAGATCGCGGTGATGATGATGGTGGCCACGGCAGCGTTCCGGCGCCACCGGAAGAGAGGGGGAGAGGGGGCCCTTATTCTTCTTCCTTGACCTCCTCCATAGATGGGAGAAGGGTTTCTCCTATGTTCCTTGGCCTCCATGGCATGGGAGGGGCGAGAGCCCCTCCGAGATTGGATCTGTCTCTCTGTCTCTCTCTATTTCGGCGTTCTGGTATTCTGTCCTTTCACCGTTTCGTATATATATGGAGATCCGTAACTCCTATATGCTAGCACGTGAAATACACATGGAACGCGTCCAGATATGGTCAACGGCAACATCGCCCGCGAGTTCTTCGTGTTTGCCCGTGCATCTAAACGCAAAAGGGGAGGAGAAAGAGCACACATGGAACCCACCAGTAAGTGAAGGCTAATAGTACTAAAAGTAATATTACATGTTATCCATTAAATAGGTTGTGGTAATATAAAAACATTATGTGAACAAAGGGAGGTACAACAAACATTGTTGTTCTACGTAGGTTGCCTATTGACGTGCGGCTTGAAGGCCCTGGTCGCATGTTCGATCCTCGTCCTTTATTTTTTAATTTGTATAAGGGTCCAAAATTGTTTCATGACATGTGGGCCCCTTGATGTGTAGTTTGTAGCACTTTAATTTGTGGGTCGAAATTTGTTCCATTCCAAGTGGACTATCGGTGTGTAGTTTTGTAGCTTATTTATAATAATTAAAGAAAACAACCGAGTTTTTTGCAATAATACCATGGTGCGACGTTGAAGGAGAGAAAGGACGTGCGAGAGAACGATGACCAAGCCAGAGGGAAATCAACTAGGGGAGTTGCGGGGGTTGCAACGGTGTTTCGAGTAGTTGTGGGCCGAATGCTACGAAAATATAATCTAAACCGACTAGAATAAATGCCTACACAAATTAATCCAAGGTTGGAGTGCCCCTCACAATGTAAATAGCTCCAGCTTTGCAAGGGATGGAGAAGTTGCTTCAATGTGTGGAAGATACGGCGTGAGAAAGCGAGGTCAATTGAGAGACATATGGATAGAGAGACAAAGTGAGTGTGGTCCGACATTCATTGAACAAATATATATGCTCTGGAGAGATATTGTCCAATTGAGCTTTTGGCAAGGGTGAGGGCTGTAAGATAGAGCTTGAGAGATGATCCAGTCACAGACGTGTGGATATATTTTGTGCGTGGGAGGAAGCAAGGTCAATCGATCACATAGGGTCGTCGTGCGATCGAAAGAGTGAGACGGGTTGGAGAGAGTGACCTAGATAGACAATGTTGTGCATGAGAGAGTATACAATGTGAATAAGTCGAACTGGGCTAAAGCATGGTGATATATCATTTTTGTCCGAGAAAGAGCGAGGTCAATCGAGACATACAAAGAGAGAGAGAGAGAGAGAGAGAGAGAGAGAGAGAGAGAGAGAGGGGAGAGAGAGAGCAAGCGTGGCCCGCCATGAGGTCGAAAGAGTGGGTGCGGCTTTGATGGGCTGACCTAGATAGACAATCTGCTTGAGAGAGTATAGAGTGTGTCGATCGAGGCCCAAACAGGGAGATATATCATTTGTGTGTGAAAGAAAACGAGGTTAAACGAGACTCAGATAAAGAGAGCGAGATTGAGCGAGTGTGGCCCGCCGTGCAGAAGAAAGAGTGAGACAGTCTCGAGGGAGTGACCTAGATAGACAATGTGCATGCGTGCGCATGAGAGGTTGGGGGGCTAGATAGGCAATGCATGTATTTAGCACGTGATGGTGAGAGGGAGAGGGAGAGAGAGCTCGGCATGGAGTGCAATGGCGGGTGTGTGAGGTAAATACATTTCATAACAGAGTGGAAAAAGGGGGTTGTGTAGTTGAGAGAGTTAGAGATCGAAACATGGAGAGAAAGAATGGATGTGTGTTGGAAACCGATAGCTTCCTAAGGTGGTTAGGAGAGGAAGATTGACCTACAGGAAGTATGTTGCGTGGGGGGCGGGGGGGTGCTAAAAACAACATTTGAATGTAGATAGTACGAGACTTAATATCGATGTTTCAATTCGGTGTACATTGTAAGATTTGAACTAAGGACCATGCATATGGGTAATTATTTCGAATTCGTGCCATACTAGGTTTCGAAAAGTTGACATTCACTCGATTTATTGTGCTATTTTGTAGGTCATATGTTTGAATCTATCCAAAAGTTTTCTCACTACCATGGTGTTCATCATATACATATGAATTTGTATTAAAAAAGTAGCATGGATACAGTGAAATGCGAAATCCACGTTAGAATTGGAGATCGCTATGTGACACACTCTCTAATTCAAATAACTAATTATGTGACACACACTCTAATCCACGTTAGCGTGGATACCATTTCGATTTTTTTTCAAATAACTCCTATTAGTTAATTTATAGTATCTCGTTTCAAATGACTAATTATTGCAAGGAAAACACGAGCATAGCAATACATACAGATTCGTTTGCAAATGAAATAAGATTCGTTTGCATTCTCAAATGTAGGCTGATACGTCTCCAACGTATCTATAATTTATGAAGTATTCATGCTATTATATGATCCATCTTGGATGTTTAATGGGCTTTACTATGCACTTTTATATTATTTTTGGGATTAACCTATTGACCCAAAGCCCAGTGCCAGTTTCTGTTTTTTCCCTTGTTTCAGTGTTTCGAAGAAAAGGAATATCAAACGGAGTCCAAACGGAATGAAACCTTCGGGAAAGTTATTTTTGGAGAGAAAGCAATCCGGGAGACTTGGAGTGCACGTCAGTGGATCAACGAGGAAGGCACGAGGCAGGGGGTCGCGCCCACCCCCTGGGCGCGCCCTCCACCCTCGTGGGCCCCTCGTGGCTCCCCTGACGTATTTCTTCCTCCTATATATACCAATATACCCTAAAACCATCGGGGAACAGAATAGATCGGGAGTTCCCGCGCAAGCCTCTCAGAGCCACCAAAACCAATCTGGACCTGTTCCAAGACCTGCCGAGGGGGGATCCCTGACCGGTGGCCATCTTCATCATCCCGGCGCTCTCCATGACGAGGAGGGGGTAGTTCACCCTAAGGGCTGAGGGTATGTACGAGTAGCTATGTGATTGATCTCTCTCTCTCTCTCTCTCTCTCGTGTTCTTGAGGTGATACGATCTTGATGTATCGCAAGCTTTGCTATTATAGTTGGATCTTATGATGTTTCTCCCCCTCTACTCTCTTGTAATGGATTGAGTTTTCCCTTTGAAGTTATCTTATCGGATTGAGTCTTTAATGATTTGAGAACACTTGATGTATGTCTTGCGTGGGATAACCGTGGTGACAATGGGTTATTATATTGATTCACTTGATGTATGTTTTGGTGATCAACTTGTGGGTTCCTCCCATGAACCTATGCATAGGGGTTGGCACACGTTTTCGTCTTGACTCTCCGGTAGAAACTTTGGGGCACTCTTTGAGGTTCTATGTGTTTGTTGAATAGATGAATCTAAGATTGTGTGATGCATATCATATAATCATACCCATGGATACTTGAGGTGACATTGAAGTATCTAGGTGACATTAGGGTTTTGGTTGATGTGTGTCTTAAGGTGTTATTTTACTACGAACTCTAGGGCTGTTTGTGACACTTATAGGAATAGCCCAATGGATTGATCGAAAAGAATAACTTTGAGGTGGTTTTGTACCCTACCATAATCTCTTCGTTTGTTCTCCGCTATTAGTGACTTTGGAGTGACTCTTTGTTGCATGTTAAGGGATAGTTATATGATCCAATTATGTTATTATTGTTGAGAGAACTTGCACTAGTGAAAGTATGAACCCTAGGCCTTGTTTCCTATCATTGCAATACCGTTTGTGCTCACTTTTATCATTAGTTACCTTGCTGTTTTTATATTTTTCAGATTACAAAAACCTATATCTACCATCCATATTGCACTTGTATCACCATCTCTTCACCGAACTAGTGCACCTATTCAATTTGCCATTGTATTGGGTGTGTTGGGGTCACAAGAGACTCTTTGTCATTTGGTTGCAGGGTTGTTTGAGAGAGACCATCTTCATCCTACGCCTCCCACGGATTGATAAACCTTAGGTCATCCACTTGAGGGAAATTTGCTATTGTCCTACAAACCTCTGCACTTGGAGGCCCAACAACGTCTACAAGAAGGAGGTTGCATAGTAGACATCAAGCTCTTTTCTGGCGCCGTTGCCGGGGAGGCTAGGTAGGCGGCACACACACCCCGTCAACTAAGCTCTTTTCTGGCGTCGTTGCCGGGGAGGTGAGTGCTTTAAGGTATATCTTTAGATCTTGCAATCGAATATTTTTGTTTCTTGTTTTAGCACTAGATTAGTTTATAAAAGAAAACTACAAAAAATGGAATTGAGTTTACCTCATACGCTTCATCTTTTTTATATCTTTCGTGAGTATGATGGAAAGGAAAATTGTGC
The DNA here is from genome assembly GCA_021605205.1 of Aegilops longissima. Taxonomy (NCBI): domain Eukaryota; kingdom Viridiplantae; phylum Streptophyta; class Magnoliopsida; order Poales; family Poaceae; genus Aegilops; species Aegilops longissima. The sequence goes on along the minus strand of CM038676.1, from coordinate 52,082,737 downwards.
CAAAGTGTTAAAAGAAGATTGCATTAAAATGTTTGGCACTAAATCTTTGAATGATGAGCATGATTGCAATGTTGTTGGTATGAATTCCTTGAATATCCATGATGCTAATGATATGCAAAGCCACAAGCTTGGGGAAGCTATGTTTGATGAAGATGATATTTTTTGTCCCCCAAGCTTTGATGAGCAAATTTACTATGATGAAAGCATGCCTCCTATCTATGATGATTATTGTGATGACACATATGCTTTAAATAATAATTATAACCATGAAACTTGTCATCTTGATCTTAATTTTCAATCATATGATAGTTATTTTGTGTACTTTGCTCTCACTCCTATTCATGAGAATAAACTTGCTTATGTGGAGAGTAATAAAAATTATATGCTTGCAGACCAGGAAAAGAATGCTTTATGTGATGGTTATATTGTTGAATTCATTCATGATACTACTGAAAATTATTATGAGGGAGGAATATATACTTGTAGGAATTGCAATAATATCAAGTTTCCTCTCTATGTGCTTAAAGTTTTGAAGTTATGCTTGTTTTGCCTTCCTATGCTAGTTGATTATTGTTCCCATAAGTTGTTTTCTCACAAAATCCCTATGCATAGGAAGTGGGTTATACTTAAATGTGATAGTCATATTCTTCATGATGCTCTCTTTATGTTTCAATTCTTATCTTTTATGTGAGCATCATTGAAATCATCATGCCTAGCTAGGGGCGTTAAACGATAGCGCTTGTTGGGAGGCAACCCAATTTTATTTTAGTTTCTTTCTTTTTGGTTCTGTTTAGGAATAAATAATCCATCTAGCCTCTGTTTAGATGTGGTTTTATGTCTTAATTAGTGTTTGTGCCAAGTAGAACCTTTGGGAAGACTTGGGTGAAGTCTTTATGATCATGTTGTAAAAAACAGAAACTTTAGCGCTCACGAGATTAGCTAAAACTTTTTACTGGAGAGTGCTATTTAGTTTATTCTTTTTGAAGATGATTACTATACAAATCCCTCAGGTCCACCAATTTATTTTAGAATTTTTCAGTTCCAGAAGTTTGCTTTAGTTACAGATTACTACAGACTGTTCTGCTTTTTGACAGATTCTGTTTTTCGTGTGTTGTTTGCTTATTTTGATGAATCTATGGCCAGTAAAATAGTTTATAAACCATAGAGAAGTTGGAATACAGTAGGTTTAACACCAATATAAATTAATAATGAGTTAATTACAGTACCTTGAAGTGGTTTTTTGTTTTCTTTCGCTAACGGAGCTCACGAGATTTTCTGTTAAGTTTTGTGTTGTGAAGTTTTCAAGTTTTGGGTAAAGATTCGATGTACTATGGAATAAGGAGTGGCCAGAGCATAAGCTTGGGGATGCCCAAGGCACCCCAAGGTAATATTCAAGGACAACCAAGAGCCTAAGCTTGGGGATGCCCTAGATGGCATCCCCTCTTTCGTCTTCGTTCATCGGTAACATTACTTGGAGCTATATTTTTATTCACCACATGATATGTGTTTTGCTTGGAGCGTCATTTTATTTTGTTAGTATTTGTTTGTTGTTATTTATAATAATGTTTTGAATATTTATTTTCAATAAAAATGTCAAGGATAGCCTTTACCATGCTTATTTTGCATATATACATGTTGCTGTTTCAAAACAGAAAGTTTACCGCTGTTGCAAAAATTCCCTAGAAAAGTCAGAATGTGATAAAATGTTGAAACCTTTTGCATAATAAGCTCTGATAAATTTACTACATTTGGAATTATATTTCATAATTTTTGGAGTTAGGGAAGTATGATGAATCTTGCATTCTTTACAGACTGTCCTGTTTAGGCAGATTGCTGTTATGTTTGCATTGTTTGCATATGTTTGCTTGTTTAATAATCCTAGTTGAGGATAGGACTATTAAATATGCAGAGGCATTTAGTATGCAATGTTGAATAATAATTTAGTGATTTGCTACAGTAGAGTATGATAAGGTTTTTTCATTGGTTTATACTAACTTATCTCACGAGTCTTTGTTGAGTTTTGTGTGGATGAAGCTCTTGAGATTTAGGGAGACCGTGATATGAGAGGAATTAAGGAGACACAAAAGCTCAAGCTTGGGGATGCCCAAGGCATCCCAAGATAATATTTCAAGAAGTCTCAAGTGTCTAAGCTTGGTGATGCCCTTCACATGATGTGTGCTATCCTTGAAATGTCGCTTTATTTAGCTTTGCTTGCTGTTTGAATAAAATGCCAAGATCTGAAATTCTTAAATGAGAGAGAGTCTTCACATAGCTACATAATTATTTAACTACTCATTGTTGGCATCCCACCTTTCTTCTTCGACAACTATCGGTTAGTATCGGTTGATCCTAAGTTTTGTTTCCACTCATCTCCATTCCACTCCTTGTTTCTTCACATGATGTGTGCTATCCTTGAAATGTCGTGAACCTGTTATTTAGCTTTGCTTGCTGTTTGAATAAAATGCCAAGATCTGAAATTCTTAAATGAGAGAGATGTCTTCACATAGCTACATAATTATTTAACTACTCATTGATCTTCACTTATATATCTTTTCTAAAACCACGGAGTAGTTTATCATTTACTCGTGTGCTTCACTTATATCCTATGAGTAAATAGTCGAATGATTTGAATGACATAAATCTGAAATTATATATGTTTCATATGCTTATCCCATGGGGAGTAATGACTTCACATATAAAATTACTAATCAATGTAGAGGTGGTAAATTTTTCGATTGAAGGTTAGCAAACATTGTATTGGTCACTTGAACAATTCATGAAAGAATATTGAAGGAAGAGAGATTTCACATATAAATATACCATCTTGGACATCTTCTATGATTGTGAGCCCCATTAATTATTTTCAAACCTGAGCAAATTAGTTGAAGTTGGACAAGGAAGACAACATAATGAGTTATGCTTTGGTATATTTGTATAGAAGTTATGTTGTTTTGGATCCTCTAACATGTGGTGCTTGCTATTTAGAATCCTTTGCTAGCCAAAATATCTGTACTAAGCGGGAATACTGCTTGTGCATCCAAAATCCTTGAACCAAGTTTCTTCCATGAGTGTCCACCATGTCTACCTATATGCGGTATTTACCTGCCATTCCAAGTAAATTTGCATGTGCCAAAATCTAAACCTTCAAATAATAATATGTTTTGTATGCCCGAATCGCTCATGTAGCGACTAGGGGCTGTCAGTATCTTCCATGCTAGGTGGGTTATTCTCACGATGAGTGGACTCCGCTCATCATTCACGAGAAAATGGCTGGTAACTGGGATGCCCAGTCCTATGATCAAAAGATCAAAAACAAATTCGCAAATAATTTAAACAAAACTCCCCCAGGAATGTTGATAGTTGGATGGCACCCATTGTTTTGGACAAGCCATGGAGTGTGAATGTTGGTGGAGGGGGATTAAAAACTTTACCTTTCTACGTGGGAACCGCCTATAATGTATGTAGTATGGAAGATATTGGGAACTCTTGGTCGTTATGTTGACAATGAAAGCATACCTCTTAAAATTATTTTCATCTCTGTTTTTGCTTCGAGCTCTGGCACCTCTGCAAATCCCTGCTTCCCTCTGCGAAGGGCCTATCTTTTACTTTTATGCAAGAGTCAGTAGTATTCCTTCTCATTCCAACCTACTCTTTAGTTGGCAAGCATCATGTGATGGAAAGATCTGAGCATATATGGCCATTCAAATATATTTGATCATGAATTATTATTGTTGACAATTATCTATATGATAAATGAGTTAGGAGGCGAAACATTAAGCCCCTATCTTTCTCTGTGTTCGATGGATGCTATTTGTTCTAAAAATGTGCTTTGAGTGGTAGCAATCATGGAAGACTAAAAAGATAATTGAGTATGTGAAGTTTGCTGAATCAAAGCTCTGACATAGACTCTTCCTGAAAATAAGATGAATTGTAATTGTTTGATGACTAATAACACGGTTTGTTAGTTTTCAAGAAAGTTTATGATCTATACTTTAACATGTGAATAGCTTGTTACTTGACCATGAAAAGTTCTATGAGTTGAACTACTGTTATGACATATAATGATGCTAGAAAAGGTGATTGAAATTATCATTGATCAAACTTATGCACCTGCTAGCATTCACACTTCATAAATTCTTTCTTTTATCATTTACCTACTCGAGGACGAGCAGGAATTAAGCTTGGGGATGCTGATACGTCTCCAACGTATCTATAATTTATGAAGTATTCATGCTATTATATTATCCATCTTGCATGTTTAATGGGCTTTACTATGCACTTTTATATTATTTTTGGGACTAACCTATTGCCCCAAAGCCCAGTGCCAGTTTCTGTTTTTCCCCTTGTTTTAGTGTTTCGAAGAAAAGGAATATCAAACGGAGTCCAAACGGAATGAAACCTTCGGGAAAGTTATTTTTGGAAAGAAAGCAATCCGGGAGACTTGGAGTGCATTTCAGGGGATCAACGAGGAAGGCACGAGGCAGGGGGGCGCGCCCACCCCCTGGGCGCGCCCTCCACCCTCGTGGGCCCCTCGTGGCTCCCCTGACGTATTTCTTCCTCCTATATATACCAATATACCCTAAAACCATCGGGGAACAGAATAGATCGGGAGTTCCGCCGCCGCAAGCCTCTATAGCCACCAAAAACCAATCGGGGCCCTATTCCGGCACCCTGCCGGAGGGGGGATCCCTGACCGGTGGCCATCTTCATCATCCCGGCGCTCTCCATGACGAGGAGGGAGTAGTTCACCCTCGGGGCTGCGGGTATGTACAAGTAGCTATGTGTTTGATCTCTCTCTCTCTCTCTCTCTCTCTCTCTCTCTCTCTCTCTCTCTCTCTCTCTCTCTCTCGTGTTCTTGAGGTGATACGATCTTGATGTATCGCGAGCTTTGCTATTATAGTTGGATCTTATGATGTTTCTCCCCCTCTACTCTCTTGTAATGGATTGAGTTTTCCCTTTGAAGTTATCTTATCGGATTGAGTCTTTAATGATTTGAGAACACTTGATGTATGTCTTGCGTGGGATAACCATGGTGACAATGGGTTATCCTATTGATTCACTTGATGTATGTTTTGGTGATCAACTTGCGGGTTCCGTCCATGAACCTATGCATAGGGGTTGGCACACGTTTTCGTCTTGACTCTCCGGTATAAACTTTGGGGCACTCTTTGAGGTTCTATGTATTTGTTGAATAGATGAATCTGAGATTGTGTGATGCATATCGTATAATCATACCCACGGATACTTGAGGTGACATTGGAGTATCTAGGTGACATTAGGGTTTTGGTTGATGTGTGTCTTAAAGTATTATTTTACTACGAACTCTAGGGCTGTTTGTGACACTTATAGGAATAGCCCAATGGATTGATCAGAAATAATAACTTTGAGGTGGTTTCGTACCCTACCATAATCTCTTCGTTTGTTCTCCGCTATTAGTGACTTTGGAGTGACTCTTTGTTGCATGTTGAGGGATAGTTATATAATCCAATTATGTTATTATTGTTGAGAGAACTTGCACTAGTGAAAGTATGAACCCTAGGCCTTGTTTCCTATCATTGCAATACCGTTTGTGCTCACTTTTGTCATTAGTTACCTTGCTGTTTTTATATTTTCAGATTACAAAAAACTATATCTACCATCCATATTGCACTTGTATCACCATCTCTTCGTCGAACTAGTGCACCTAGACAATTTACCATTGTATTGGGTGTGTTGGGGACACAAGAGACTCTTTGTCATTTGGTTGCAGGGTTGTTTGAGAGAGACCATCTTCATCCTACGCCTCCCACGGATTGATAAACCTTAGGTCATCCACTTGAGGGAAATTTGCTACTGTCCTACAAACCTCTGCACTTGGAGGCCCAACAGCGTCTACAAGAAGGAGGTTGTAGTAGATGATACGTCTCCAACGTATCTATAATTTTTGATTGCTCCATGCTATATTATCTATTGTTTTGGGCAATATTGGGCTTTATTTTCCACTTTTATATTACTTTTGGGACTAACCTATTAACCGGAGGCCCAGCCGAGATTTGCTGTTTTTTGCCTATTTCAGTATTTCGAAGAAAAGGAATATCAAACGGAGTCAAAATGGAATCAACTGGAGAAGTTATTTTTGGAAGGAAAGCCACCCGATGGACTTGGAGTGCACGTCAGGAAAGAAGGGAGGTGCTCACAAGGGTGGGGGGCGCGCCCACCCCCCTGGGGCGCGCCCCCCTGCCTCGTGGCCCCCCCTTCGGTACATCGACGTACTCCTTTCACCCATATATACCTACGTATCGTAAAACTTCCAGAACAGAAGATAGATCAGGAGTTCCGCCGCCACAAGCCTCTGTATCCACCAAAAACCTCTCGGGAGCCTGTTCCGGCACCCTGCCGGAGGGGGGAACCCTCACCGGTGGCCATCTTCATCATCCCGGCGCTCTCCATGACAAGGAGGGAGTAGTTCACTCTCGGGGCTGAGGGTATGTACTAGTAGCTATGTCTTTGATCTCTCTCTCTCTCTCTCTCTCTCTCTCTCTCTCTCTCTCTCGTGTTCTTGATTTGGCACGATCTTGATGTATCGCGAGCTTTGCTATTATAGTTGGATCTTATGTTTCTTCTCCCCCTCTACTCTCTTGTAATGAATTGAATTTTCCCCTTGAAGTAATCTTATCGGATTGAGTTTTTAAAGATTTGAGAACACTTGAAGTATGTCTTGTCGTGCGTATCTGTGGTGACAATGGGATATCACGTGATTCACTTGATGTATGTTTTGGTGATCAACTTGCGGGTTCCGCCCATGAACCTATGCTTTGGCACACGTTTTCGTCGTGATTCTCCAGTAGAAACTTTGGGGCACTCTTTGAGGTTCTATGTGTTGGTTGAATAGATGAATTGATATTGTGTGATGCATATCGTATAATCATGCCCACGGATATTTGAGGTGACAATGGAGTATCTAGATGACATTAGGGTTTTGGTTGATTTGTATCTTAAGGTGTTATTCTAGTACGAACTCTAGGGCTGTTTGTGACACTTATAGAAATAGCCCAACGGATTGATTGGAAAGAATAACTTTGAGGTGGTTTTGTACCCTACCATAATCTCTACGTTTGTTCTCCGCTATTAGTGACTTTGGAGTGACTCTTTGTTGCATGTTGAGGGATAGTTATGTGATCCAATTATGTTTTTATTGTTGAGAGAACTTGCACTAGTGAAAGTATGAACCCTAGGCCTTGTTTCCTATCATTGCAATACCATTTACGCTCACTTTTATCATTAGTTACCTTGCTGTTTTTATTATTTCAGATTACAAAAACCTATATCTACCGTCCATATTGCACTTGTATCACCATCTCTTCGCCGAACTAGTGCACCTATACAATTTACCATTGTATTGGGTGTGTTGGGGACACAAGAGACTCCTTGTTATTTGGTTGCAGGGTTGCTTGAGAGAGACCATCTTGATCCTACGCCTCCCACGGATTGATAAACCTTAGGTCATCCACTTGAGGGAAATTTGCTACTGTCCTACAAACCTCTGCACTTGGAGGCCCAATGTGACGCCCGGATAATTAGGCTACAGTAACCCTCCGCTAATGATGCCATGTCACCTCGGTTACTGTTGCTAACCTCGTAATGATTCGAAACCGTTTTGAAATTTAAATTCTAAATATGTCAAACAACAAACGTTTTCAAAAGTTGAAACAAAAATGTTCGGTGGGTGCCAAATATTACAAGGGTAATTATAATAAAGAAAACATATTTTTAGAAAGTGTCTGAATATTTTAAAATGAATTAAAACAGAAAAGAGAAATAATAAAAGAAAATGCAAAACAGAAAAAAAGAGGAAGAACCCCCCTCAACTGGGCCGACTGGCCCAGCTGGCCACCGCGCCCCCCTTGGGCCTCAACCCATCTGGCCTACCCTGGCCGGCCCAACCGAACCGGCCCAGCCACCCCACTACACCTACCCCCACCTCCCAGGAACCCTAGCGACCATCCCCATTCCCCACGCCGCCCACTCCCTCCTCGTTGGATCTGGATCGAGGCCCGATCCCCTCCGCGATCGCGCCCCACACCTCGACACGGCGCGTCCTCGGCGCCGCCTCGCTCGCATCGCCGCCGTCGCCTCGCCCCGCCTCACGCCGGCGCCCCGCCGCCACATCGATGTTGCCGCCACCGAATCGCCCTCGCTGTCGTTCGCCGGGTCGCCCACGACCTTGCCGGTGCCGCCTCCCCGCCGGACTGCATCATCCTCGCCCCCGTCGCGCCGGACTTCCCCGTCCCCGCCTCTCCTTCGTCGGTCCTCCCCGCGCATCGCCGCCCTCTTCTCGTCAACGGGGGTGAGGTCCCCATCGGGCCCCGTCCGTCTCCCCCCTCCGAACGCTGCGCCCCCACACCGTCCCGTTGCCGCGCCCGCCTCTGCGTGGCGGCGCCGCGTCAAGCTCCCGCCGCCCCAGCGCGCGCTTTGCCTTCTCGAGCCGGCTCACACCAGCTGCTACTACTTTCGCCGTCGCCGCACGACTTGTCTTGGCCATCTTCTCCCCCCCCCCCACGACCCCAAGGGCTTCCCTAGATGCGAGCGAGCAAGGGCAACCTTCTGGTGCCCTTGGCTCGTCCCACTGCTGCCTCCAGCACTGCTCCGGCGAGCCTCCACTGCACATGGTGGCCGTTGCCGTTTAGCTGCCGGCTAATCCACTAATTAGCCACTTATAACACTGCTAATTACCCCCTTGTGCCTATGACTAATGGAGCCTACGGTTAATTAATCTGGACGTTCATAGATAAATAAAACTGGTTTATAAACTACAGCCAATGCCATGTGGGGCCCCCTGTTACTGTTCAAACCGATAAGATGGGTCCAGTCAGCTTGCTGACTAAGCTCCCTGGCCCCACCAGTCAGCCTCTGTTGACTGGGCAGTTGACCCAGTCAACTGGGTCCACATGTCAGCCTCTGTTGCACACAACATTTAGTATTTAATATAATTTCGAATTTAGTAAATTCCAGAAATTCAGAAAATGATTTAAAACTAAAAATTAATAGAAAATAAATCGTAGCTCAGATGGAAATACTTTCTACATGAAAGTTTCTCAGAACAACGAGACGAATCCGGATACGCAGCCCGTTCGTCCACCACACATCCCTAGCATAGCAAACACGCAAGTTTCCCCCTCCGGCTCCTCTGGCCGAAAACGCGAAACACTGGGGATACTTTCCCGGTTGTTTCCCCCCTTCACCGGCATCACCTCATACTACGTTATGGCACGCCTAGCATCACGCTTTGCTTTGTCATGCATATGTTTGCATTGTATTCATTGTTTCTTCCCCCTCTTCTTCCGCTAGACACCGAGACCGACGCCGCTGCTACCCAGTACGACTACGGAGTTGACGACCCCTCTCTCTTGCCAGAGCAACCAGGCAAGCCCCCCCTTTGATCACCAGATATCGCCTACTCTTCTCTATACTGCTTGCATTAGAGTAGTGTAGCATGTTACTGCTTTCAGTTAATCCTATACTGCTGCATAGCATGTCCTTGCTACTACTGTTGTTACCTTTACCTGCTATCCTACTGCTTAGTATAGGATGCTAGTGTTCCATCAGTGGCCCTACATTCTTGTCCGTCTGCCATGCTATACTACTGGGCTGTGATCACTTCGGGAGGTGATCACGGGCATATACTATATACTTTACACTATTACATTACCTGTGATATTGTTCGGAGATGGGGGCTGAAAGGACAGGTGGCTCCATCCCGGTAGAGGTGGGCCTAGGTTCCCGACGGCCCCCAACTGTTACTTGTGGCGGAGCGACAGGGCAGGTTGAGACTACCTAGGAGAGAGGTGGGCCTTGCCCTGGTCGGCGTTCGCGGATACTTAACACGCTTAACGAGATCTTGGTATTTGATCTGAGTCTGGCCATTTGGTCTATACGCACTAACCATCTACGCGGGAGTAGTTATGGGTATCCCGACGTCGTGGTATCAGCCGAAGCCTTCGTGACGTCAGCGACTGAGCGGCGCGCCGGATTGGACTAGAACGCCTGTTAGGCTAGGTCTGCTTCCGGCCGCCCACGCAACATGCAGGTGTGCTAAGGGCGATGGGCCCAGACCCCTGTGCGCTTAGGTTTAGACCGGCGTGCTGACCTCTCTGTTGGCCTAGGTGGGGCTGCGACGTGTTGATCTTCCGCGGCCGGGCATGACCCAGGAAAGTGTGTCCGGCCAAATGGGATCAAGCGTGTTGGGTTATGTGGTGCACCCTGCAGGAAGTTAATCTATTGAATAGCCGTGATCTTTGGTAACAGGACGACTTAGAGTTGTACCTTGACCTTATGACAACTAGAACCGGATACTTAATAAAACACACCCTTCCAAGTGCGAGATACAACCCGTTGGTCGCTCTCTCTCAGAGTTACGAGGAGGATCGCGGGTAGGATTATTGCTATGTGATGCTACTTGGAGGACTTCAGTCTACTCTCTGCTACATGCTGCAGGGCGGAGGCTGCCAGAAGCATAGTCTTCGACAGGATTAGCTATCCCCCTCTTATTCTGGCATTCTGCAGTTCAGTCCATCGATATGGCCCTTTACACATATATCCATGCATATGTAGTGTAGCTCCTTGCTTGCGAGTACTTTGGATGAGTACTCACGGTTGCCTTGTTCCCCCTTTTCCCCCTTTCTTTACCCGGTTGCTGCGACCAGACGAAGGAGCCTTGGAGCCAGACGCCACCGTCGATGACGACTACAACACTGGAGGTGCCTACTACTACGTGCAGCCCGCTGACGACGACCAGGAGTAGTTAGGAGGATCCCAGGCAGGGGGCCTGCGCCTCTTTCGATCTGTATCCCAGTTTGTGCTAGCCTTCTTAAGGCAAACTTGTTTAACTTATGTATGTACTCAGATATTGTTGCTTCCGCTGACTCGTCTATGATCGAGCACTTGTATTCGAGCCCTCGAGGCCCCTGGCTTGTATTATGATGCTTGTATGACTTATTTTATTTTTAGAGTTGTGTTGTGATATCTTCCCGTGAGTCCCTGATCTTGATCGTACACGTTTGCGTGTATGATTAGTGTATGATTGAATCGGGGGCGTCACAAGTTGGTATCAGAGCCGACTGCCTGTAGGAATTCCCCTTCCTAACTCCTTGGCCGAAGTCGAGTCTAGACATTGCAGAACTTTTACTAACATGGCTGTGTGTCTTACGGGCACACGTCGCCATTGGGTGGTATTAGGATCTTTTACTCCTCGCCTATACTCTGGGACTCTGAGCTCTCTTCTATTCGGGTTAAATGATTTTGCTAAAAACAAAACTAACTTTAGGTTCTCGATAATACTTTCTCCCGGAGAGCCCCTCACTTCAGATGATCGCCTGCTACACTAGAAGATTCCGAAGTTACTCTACGATGTAATCTCGAGTCTTTGTGACATCGCATTTGCGATTTCCTTCCCCCGTCAACCCCTATGAAAAACTGCTTACACCTGCCCTTCTTACAATCATTCCCCATTGATCTTGTTATTACAAGATGTCCCGAAATACTCTTTGTTGTTCCGAAAATCCTTTAAGATTACTGCCTTGCAGTTCTTTACCACATGAATATCCCTATTGAAAATTCCTCACACTTTGAGTATCTGTTCATCTCCAGTTGTTCGTATGCTTCATAATATACTCTGAAATACTATCCGACCTCCTAAGCATCCTCTTCAAACTATTGCTCGGCAAATACTTGTATGCTTACATTATGGATGCTCCCATATCACTAGCAATATTCACTAGTATCTTTTGACACCGTCATTTTGATCCTTTGATTCAGCATGTGTGCAAATGCACACAATCATCTATCAACCCTTCTAAATTATCTTTCCGGCTCAGATGTCATTTTAAACATGAGCTGGTTCTCAACCAATCCAAATGCCGTCGATAGTACCCCTAAGGCTATTCAACTTATCCACCACTAATCAGAACATTGCTTCTGTTCCCTTGATTTGAAAATCATAATTCCTTTGCATTTGAGCTCTGGATTAGTCAGTTGTTTCTATAATCCAATGCCCTTGCATTGTTACTTCCTCTTATTGTGTGCCGATGCTCACATCAGCTCTGATATGGACCGACAGATCCTTTAATGGATTTTATCCGACATGGTCCTTCATATTCAATAACCTTGTGAGCCTTCCCTTGGATACATATTGCCTTTGGTAAATTGTATCATCTACTTTCTCAACCTTGCTCTACTTTCGAGCTTGTGATATTTACTATTGAAACTTGTGGCATATGTTTCTAAGAAGCCCCTATGTGTTGAACCTATGCTTTCCTTAATATGTGTGAACTCGAAAGTTTTCACGGCTCATACTCCTCTAGTAATTCACCAGGTAGTTTTGACACTGAAATCATTTTTATTTAGAGCAGTGAATGGAAGGTTATACCTTGAAGAAGTGGGAGTCGACCTTGAACTTGTGTTCATGCCCATGGACACGATGTAGATCTTATCGTTAAAGCTTCTCTTAAATTAATTATTCCTTTGGTATAAGTTCATCTCATATCAGGGATCTGGCCTTTTGCAATCGTGGTTCCGACCATGTTCTCTTTTAAATACCATTTCTCGTGCAAGTTTTAGCACTTGTCTTCTGTAGAGCAATACCCCAGTCCAACCTCCACTTTGATTTGTCGTCGAGTATTACCCCCTGGTATCTCGAGATTATCATGGAACTGCATAACTTCTTATGAGTTCTCCATCAAGTACTACATTCTCACTGATTCCAATTTTTTCACGGGCTCTAAGTCATTAAACACTCAAGGGCACCGATAACTGAATCGAGTCCGCACTGCGATTCAACAACTCTTAGTAATCTTCATTGCTTACGAGTTTGTACTCGATCGTGTCATTCCTAGCCTGATCGGCTCATTATCGAGCTAATTTTAACTGTGCTACCCGTTCCTTCTTCTCGGAGCACAATTTTCGATGATGAACTAACCTTACGTCGATCCTCATCGTCATATCATTTCGCCTTGAACAACAATCTTGGTTCGAGTTTGTGTCGTACCCTTGGTTCCAATAACCTTTCGCTTCATCATTCCTTTAACTTGATGTCATCGCCGATCGGTTACACCTTCATGTAATCCCTTACAAATTTGTCGTGGTCATCGTCAACATTTTGACTCCTTCCAGGATACCAATCGAATTCATGATGATGAGTACCACCCTCGTCCCTTGGTAATTTGAGTTACCATCGACAACATCCTTGCCTTCCTTCCATCACAAACTTATTCCTGTTATGGATGCAACTTGCAATCCAGCTTGTCTTATGTTCTACCTTGAAGTATTACTGTCTCTAATGTCGAGGATGTTGTGAGAATTTCACCACCTCTTAAGGAATTCTTGTTGCAGTGATGCTTCCCGCCATCACCATTCTTTCTTGGTCCCCATGTTGGTTCTAACCAGGATACCAACAGATGAACGGTGCTATTTGGATTCTGCCCTTCTAGCAACCCTATTGCTTTGAAGTTAATGGTCGGCCATTCATTCTTAGACATTTGATTATTGAATCACCATTCCGACGTTGGTTGTGCAACCCAGCCCATATTTCGGGTGCACCTTTCAACCAAGGTTTAATTGTGTATGTTTTCCTCGAGCATACATCATTATACCATTTGATCTGACAAATGTTATCTCCTTGTTCGCATAATTGTGGAAATCCATCTTTTGTTAATCTCGATGAATTTTCGCTAATTCCATCAGCCACCTCCTCATCCTCTCGTTGGTTTACCAATGAACTCTTGTTTCGGAACTCGCTTCCATAGTTCATTTCCCGAGAATCTTTGATGTCTTCTCGTCAGTTTGTGTCGCACCTTTTCTCCTCAAGCGTCGTGAGTTTGAGGTATCCTGACACCAATCAGATCTGAATCTTGGTCAGATATGATGGTTGGAACATATTTCCAAGAGTTATAACAATGGTCTTTATGTGACCCGGTAAGGTGATGTCGTGCCTAGCACACCTGGCCGGAGGCCCTATTGTTATGGTTTCCTTTTCAGTCAGGCTATCCTTTCTTCCATGAGGAAATTGTAAGACTTATTCTATAAGTTCTTCCTGATGGACCCTTTTTGTTTCCAAAGTCTGAACTTTGCTTGAAGACCATGCAATGCTATCTCGAAGCATGTTTGTGGTACTCCGATTTTCAACAAGGACATTTGAAGCCAATGCTAAATGTTTCCTGCTAAATTATCCAAACACCACTGTATGGGTAATGTCATGAAATTTCTCTCCCCTACCTAAAGAGTTTTCTACATTATATCCTGTCATGGATATCATGCTCTGCTTGTCCTTGGGAAGGATATACCCTTGAAATATGTGTTTAAACACATTTTCCTTTCCATTGTTCTGTTTAATCTGATAATCTTATTTTCCTTTCCATTGGTTGGTTTAACCTTTCTTGAGGTCTATATAATCTAAGCGGTATTATTCTCCTGCTTATGTAAGCACCTCATGGTACAACTCTGCTAGTAAGACCATGTTACTATTGTTGGTGACATTTCGGTAACCACCGATGGATGAGAACTTTGCCTATTGGTCCGCCTCGATGCAACGAGCAGGAAAATGGTTCTCTTCGTCCCTCGCCCTTGGTACCAACGTTGTTGCCGACATAACTGACATGGTACTCTCTGACATGCCTTGCTATCATGACCGTGCAAGATGTCACTGCTCCTATTAAAAAAAACCACATGGTGGGCCCATAACCCATAGTTCCACAGGATCGAAACCTGACTCTCCTGTACAACCTGTTGTCAAAGTTATTCCTCGTGCTTGACTTTGTATGTAATTCACGGGCCACTTGCATGTTGATCTATTCTGGTATCGGACACAATACTTATTCCCGTTGCTCTGAACCTCTTTAGCACTCTGCTTCAGGCAATGAACGATTGCCTATCTTCTGGAAACTTCTTATTGTACCTTCTTACCTTTCCCTCGATTTGTAAAACTCGAGAGATACTCATCTATTCATTCACGGGAAAACCCCAGATGATTAGCCCTTAAGCCTTATGTCGTAGCCGAGCTACCCCTTACCTATTCGTAAGCGTAAAGGAACCCCCGAAGAAAGGACGACAATTTCATCATGATGTGATGAAGCAGAGAAATGAAGACGTCCATGTAAGGGATCGACCTCTTCGAGAAGAGCAACCAAGACCGAGGAGACCGTTAGAATTCCACAACCATAAATTTCCCCCTTACACCACCTCTTAAATCTTGGGACGAGATTTCTTGTAGTGGAGGAGAATTGTGACGCCCGGATAATTAGGCTACAGTAACCCTCCGCTAATGATGCCACGTCACCTCGGTTACTGTTGCTAACCTCGTAATGATTCGAAACCGTTTTGAAATTTAAATTCTAAATATGTCAAACAACAAACGTTTTCAAAAGTTGAAACAAAAATGTTCGGTGGGTGCCGAATATTACAAGGGTAATTATAATAAAGAAAACATATTTTTAGAAAGTGTCTGAATATTTTAAAATGAATTAAAACAGAAAAGAGAAATAATAAAAGAAAATGCAAAACAGAAAAAAGAGAGGAAGAACCCCCCTCAATCACCGACCGCCCAGCTGGCCACCGCGCCCCCCTTGGGCCTCAACCCATCTGGCCTACCCTGGTCGGCCCAACCGAACCGGCCCAGCCACCCCACTACACCTACCCCCCCACCTCCCAGGAACCCTAGCGACCATCCCCACTCCCCCCACGTCGCCCACTCCCCCCTCCCTCGTTGGATCTGGATCGGGAGGGCCCGATCCCCTCCCCGGCGACCGCGCCCCCACTCCTCGACGCCGACGCGCGTCCTTGGCGCCGCCTCGCATCGCCGTCGTCGCCTCGCCGCCACATCGATGTTGCCGCCACCAGATCGCCCTCGTTGTCGTTCGCCGGGTCGCCCACGACCTTGCCGGCGCCGCCTCCCCGCCGGACTGCATCATCCTCACCCCCTCGCGCGGACTGCCCCGTCCCGCCTCTCCTTCGTCGGTCCTCCCGCGCGACGCCGCCCTCTTCTCGTCAGCGGGGTGAGCTCCCCGCGGGCCCGTCCGTCTCCCCCTCCGAACGCTGCGCCCCACACGTCGCGTCGCCGCGCCCGCCTCTGCGTGGCGGCGCCGCGCGCTGCCCCGCATGCCCAGCGCGCCTAGGCGCGCTTTGCCCTCTTGCCCCCGCTGAGCCAGCTCACACCAGCTGCTGCTACTTTCGCCGTCGCCGCATGACTCGTCTTGGCCATCTTCTCCGCCCCCCGACCCCAAGGGCTTCCCTAGATGCGAGCGAGCAAGGGCAACCTTCTGATGCCCTTGGCTCGTCCCCATCGCTGCCTCCAAAGATCCTTTGCTCGTGAGCCTCCATCGCACATGGTGGCCGTTGCCATTTAGCTGCCGGCTAATCCACTAATTAGCCACTTATAACACTGCTAATTACCCCCTTGTGCCTATGACTAATGGAGCCTACGGTTAATTAATCTGGACGTTCATAGATAAATAAAACTGGTTTATAAACTACAGCCAATGCCATGTGGGGCCCCCTGTTACTGTTCAAACCGATAAGATGGGTCCAAATACTTGTCGACTAAGCTCCCCAGCCCCACCAATCACCCTCTGCGATCAAGCGATTGACCCAGTCAACTGGGTCCACATGTCAGCCTCTATTGCACATTTCTAGGTACACTTATGTGTACCCACAACATTTAGTATTTAATATAATTTCGAATTTAGTAAATTCCAGAAATTCAGAAAATGATTTAAAACTTTAAAAATTAATAGAAAATAAATCGTAGCTCGGATGGAAATACTTTCTACATGAAAGTTGCTCAGAACGACGAGACGAATCCGGATACGCAGCCCGTTCGTCCACCACACATCCCTAGCATAGCAAACACACAACTTTCCCCCTCCGGCTCCTCTGCCCGAAAACGCGAAACACTGGGGATACTTTCCCGGTTGTTTCCCCCCTTCACCGGCATCACCTCATACTACGTTAGGGCACGCCTAGCATCACGCTTTGCTTTGTCATGCATATGTTTGCATTGTATTCATTGTTTCTTCCCCCTCTTCTTCCGCTAGACACCGAGACCGATGCCGCTGCTACCTAGTACGACTACGGAGTTGACGACCCCTCTATCTTGCGAGCAACCAGGCAAGCCCCCTTTGATCACGGATATCGCCTACTCTTCTCTATACTGCTTGCATTAGAGTAGTGTAGCATGTTACTTCTTTCGATTAATCCTATCTTCGCTGCATAGCTTTGTCCTTGCTACTCTTTTTGTTACCTTTACCGCTATCCTCTTGCTTAGTATAGGATGCTAGTGTTCCATCGGTGGCCCTACATTCTTGTCCGTCTGCCATGCTATACTACTGGGCTGTGATCACTTCAGGAGGTGATCACGGGCATATACTATATACTTTACACTATTACATTACCTGGATACTGTTTGGAGATGGGGGCTGAAAGGACAGGTAGCTCCATCTCGGTAGAGGTGGGCCTGGGTTCCCGACGGCCCCCGACTGTTACTTGTGGCGGAGCGACATGGCAGGTTGAGACCACCTAGGAGAGAGGTGGGCCTGGCCCTGGTCGGCGTTCGCGGATACTTAACACGCTTAACGAGATCTTGGTATTTGATCTGAGTCTGGCCATTTGGTCTATACGCACTAACCATCTACGCGGGAGTAGTTATGGGTATCCCGACGTCGTGGTATCAGCCGAAGCCTTCGTGACGTCAGCGACTGAGCGGCGCGCGCCGGATTGGACTGGAACGCCTGTTAGGCTAGGTCTGCTTCCGGCCGCCCACGCAACGTGCAGGTGTGCTAAGGGCGATGGGCCCAGACCCCTGTGCGCTTAGGTTTAGACCGGCGTGTTGACCTCTTTGTTGGCCTAGGTGGGGCTGCAACGTGTTGATCTTCCGCGGCCGGGCATGACCCAGGAAAGTGTGTCCGGCCAAATGGGATCAAGCGTGTTGGGTTATGTGGTGCACCCCTGCAGGGAAGTTAATCTATTCGAATAGCCGTGATCTTCGGTAATAGGACGACTTGGAGTTGTACCTTGACCTTATGACAACTAGAACCGGATACTTAATAAAACACACCCTTCCAAGTGCCAGATACAACCCGGTGGTCGCTCTCTCTCAGGGTTACGAGGAGGGGATCGCCGGATAGGATTATTGCTATGTGATGCTACTTGGAGGACTTGATCTACTCCTCGCTACATGCTGCAAGGCGGAGGCTGCCAGAAGCGTAGTCTTCGACAGGATTAGCTATCCCCCTCTTATTCTAGCATTCTGCAGTTCAGTCCACTGATATGGCCCTTTACACATATATCCATGCATATGTAGTGTAGCTCCTTGCTTGCGAGTACTTTGGATGAGTACTCACGGTTGCCTTGTTCCCCCTTTTCCCCCTTTCTTTACCCGGTTGCTGCGACCAGACGATGGAGCCCAGGAGCCAGACGCCACCGTCGATGAAGACTACTACACCGGAGGTGCCTACTACTACGTGCAGCCCACTGACGACGGCCAGGAGTAGTTAGGAGGATCCCAGGCAGGAGGCATGCGCCTCTTTCGATCTGTATCCCAGCTTGTGCTAGCCTTCTTAAGGCAAACTTGTTTAACTTATGTCTGTACTCAGATATTGTTGCTTCCGCTGACTCGTCT
Source organism: Aegilops longissima (assembly GCA_021605205.1). NCBI lineage: Eukaryota > Viridiplantae > Streptophyta > Magnoliopsida > Poales > Poaceae > Aegilops > Aegilops longissima. Next base: position 52,064,094 of record CM038676.1, on the reverse strand, counting down.
ATGATCGAGCACTTGTATTCGAGCCCTCGAGGCCCCTGGCTTGTATTATGATGCTTGTATGACTTATTTTATTTTTAGAGTTGTGTTGTGATATCTTCCGTGAGTCCCTGATCTTGATCGTACACATTTGCGTGTATGATTAGTGTACGATTGAATCGGGGGCGTCACACCCAACAACGTCTACAAGAAGAAGGTTGTGTACTAGACATCAAGCTCTTTTCTGGCGCCGTTGCCGGGGAGGTTAGTGCTTGAAGGTATATATTTAGATCTTGCAATAAAATCTTTTAGTTTCTTGTTTTAGCACTAGTCTAGTTTATAAAAGAAAAGTACCAAAAAATGGAATTGAGTTTGTCTCATATGCTTCATGTTTTTAATATCTTTCGTGAGTATGATGGAAAGGAAAATTGTGCCAAAGTGTTAGAAGAAGAATGCATTAAATTTTTTGGCACTAAATCTTTGAATGATGAGCATGATTGCAATGTTGTTAGTATGAACTCCTTGAATATCCCTAGTACTAATGATGATTGCACTAGTTATGATGAAAATGCCTCCTATAAACATGTCAATTTTTGTGGAGTGCATTGGGTTTGCAAGTACACACCAAATAGGGAAGATAGATATTACAAGAGGCATAGGTACTTAGAAACTAAATTGTTGCAAGAAAGTCTTGATGATTGCGCTAAAGATTAAATATTTTTCATGCCCCTTGTGAACTTTGCAATGAACATGGTCATTTAAAGCTCCAATGCTATTTGTTTCATGATCAAGTCGTGTCCAAATATTGTGATAATTTGATTACCGTTCAGCATCATAAAGAGCTTAGCCTTCTTTTGGGGTATGAAGAAATGAAACGTATAACTGAGGGTATTCCAAAATATAATCTTGATAGAATTCTTGATTTTGATCTAGAGAAGATTTATATGTATTGTGCGGTGAATTGCGTTGAAAAATCCTTATATTGCCAATTACATAAAGAAAGGAGAACAAATAGAAGATGAAGAGAATACTAATGAAAGGGAAGAGACTTCCCAATATCCTCCTATTATTTCTTATGATGAATCAGGTAACAAGGAGGAGCCTTCCATTCAACCAATCTCATTAATAAGGAGCTCCAAAAAGAGGATTGAACCCACACATGATGTGGTGAAGAAGAAGAAAATAAAAAGGAAGAGAGGTAAAAAGGTATCTCTCCCAATTAAAATTGCTCCTATTATTGTTGTGCCTCATGAAAATGAAGATGATACACTTGATGATGATCTCGTTATGTCTATTGCTTGTTGTGATGATTATGATTGGGAAGATAATGATACTTCTTATAATCTTGAAAATCTTTTTGGCACTTGCTTGGAAGAATATAATAATTGCTATACTATTGGTGCTATCCATACTATTAATGATGAGAGTGATTATGCTTATGATAAGAAAAGGCCCAAGCTTGGGGAAGCTATGTTTGATGAGGATGAAATATTTGAGAATATATTTGCTGCAATTAATGTTTGTCCCAAGCTTGGGGATGCTATGTTTAATAATGAAGATATTTTTAGCCTCCCAAGTTTTGATATGCAAAGTTGTTATGATGATAGCATGCCTCCTACTTATGATGATTATATTGATGAAAGTGGGTTTGGAAGAGTGTCAACTTTAGGAAGTAGTGATCCCACTATTTTGGAGGATGTTGAATCTTATTGTGATGAATATGAAAGTGGATTTGGAAGAGTGTCAACTTTATTTAGTGATTCCACTATCTTGGGAGAGGTTTCAATCGATTATGATGAGAACGAAGTTGCTAGTTATGATGATTATTGTGATGAAACTTATGCTATAAAAAGTAGTGATGATTATATCTATAAAACTTGTCATGATTATTATTACCCTTTTTCTGATCGTTACTCTTTTAATGTGGAAACAATTTTTAGTGTTCAAGTCTCTTATGATACTCCCACTATTCCGAATAAGAAGAATTTTGCTTATGTGGAGAGTAATAAAATTTCTATGCTTGTAGATCATGAAAAGAATGCTTTAGGTGCTGGTTATATTGTAGAATTCATTCATGATGCTACTGAAAATTATTATGAGAGAGGACCATATGCTTCTACATATTGCAATAATATCAAGTTTCCTCTCTATGTGCTTAAAGTTTTGAAGTTATGCTTGTTTTACCTTCCTATGCAAGATGATTCTTGTTCCCACAAGTTGTTTGTTCACAAAATGCCTATGCATAGGAAGTGGGTTAGACTTAAATGTGCTAGTCATATTCTTCATGATGCTCTCTTTATGTTACAATTCTTATCTCTTATGTGAGCATCATTGAAATCATCATGCCTAGCTAGGGGCGTTAAACGATAGCGCTTGTTGGGAGGCAACCCAATTTTATTTTAATTTCTTGATTTTTGGTTCTGTTTAGTAATAAATAATCCATCTAGATTCTGGTTATGGGTTTTCATGTTTTAATTAGTGTTTGTGCCAAGTAGAACCTTTGGGAAGACTTGGGTGAAGTCTTTATGATCATGCTGTAAAAAACAGGAACTTTAGCGCTCATGAGATTAGCTAGAACTTTTTACTAGAGAGTGCTATTTAGTTGATTCTTTTTGAAGATGATTACTAGACAAATTTATCGGGTCCAACAATTTATTTTAGAATTTTTGTAGTTCCAAAAGTTTGCGTTAGTTACAGATTACTACAGACTGTTCTTTTTTTCACAGATTCTGTTTTCATTGTGTTGTTTGCTTATTTTGATGAATCTATGGCTAGTAAAATAGTTTATAAACAATAGAGAAGTCGGAATACAGTAGGTTTAACACCAATATAAATAAAGAATGAGTTCATTACAGTACCTTGAAGTGGTGTTTTGTTTTCTTTCGCTAACGGAGCTCACGAGTTTTCTGTTAAGTTTTGTGTTGTGAAGTTTTCGAGTTTTGGGTAAACATTCGAAGGACTATGGAATAAGGAGTGGCAAGAGCCTAAGATTGGGGATGCACAAGGCACCCCATGGGAATATTCAAGGATAATCAAGCGTCTAATCTTGGGGATGCCCCGGAAGGCATCCCCTCTTTCGTCTTCGTTCATCGGTAACTTTACTTGGAGCTATATTTTTATTCACCACATGATATGTGTTTTGCTTGGAGCATCATGTAATTTTATTTTGTTTTTCTTGCTGTTTGAATAAAGTATCAAGATCTGAAATTCTTAAATGAGAGAGTCTCTTCGCATAGTTACATAATTATTTAGCTACTCATTGATCTTCACTTATATCTTTCGGAGTAGTTTGTCATTTGCTCTAGTACTTCACTTATATCTTTTAGAGCACGGTGGTGGTTTTATTTTGAAGAAATATATGAACTCTCATGATTCACTTATATTATTTTGAGAGTCTTAAATAGCATTGTAATTTGCTTAAATAATCTTAATATGCTAAGCATACAAGATTTGTAAGAATTCTTATGAGTGTGTTGAATACTAAGAGAAGTTTGATGCTTGATGATTGTTTTGAGATATGAAGATGGTGATATTTGAGTCATGCTAGTTGAGTAGTTGTGAATTTGAGAGATACTTGTGTTAAAGTTGAAGGAAATATGCCCTAGAGGCAATAATAAAGTTATTATTTATTTCCTTATACCATGATAAATGTTTATTATTCATGCTAGAATTGTATTAACCGGAAACATAATACATGTGTGAATACATAGACAAACAGATAGTCACTAGTATGCCTCTACTAGACTAGCTCATTAATCAAAGATGGTAGTGTTTCCTAACCATAGACATGTGTTGTCATTTGATTAATGGGATCACCTCATTAGGAGAATGATGTGATTGACATGACCCATTCCGTTAGCTTAGCACTTGATCGTTTAGTATATTGCTAATGCTTTCTTCATGACCTATACATGTTCCTGTAACTATGAGATTATGCAACTCCCGTTTACCGTAGGAACACTTTGGGTACTACCAAACGTCACAACGTAACTGGGTGATTATAAAGGAGTACTACAGGTGTCTCCAAAGGTACTTGTTGAGTTGGCGTATTTCGAGATCAGGTTTTGTCACTCCGATTGTCGGAGAGGTATCTCTGGGCCTTCTCGGTAATACACATCACATAAGCCTTTCAAGCATTACAACTAATGAGTTAGTTGTGAGATGATGTATTACGGAACGAGTAAAGAGACTTACGGGTAACGAGATTGAACTAGGTATTGGATACCAACGATCGAATCTCGGGTAAGTAACATACCGATGACAAAGGGAACAACGTATGTCGTTATGCGGTTTGACTGATAAAGATCTTCGTAGAATATGTAGGAACCAATATGGGCATCCAGGTTCCGCTATTGGTTATTGACCGAGAATGGTTCTAGGTCATGTCTACATAGTTCTCGAACCCGTAGGGTCCGCACGCTTAACGCTTCGATGACAGTTCATTATGAGTTTATAAGTTTTGATGTACGAAGGTTGTTTGGAGTCCGGATGTGATCACGGACATGACGAGGAGTCTCGAAATGGTCGAGACATAAATATTGATATATTGGAAGCCTATGTTTGGACTTGGAAGGTTCGGATGAAAACAGGAAGTTATCGAACACCGGGGTTACGGAACCCCGAGGGGTCTATGGGCCTTGATGGGCCATAGGGAGAAGAGGAAGGGCGGCCGGGGCAGGCAGGCGCCGCCCTCCCCTCTAGTCCGAATAGGACAAGGAGAGGCGGCGCCCCTTCCCTCTTCCCTCCTCCAATCTAATCCAACTAGTAAAGGGAGTCCTACTCGGTGGGAGTAGGACTCCTCCAGCGCCCCCTTGGGCTGGCCGCACCCCCTTGCTCCTTTATATCTGGGGCAGGGGCACCCAGAACACACAAGTTGATCTACGGATCGTTCCTTAGCCGTGTCGCGGTGCCCCCTCCACCATATTCCACTTCGTCATATCGTCGCGGAGCTTAAGCGAAGCCTCGCGCCGAGAAGTCATATCGTCGCGGAGCTTAGGCGAAGCCTGCGTCGGTGGAGCATCATCATCGTCACCATGCCGTCGTCTTGATGGAACTCATCCCGACACTTTGCTGGATCGGAGTCCGGGATCGTCATCAAGCTGAGCGTGTGCGAACTTCGGAGGTGCCGTCGTTCGGTGCTTGGATCGGTCGGATCGTGAAGGCGTCGACTACATCAACAGCGTTGTTATAATGCTTCCTCTTTCGGTCTCACGAGTGCGTGGACGAGACACTCTCCCCTCTCGTTGCTATGCCATCACCATGGTCTTGCGTGTGCGTAGGAAATTTTTGAAATTACTCGTTCCCCAACGATGGCATCCGAGCCTGGTTTTATGCGTTGATGTCATGTGCACGAGTAGAACACAAGTGAGTTGTGGGCGATATAAGTCATACTGCTTACCAGCATGTCATACTTTGGTTGGCGGTATTGTGAGATGAAGCGGCCGGACCGACATTACGCGTCGCTTACGCGAGACTGGTTTCACCGCTTGAGCACTAGTTGCTTAAAGGTGACCGGCGGGTGTCGATTTCTCTCACTTTAGTTGAACCGAGTGTGGCTCGCCCGGTCCTTGCGAAGGTTAAAACAGCACCAACTTGACAAACTATCGTTGTGGTTTTGATGCGTAGGTAAGAACGGTTCTTGCTCAGCCCGTAGCAGCCACGTAAAACTTGCAACAACAAAGTAGAGGGCGTCTAACTTGTTTTTGCAGGGCATGTTGTGATGTGATGTGGTCAAGGCGTGATGCTATATTTTATTGTATGAGATGATCATGTTTTGTAACCGAGTTATCGGCAATGGCGAGAGCCATATGGTTGTCGCTTTATTGTATGAAATGCAAGCGCCATGTAATTTCTTTACTTTATCACTAAGCAGTAGCGATAGTCGTAGAAGCAATAGTTGGCGAGGCGACAACGATGCTACGATGGAGATCAAGGTGTCGCGCCCGGTGGCGATGGTGATCATGGCGGTGCTTGGCGATGGAATCACAAGCACAAGATGATGATGACCATATCATATCACTTATATTGATTGCATGTGATGTTTATCCTTTATGCATCTTATCTTGCTTTGATTGACGGTAGCATTATAAGATGATCTCTCACTAAAATTATCAAGAAGTGTTCTCCTGAGTATGCACCGTTGCCAAAGTTCGTAGTACCCGGACACCACGTGATGATCGGGTGTGATAAGTTCTCGTCCATCTACAACGGTGCAAAACAGTTGCACATGCGGAATACTCAGGTTAAACTTGACGAGCCTAGCATATAACAGATATGGCCTCGAACACGGAGACCGAAGGTCGGCGTGAATCATATAGTAGATATGATCAACATAGTGATGTTCACCATTGAAACTACTCCATCTCACGTGATGATCGGACATGGTTTAGTTGATTTGGATCACGTAATCACTTAGATGACTAGAGAGATGTCTGTCTAAGTGGGAGGTTTTAATATGATTAATTAAACTTAAATTTATCATGAACTTAGTAGCTGATAGTATTTTTGCTTGTCTATGTTTCTTGTAGATAGATGGCTCGTCTTTGTTGTTCCGTTGAATTTTAATCGTTCCTTGAGAAAGCAAAGTTGAAAGATGATGGTAGCAATTACACGGACTGGGTCCGTAACGAGGATTATCCTCATTGCTGCACGTAAGAATTACGCCTGGAAGCACCGCTGGGTGCCAGGCCAGCTGCAGAGCTACGCCGAAGTTGTGAGCGTCTGGCGAGCAAAACTGATGACTACTCGATAGTTCAAGTGTGCCATGCTTTACGGCTTAGAACCGGGTCTTCAACGACGTTTTGAGCGTCATGGAGCATATGAGATGTTCCAGAGTTGAAGTTAATATTTCAAGCAAATGCCGGATTGAGAGATATGAAGTCTCCAATAAGTTCTATAGCTGCAAGATGGAGGAGAATAGTTCATCGGTGAACATATACTCAAAATGTCCGGGTATAATAATCACTTGATTCAACTGGGAGTTACTCTTCGGATGATAGTGTCATTGATGAAATTCTCCAATCACGCCACCAAGCTACAAGAGCTTCGTGATGAACTATAATATGCAAGGGATGACCAAAACAATTCCCGAGCTCTTCGCAATGCTAAAAGCATGGAGGTAGAAATCAAGAAAGAGCATCAAGTGTTGATGGTCAACAAGACCACTAGTTTCAAGAAAAGGGCAAAGGAAAGAAGAAGGAAACTTCAAAAGAACAGCAAGAAAGTTGCTGCTCAAGAGAAGAAACCCAAGTCTGGACCTAAGCCTGAAATCGAGTGTTTTACTGCAAGCGATGGACACCGGAAGCGGAACTGCCCCAAGTATTTGGCGGATAAGAAGGATGGCAAGGTGAACAAAGGTATATGTGATATACATGTTATTGATGTGTACCTTACTAGAGCTCGTAGTAGCACTGGTATTTGATACTGGTTACATTGCTAATATTTGCAACTCGAAGCAGGGACTACGGAATAGACGAGCACCGGCAAAGGATGAGGTGACGATCTGGCGTGGGAAAGCGGTTCCAAAGTCAATGTGATCGCGGTCGACACGCTACCTCTACATCTACCTTCGGATTAGTTTTAGACCTAAATAATTGTTATTTGGTGCCAGCGTTGAGCATGAACATTATATCTGGATCTTGTTTGATGCGAGACGGTTATTCATTTAAATCAGAGAATAATGGTTGTTCTATTTATATGAGTAATATCTTTTATGGTCACGCACCCTTGAAGAATGGTCAATTTTTATTGAATCTCGATAGTACTAATACACATATTCATAGTGTTGAAACCAAAAGATGCAGAGTTGATAATGATAATGCAACTTATTTGTGGCACTGCCGTTTAGGTCATATCGGTGTAAAACGCATGAAGAAACTCCATAATGATGGGCTTCTGGAATCACTTGATTATGAATCACTTGGTACTTGCGAACCATGCCTCATGGGCAAGATGACAAAAACGCCGTTCTCGGAACTATGGGCGAGCAACTGATTTGTTGGAAATCATACATCTTGATGTTTGTGGTCCAATGAATGTTGAGGCACGCGGCGGGTATCGTTATTTTCTCACCTTCACAGATGATTTGCGTAGATATGGGTATATCTACTTAATGAAACACAAATGTGAAACATTTGAAAAGTTCAAAGAGTTTCAAAGTGAAGTAGAAAATCATCGTAACAAGAAAATAAAGTTTCTATGATCGGATCATGGAGGAGAATATTTGAGTTACGAGTTTGGTTTACATTTGAAACAATGTGGAATAGTTTCACAACTCACGCCACCCGAACACCACGGAGAAATGGTGTGTCCGAGCGTCGTGTCGTACTTTACTTGATATGGTGCGATCTATGATGTCTCTTACCGATTTACCGCTATCGTTTTGGGGATATGCTTTAGAGACGGCCGCATTCATGTTAAATAGGGCACCATCTAAATCCGTTGAGACGACACCGTATGAACTGTGGTTTGGCAAGAAACCAAAGTTGTCGTTTCTTAAAGTTTGGGGCTGCGATGCTTATGTGAAGAAACTTCAACTAGATAAGCTCGAACCCAAATCGAGAAATGTGTCTTCATAGGATACCCAAAGGAGACTGTTGGGTACACTTTCTATCACAGATCTGAAGGCAAGGTTTTCGTTGCTAAATTCGGATCCTTTCTAGAGAAGGAGTTTCTCTCGAAAGAAGTGAGTGGGAGGAAAGTAGAACTTGATGAGATAATCAGATCTGCTCCCTTATTGGAAAGTAGTTCATCACAAGAAACGGTTCTGTGACAACTACACCAATTAGTGAGGAAACTAATGATGATGATCATGAAGCTTGGATCAAGTTTCTCTTGAACTTCAGAGGTCAACTAGAGTAAAATATGCACCAGAGTGGTACGGTAATCCTATTCGGAAGTCATGTTACTTGACCATGGCGAACCTACAAATTATGAAGAAGCGATGGTGAGCCCAGATTCATGAAATGGCTGGAAGCCATGAAATCTGAGATGGGATCCATGTATGAGAACAAAGTATGGACTTTGGTTGACTTGCCCGATGATCGGCAAGCCATTGAGAATAAATGGATCTTTAAGAAGAAGACCGACGCCGATGGTAATGTAATCTGTCTACAAAGCTCGACTTGTTGCGAAAGGTTTTCGACAAGTTCAAGGGGTTGACTACGATGAGACTTTCTCACCCGTGGCGATGCTTAAGTCTGTCCGAATTATGTTAGCAATTGCCGCATTTTATGATTATGAAATTTGGCAAATGGATGTAAAACTGCATTCTTGAATGGATTTCTAGAAGAAGAGTTGTATATGATGCAACCAGAAGGTTTTGTTGATCCAAAGGGTGCTAACAAAGTGTGCAAGCTCCAGCGATCAATTTATGGTGCAGTGCAAGCCTCTCGAGTTGGAATAAGCGCTTTGATAGTGTGATCAAAGCATATGGTTTTATCTGACTTTTGGAGAAGCTTTGTATTTACAAGAAAGTGAGTGGGAGCTCAGTAGCATTTCGATATTATATGTGGACGACATATTATTGATTGGAAATGATATAGAATTTCTGGATAGCATAAAAGGATACTTGAATAAAAGTTTTTCAATGAAAGACCTCGGTGAAGCTGCTTACATATTGGGCATCAAGATCTATAGAGATAGATCAAGGCGCTTAATTGGACTTTCACAAAGCACATACCTTGATAAAGTTTTGAAGAAGTTCAAAATGGATCGAGCAAAGAAAGGTTTTTACCAGATTACAAGGTGTAAGATTGAGTCGGACTCAATGCCCGACCACAGCAGAAGATAGAGAGAAATGAAAGATGTTCCCTATGCTTCAGCCATAGGCTCTATCATGTATGCAATGCTGTGTACCAGACACGACGTATGCTTAGCTGTAAGCTTGGCAGGAGGTACCAAAGTAATCCAGAGTGGATCATCGGACAGCGGTCAAGAACATCCTGAAATACGAAAAGGACTAAGGATATGTTTCTCGTATATGGAGGTGACAAAGAGCTAGTCGTAAATGGTTACGTCGATGCAAGCTTTAACACTGATCCGGACGATTCTAAATCGCAAACCGGATCGTGTTTTTATTAAGCAGTGGAGCTGTCGGTTGGTGCAGTTCTAAACAAAGCGTCGTGGCGGGATCTACATGTGAAGCGGAGTACATAGCTACTTCGGAAGCAGCAAATGAAGGAGTCTGGATGAAAGAGTTCATTTCCGATCTAGGTGTCATACCTAGTGCATCGGACCGATGAAGATCTTCTGTGACAATACTGGTGCAATTGCCTTGGCAAAGGAATCCAGATTTCACAAGAGGACCAAGCATATCAAGAGACGCTTCAATTCCATTCGGGACCAAGTCCAAGTGGGAGACATAGAGATTTGCAAAATACATACGGATCTGAATGTTGCAGACCCGTTGACTAAGCCTCTTCCACGAGCAAAACATGATCAGCACCAAGACTCCATGGGTGTTAGAATCATTAATGTGTAATCTAGATTATTGACTCTAGTGCAAGTGGGAGACTGAAGGAAATATGACCTAGAGGCAATAATAAAGTTATTATTTATTTCCTTATACCATGATAAATGTTTATTATTCATGCTAGAATTGTATTAACCGGAAACATAATACATGTGTGAATACATAGACAAACAGATAGTCACTAGTATGCCTCTACTAGACTAGCTCATTAATCAAAGATGGTAGTGTTTCCTAACCATAGACATGTGTTGTCATTTGATTAATGGGATCACCTCATTAGGAGAATGATGTGATTGACATGACCCATTCCGTTAGCTTAGCACTTGATCGTTTAGTATATTGCTAATGCTTTCTTCATGACCTATACATGTTCCTGTAACTATGAGATTATGCAACTCCGTTTACGGAGGAACACTTTGGTACTACCAAACGTCACAACGTAATCGGGTGATTATAAAGGAGTACTACAGGTGTCTCCAAAGGTACTTGTTGAGTTGGCGATTTGAGATCAGGTTTTGTCACTCCGATTGTCGGAGAGGTATCTCTGGGCCTTCTCGGTAATACACATCACATAAGCCTTGCAAGCATTACAACTAATGAGTTAGTTGTGAGATGATGTATTACGAGCGAGTAAAGAGACTTACCGTAACGAGATTGAACTAGGTATTGGATACCGACGATCGAATCTCGGGTAAGTAACATACCGATGACAAAGGGAACAACGTATGTCGTTATGCGGTTTGACCGATAAAGATCTTCGTAGAATATGTAGGAACCAATATGGGCATCCAGGTTCCGCTATTGGTTATTGACCGAGAATGGTTCTAGGTCATGTCTACATAGTTCTCGAACCCGTAGGGTCCGCATGCTTAACGTTTGATGACAGTTCATTATGAGTTTATAAGTTTTGATGTACGAAGGTTGTTGAGTCCCGGATGTGATCACGGACATGACGAGGAGTCTCGAAATGGTCGAGACATAAAGATTGATATATTGGAAGCCTATGTTTGGACTTGGAAGGTTCGGATGAAAACAGAAGTTATCGGAACACCGGGGTTACGGAACCCCGGGGGTCTATGGGCCTTGATGGGCCATAGGGAGAAGAGGAAGGGCGGCCAGGGCAGGCCGCGCCCCTCCCCTCTAGTCCGAATAGGACAAGGAGAGGCGGCGCCCTTCCCTCTTCCCCTCCTCCAATCAAATCCAACTAGGAAGGGGGAGTCCTACTCCGTGGGAGTAGGACTCCTCCAGCGCCGCCTTGGGCTGGCCGCACCCCCTTGCTCCTTTATATACGGGGCGGGGGGCACCCTGCACACACAAGTTGATCTACGGATCGTTCCTTAGCCGTGTCGGTGCCCCCTCCACCATATTCCACTTCGGTCATATCGTCATGAGCTTAGGCGAAGCCCTGCGCGGAGAAGTCATATCGTCGCGGAGCTTAAGCGAAGCCCTGCGTCGGTGGAGCATCATCATCGTCCTGCGCCGTCGTCTTGACGGAACTCATCCCGACACTTTGCTGGATCGGAGTCCGAGGATCGTCATCAAGCTGAACGTGTGCAGAACTCGGAGGTGCCGTACGTTCGGTGCTTGGATCGGTCGGATCGTGAAGACGTACGACTACATCAACCACATTGTTATAACGCTTCGCTTTCGGTCTCACGAGTGCGTGGACAGACACTCTCCCCTCTCGTTGCTATGCCATCACCATGGTCTTGCGTGTGCGTAGGAAATTTTTTGAAATTACTACGTTCCCCAACAAAAGTTTGTGATTCCTGTAGCATGCACGTATGGTGAACCATTATGTGATGAAGTCGGAGCATGATTTATTTATTGATTGTCTTCCTTATGAGTGGCGGCTGGGGACGAGCGATGGTCATTTTCTACCAATCTATCCCCCTAGGAGCATGCAGTAATACTTTGCTTTGATAACTTGTAGATTTTTGCAATAAGTATATGAGTTCTTTATGACTAATGTTGAGTCCATGGATTATACGCACTCTTCTTCCTCCCACCATTGCTAGCCTCTCTAATACCGGCGCACTTTTCGCCGGTATCATACACCCACCATATACCTTCCTCAAAACAGCCACCATACCTACCTATCATGTCATTTCCATAGCCATTCCGAGATATATTTCCATGCAACTTTCCACCGTTCCGTTTATTATGACACGCTCCATCATTGTCATATTGCTAGCATGATCATGTAGTTGACATTGTATTTGTGGCAAAGCCACCGTTCATAATTCTTTCATACATGTCACTCATGAGTCATTGCACATCCCGGTACACCGCCGGAGGCATTCATATAGAGTCATATTTTGTTCTAAGTATCATGTTGTAATTCTTGAGTTGTAAGTAAATAAAAGTGCGATGATCATCATTATTAGAGCATTGTCCCAGTGAGGAAAGGATGATGGAGACTATGATTCCCCCACAAGTCGGGATGAGACTCCGGACGAAAAAAAGAAAGAAAAAGAAAAAAGAAAAAAAAAAGAGGCCATAAAAAGAGAAAAGGCCCAAATAAAAAATAAAATAAATAAAAAATGAGAGAAAAAGAGAGAAGGGGCAATGCTACTATCCTTTTACCACACTTGTGCTTCAAAGTAGCACCGTGATCTTCATGATAGAGAGTCTCCTATGATATCACTTTCATATACTAGTGGGAATCTTTCATCATAGAACTTGGCTTGTATATTCCAATGATGGGCTTCCTCAAAATGCCCTAGGTCTTCGTGAGAAAGCGAGTTGGATGCACACCCACTTAGTTTCTTTTGTTGAGCTTTCATATACTTATAGCTCTAGTGCATCCGTTGCATGGCAATCCCTACTCACTCACATTGATATCTATAGATGGGCATATCCATAGCCCGTTGATACGCCTAGTTGATGTGAGACTATCTTCCCCTCTTTTTGTCTTGTTCACAACCACCATTCTATTCCACATATAGTGCTATATCCATGGCTCACGCTCATGTATTGCGTGAAGATCGAAAAAGTTTTGAAAATGTTAAAGTATGAAACAATTGCTTGGCTTGTCATCGGGTTGTGCATATTAGAATATTTTGTGTGGGGAAGATGGAGCATAGCCAGACTATATGATTTTGTAGGGATAACTTTCTTTGGCCATGATATTTTGAGAAGACATAATTGCTTAGTTAGTATTCTTGAAGTATTATTATTTTTATGTCAATATGAACTTTTGTCTTGAATCTTTCGGATCTGAATATTCATATCACAAGTAAGAAGAAATACATTGAAATTATGCCAACTAGCATTCCACATCAAAAATTATCTTTTTATCATTTACCTACTCGAGGACGAGCAGGAATTAAGCTTGGGGATGCTTGATACGTCTCCAACGTATCTATCATTTTTGATTGCTCCATGCTATATTATCTATTGTTTTGGGCAATATTGGGCTTTATTTTCCACTTTTATATTACTTTTGGGACTAACCTCTTAACCCGAGGCCCAGCCCAGATTTGTTGTTTTTTGCCTATTTCAGTATTTCGAAGAAAAGGAATATCAAACGGAGTCAAAACGGAACGAAATCAACTGGAGAAGTTATTTTTGGAAGGAAAGCCACCCGATGGACTTGGAGTGCACGTCAGGAAAGAAGGGAGGTGCTCACGAGGGTGGGGGCGCGCCCCCTGCCTCGTGGCCCCCCCTTCGGTCCACCGACGTACTCCTTTCACCCATATATACCTACGTATCGTAAAACTTCCAGAACAGAAGATAGATCAGGAGTTCCGCCGCCGCAAGCCTCTGTATCCACCAAAAACCTCTCGGGAGCCCGTTCCGACACCCTGTCGGAGGGGGGAACCCTCACCGGTGGCCATCTTCATCATCCTGGCGCTCTCCATGACGAGGAGGGAGTAGTTCACTCTCGGGGCTGAGGGTATGTTCCAGTAGCTATGTGTTTGATCTCTCTCTCTCTCTCTCTCTCGTGTTCTTCATTTGGCACGATCTTGATGTATCGCGAGCTTTGCTATTATAGTTGGATCTTATGTTTCTTCTCCCCCTCTACTCTCTTGTAATGAATTGAGTTTTCTCCTTGAAGTAATCTTATCGGATAGAGTTTTTAAAGATTTGAGAACACTTGATGTATGTCTTGCCGTGCGTATCTGTGGTGACAATGGGATATCACGTGATTCACTTGATGTATGTTTTGGTGATCAACTTGCGGGTTCCGCCCATGAACCTATGCATAGGGGTTGGCACACGTTTTCGTCGTGATTCTCCGGTAGAAACTTTGGGGCACTCTTTGAGGTTCTATGTGTTGGTTGAATATATGAATTGAGATTGTGTGATGCATATCGTATAATCATGCCCATGGATACTTGAGGTGATAATGGAGTATCTAGGTGACATTAGGGTTTTGCTTGATTTGTATCTTAAGGTGTTATTCTAGTATGAACTCTAGGGCTGTTTGTGACACTTATAGAAATAGCCCAACGGATTGATTGGAAAGAATAACTTTGAGGTGGTTTTGTACCCTACCATAATCTCTACGTTTGTTCTCCGCTATTAGTGACTTTGGAGTGACTCTTTGTTGCATGTTGAGGGATAGTTATGTGATCCAATTATGTTTTTATTGTTGAGAGAACTTGCACTAGTGAAAGTATGAACCCTAGGCCTTGTTTCCTATCATTGCAAAACCGTTTACGCTCACTTTTATCATTAGTTACCTTGCTGTTTTATTATTTCAGATTACAAAAACCTATATCTACCGTCCATATTGCACTTGTATCACCATCTCTTTGCCGAACTAGTACACCTATACAATTTACCTTTGTATTGGGTGTGTTGGGGACACAAGAGACTCCTTGTTATTTGGTTGCAGGGTTGCTTGAGAGAGACCATCTTCATCCTACGCCTCCCACGGATTGATAAACCTTAGGTCATCCACTTGAGGGAAATTTGCTACTGTCATACAAACCTCTGCACTTGGAGGCCCAACAACGTCTACAAGAAGAAGGTTGTGTAGTAGACATCAGTAGACATCATAGGCGCACCAGGCAGACCAGGGTCGTGTCATGGTGGTCGCGTGTGTCGGACGGACGCTTAGCACCCAGCCACCCAGCCCCCTCCCTCCCTCCCCCCCAAAAAAAAGGACGACGACAAAATAAGTTCGCGCTTCCACGTTTGGATTGAAATATCTGCGGGCCCAATTCCTGCCCTACAAAATCTCCCTTCTCCACCGTCCCCTTCCGCGCCCAGATTGCTCAAATCCCTAATTCGCCGCCAACCCAAGCAAAGTTTGAATCGCCCCTCGTCTCGTCTCTTTCCCCACCTTTGTGCCGGACGATGACGACAAAGACGACGTTCGCGCTTCACCACCGCACCGGAGCTACCTCATCTACGCCCTCGTCCACCGCACAGGGTGGTCCACCAACAACGTCGGTCGCCGCAACCGACGTGCCTTCGACTTCCACTGCATCAGGTGCACTTCACCGATGTTGTCTCCCAGCTCATCGAGGCTACTTCACCGAGCACATCGTCCGCCTCCCCGAGGCCGATGGCCTTCACCAACGGTCTCGTCCACCGCATCGTAGCGCTCCGCTGCCACTCAAGATCTGCATCCGTGCACGGCCAGCCAACGCCAGCGCATCACCCTCAACGGCTCTGAAGTGACCCGCACTCTAGCTAGGCGAGCATGCCCAAACGCCGGCCCGAACTAGGTATCCACACATCACTCCCTTGTGCACTGTTCCGACGATGTTTGGATATCCTTTCACTGCTCTCTTACCTTACATGCCTATCCAACTCTGAATTAACTCTTATTTCTTCTGGAGATATCATCTGAAACAAGCAAATCCATTTTTTAGCGAAGCATGACGGTGCTACGGGATCTGGTACACATCCTGCACACCCGTATAACCTTGTAAGTATCTGTCCTCCGGTACAACAGCAAGGTCGATTCCTCTTATTTGATCAGCCATTCGTTGTGTCAAAAATGCAGAGGGGGATGCAAGGAGCACAAGGCCTGCACATCCAAGCAAGTGGTAACATGGACTTGTACATGGTACATCCCAAGCATAAGCAGAGCTGCGAGCTTTGTACAACGAGCTAGCGTAAGTCCCTGCATTTCATTTAATTTGTCTTGGCATTCAGATATGATTTGTGTGCGTATGCGGATCCACAATTCAAGTTACCAGGCTAACATTTAACTTAAAAAATACAAAGGCACTTGCACTCCGGAAATCAACATAACTTGAGAAATGTGAAGCTACATGCACTTTGAAAACCAGCTAATGATCCAAAGTAGTTCAGATTATGAACACTAAATGATGCAAGCACCAAAAAACACAAAATGCAACATGGTGTACAAGGACTACAAACATGGTCTGTACCTGCTTGAATTATTCGTTCTCTGGCTGAAAATATCGAAGTCTAATTGCACCTATAACCAGTGCGCAAACTACATATCAATATATCTACCATGCACAAGTATGCCAATAGTTTCAAACAATAGATTAGAAAAGTATTTATGCTACGTTGTCATGATACAGGGACTTTCTGGTAGATGGCCTCAACGTTTCCTCAAGCCATGAAAATGCACTATAATTTGCTTGTCATCAATGCCTGCAAATCTCTATGTCTCTCTCAACATAGCAGATCATCATTAGACACTAAATCCTTCAATGGGAGCTTGCAAAATGCTTGCATTAGATGCCTCATTAGACACTATATGTTCATCACCAGGAGCATGTAAAATGTTTGCATCAAATCCTTCATTAGCGATCTGTTCATTAGACACTTGAGCTCAAGAACAACATGAGCTTGGATGTTTGCCCGGAAACTTGATTAGATACATCAGATTCATCGATTCAAGTATTGATTGGGGAGCTATAAAATAAGTAGAAATTGGTTTCATTTTCTCATAGATTCCCTACATACAAGCAGTTTTACAACACCGTCAGGTTTAACTATTGGCCAAAAATTGAAGAGTTGAATTAGATATAATCAGGGATGTGATGTACCTACTCGTTGTGCACGCTACTCTTGCAAGCTGCGACTGTCCATTTGCGCAAGCTCGATGCCATGCCCGTGTTGCCGCCGCTGCCTCCCACGCAGGCTACACCGAGGGTTGGATCTTCATCTTCTTGTCCTTCCGTTCGCTTGAAGCCCAGCAACCGCCCTCCAACGGGGGCGCGAGGAAGTGCTGTGTCGGTCTATACAGCGGCGGCTAGGTTAGGAGCAAACCAGACTGGAGGCTGGAGCGGATGAATTGGGATTTTTCCTGTTGTTGATCGATATGGGAGGCGCTCGTTTGGGCCGCGAGCCTGCTATAGGGCCTGCCTTGCACTTATGTTATTGGCCTATCCAAATTGAAACATTTTTCTTCATTTTTTACATTGCATGTTCGTGCGTTGGGACGAACAAAACTAGCCTGGGCCAACCTGGACGACTCAAACTAGGAGCACACTTTCGAGCTACCCGAGGCGCCCGCCCATACCAGCCCCTATGGTGGCGTCGCCCTTTTTGCGTGTATGATAGGGGTAGTGAAAAATATTCCAGTGGCGCTTTTGATTTACCCACAGAATGGTTGAATTGCTTGTTTCTATGAACTGAGTTCGCCAATAATGTGAAGGATGCCAGTCTTTTCATCCTATTGTAGATTGCTTAGATCTCGATATGCCAAAAGTAATCGCATGAAATATACAGTAAAAGCCAGTGTGATGTGTGTGGTTACAACTAGTATGACTACACGTCCTCATATAACATATCAAGGACGCACCATCTTACCAGATTAACCATTCGACTTACCAATGCAGTGTGGGAAGAAAGAAGTATTGGGACTGCGTATCCAAGCAATTGATGCCATGGACTCCTTCATACAACCCTAATTTCTTGATATAACTTGTAAGGAATAGCGCTCACACTAGCACCCATGTCACATAAACCATGATAACAGTGATCTCCTATTTTAACTGAAATGACAGGCAGGCCAACAACTGGTCTATTTTTATCCCTTTCTCGGGTTTGGCAATTCTAGAAGCTTCTGCACAGAAGTAGGTAACATGCCCATCCACATCTTCTTCTAAGATATCTTTAACCATAGCAATATTGGGTTCCACTCTAATTTGTTCATCAGGTTTAGGTGTTCTAACAAAGCTTTTGTTAACCACAGCTGAAACTTTAGCATGCTCCTTTATCCTAACAGGAAAAGGTGGTTTCTCAATATAAGCAGTAGGAACAACTGGATCAACATTATAGAGTATAGTTTCTTCTTTAGCTGGTACTGGTTCTTTAATCTCTTCTTTAATAGGTGGGTGATATTTAAACCACTTCTCTTTAGGGAGTTCAACATGAGTGGCAAATGATTCATAAAAGGAGGCTACTATTTCAGAGTCAAGTCCATATTTAGTGCTAAACTTTTGAAAAAGCATCGGTATCCATAAAAGATTTAACACAGTCATACTTAAGCTCTATACCTGACACTTTACCTTCGTCGAGTTCCCAATCTTTAGAGTTGCGTTTAATTATTTCCAAAAGATCCCACTGGAATTCAATAGTTTTCTTCATAAAAGAACCAGCACAAGAAGTATACATCATGGTTTGATCATTACGAGAAAGCCGAGCATAAAAGTTCTGAATAATAATTTCTCTTGAGAGCTCATGATTGGGGCATGAATATAACATTGACTTAAGCCTCCCCCAAGCTAGAGCGATACTTTCTCCTTCACAAGGCCAAAAGTTATATATACAATTCCGATAATGGTGAACTAGATGCATAGGATAATTTTTTTGGTGAAACTCCAATTTTAAACGATTCCAATTCCATGATCCAATATCATCGCATAGCCTATACCATGCCAATGCTTTTCCCTTCAAAGATAATGCGAAAACCTTTTTCATCACCTTATCTCCGGGTAAACCTGCAAGCTTGAACAATCCACAAATTTGTTCCACATGTATCAGGTGCATATCAGGATGTTTGGTTCCATCTCCTGTATAAGGATTAGCTAGCAGTTGTTCTATCATACCCGAAGGAATCTCATATTCAATATTTTCAGTAGGTGCAGTAGGTTGAGGGGCAATTAATTGTGGTTCCGGAGGAGGTGAAGATACCCCAAACAAACTCCTCAAAGGATTGTTTTCCATAGTAACAAGTGACAATAAATTTCAGCACACTATATAAATGTTTCCTTACCGAATTCCACTTACCAAAGGTGCTTCACTCCCTGGCAGCGGCGCCAGAAAATAGCCTTGATGACCCACAAGTATAGGGGATCAATTGTAGCTCTTTTCTATAAGTAAAAGTGTCGAACCCAACGAGGAGCAGAAGGAAATGACAAGTAGTTTTCAGTAAGGTAATGTCTGCAAGTGCTGAAACTGTAAGTAGCAAGTAGTTTGATAGCAAGATAATTTGTAACGAGCAAGTAATGATAGTAGAAATAAGTATGCAGCAAGGTAGCCCAATCTTTTTGAGGCAAAGGACAGGCCATACGGTCTCTTATGATGAGCAAAGCGTTCTTGAGGGTACACGGGAATTTCATCTAGTCACTTTCATCATGTTAGTTTGATTTGTGTTTGCTACTTTGATAATTTGATATGTGGGTGGACCGGTGCTTAGGTGCTGTTCTTACTTGAACAAACCTCCTACTTATGATTAACCCTCCCGCAAGCATCCGCAACTACGAGAAAAGTATTAAGGATAAATCCTAACCATAGCATTAAACTCTAGGATCCAATCGGTCCCTTACGGAATAGTGCATAAACTGGGGTTTCAGCTCATTTGGAGTTGTTCAGAATAGGTGGCCTGACATAGCTTTTTCAGGTCTAGATTTCCAGCTGTCGGAATTCTTCCTCTTGGTGTGTACCTTGCAAATTATGAGAGAAAAGGCATTATAATTACTCCAAAAAGCATTGTTATGGATAAAAACATTATAAATAAAAGTAAGAGAACATGATGCAAAATGGACGTATCATCTTCCTGATCGCAGGGTGGGAAATTCTTTCCATGGCCTGGATGGATGTGTCCAGGCCATCCAGACCCACCGTAGGCGAAGAGCTCTGCCGAAACACTAAAGATCTTGTATCCCAAGCTACCCCCCCCCTTCTCGATCGGTGAACATAATGTCTTCCAATTCACTTTGCACTTCCCTCCTGGCAGCTCTTCTTCTTGTGCCCATAGGAATCTACGTCTTGTCTTGTCTATTTCTTTGAGAAGCTTCTTTGGCAGACAGAGGACAGTCATGGCAAATGTGGGCATTGCAGAAAGCACACTTATTACCAGAACCCTCCTCCCAACATAGGCTTTATGGTTTTTACTCTACATATGCAACTACAGCCATCTTCACTTGCTTTTGTTGTGCTATTCTTGACAGCAGACTAAGACTTAACTTGGTGTACATATAAATTGTTCTCCGAGACTAACTAAGTAGTGTTCATTATCATATATGGTGTTCATTTGGTCTGTATATAAAATTGCTTGATGTTGTTTGCAAAAATTAAATAAGTAAAGTTTTGACGGTGGTTTCGCGGTATGTATATTATCAATATGTGTGAAGTATGTATAATTAGATCACTCCATCACCATCTGTATGAAAGTTCCCAAGTTAGTGTCGTCTACTGGTCATGTATGGTCAGTGTTTTTGTGCGACCCGAGGTGCAGATGAAGATCTCATTTGACCCGCTGCTCCCCATCACCGACTCACAGAAGGAGGACGAAGTGTTTGCTCTGCAGTGAACCCGTTGCAACGCACGAGCACATTTACTAGTAAAACAAAAAAAAGGGAAATCACGCATGCACTTTGGTGCAGCGCTATCTCTGAGAACTAGAGCCTTCTTGTACAAGTCTATGCTATAGATGTCTCGGTAGGAAAGTCCTACCCGAGGATCCTACCTAGTCTCACATGGCGTCTACGACATGGTGGCAGACGTTGGCAGCTGGGTCGTGGGTGTTGGTCTCCAGCATAGTGGGTTGCATGGTGCGGTCGCCCATGGCGGCGGCAGTTCTTGTGCGCCCAGATCAGGGCACCGTTGGTTGCGGGTTGTCGAGGCGCCCCTGGCGGGGCTTCCTCGCTTCTCCGAGGATCTTTGCCACTTCGGATGATGGTGCTTCATCTAGGTGACCTGCGTTTTCCTCGCCTTGACCTAGTGTCTCGCTGCCTTCGATTCTGCTACAAGCAAGACCCATGGCCCAACGGGGTTCTCGGGCCAGATGCCTGCCTAGATTGGGGGTGGTGGTCGCTGAGGTGGATGGGTGGTTGTGGCCAGGAGGCCATGGCCCCCGTCCACTCAAAGGTGGTGTTTCTATCATCGGGTGGTCCTCCCTAGTTTTGGCCTCTTGGCCGAAGGACGGAGGCGCGGACAGGGTTTGTAGTGTGTCCTCTCTATCGGATATATCCATGTCGGCCGACGGTGTGACTGGTGTTTTCGGTGTGTCTTTGGCCGCAGCCGGTAGCTGTATATATATTAGGACCAGAGGCGGTATTGTGTCGCGATCACAATCCCAAACCGACTTGGTTAATAATTCATATACTTACCAGACAAGAAATCATAAACTTGTCTGCCAAAAAATAAAACGGCAAAAGGAAGTTGCGCCCCTGCAAGGAGACGGACCAGATTTCGGCGGACCATTCACGCGCATGTCGCACGTACGCTCCGCCTCGCCTCGCCACGGCCCGGCCCGGCCCGGCCAAGCCAGGCGAGGCGAGCGACCATGCGCGTGTGGTCTTCCCTTTCTCTTCTCACACACCACTTAGAGTGGTGGAGAGAACCCACTATATAAAGAGGCCCAACTCTTCTTCAACATCCGGGGTGGGACTAAACTTTAGCACCACCACTTGCCATTTTACACATGGGCCACTATTTGAGATTTCAGAAATTGCTATGGGCCTAGCCCATTAATTCTAACAATCCCCCACCAGATCTCAAATACCCATTTAGAGACTTGCCTTCTCTCACCACTTGTTTTAAAATACCAGTGTTTTAGCAGAGACTGTTAAGTTGAACTTCTTCCTAGAACTTTAAGCTACATCCATTCACAACTTGACAATGGACTATGCCTTGAATTGCTAGTTTTGTGTGAACATGTTTCACTCAAAGTCTTAACCAGTACCGTCCGCTAGTAGGCTACGCCGCGGTTTGGAGCTTATACGTCATACACCCTGGTCTCTTCGTGAGCTACTAGAGATCACCCAAATCTCATAGACTACGACGTTTACAGTCGGAACTCATATAGGTGTGTTCTTTCAAGACTGCTCTATAGGACAACATCTTTGCTAATTATAGCCAATAGAACCACATTAAGGCATGTTGCCAACCTGCCTTACAGCTCCGAGCCTTACAACTCTGAGAGTTTTGCATCTTCACTTGGAGACGGTCATTAGTTATTACTCTCCTCAGTTAACCAATAGCTTGTTCTTCCCAGATCCTAATTCACGGGATGTCCGATCACAAAGGTTGGGTTACTACTATGGTGTAACATCTATGGGTCTCATACCCATCTCCCTCGATACAATATCTATCACATTTCGTGATAGTCCCTTTGTAAAGGGATCTGCCAGGTTTTTGTCTGTTTGAATATATGTAACAGTTATTACTCCGGAGTTTCTCAACTTTCTGCCAGACTTCAAACGTCTCTTCACGTGTCTTGATGACTTGGCATTATCTTTAGAATTTTTCACTTTAGTGATAACCGTTTGGTTGTCACAATTCATAAGAATAGCCGGTACCGGTTTTTCAACCACAGGCAAGTCCATCAAGAGCTCACGCAGCCATTCTGCCTCAACAGTAGTTGTGTCCAAAGCAGTTAGTTCTGCTTCCATGGTTGACCTTGTTAATATGGTTTGCTTGCAAGACCTCCATGAGACTGCGCCACCTCCATGAGTAAATACATACCCACTAGTTGCATAGAGTACATCAACATCGGAGATCCAATTTGAATCACTATATCCTTCTAGCACAGCAGGATGCCCTGAATAAGTAATTCCGTAACTCATAGTACCTCTCAGATAGCGCAAGACCCTTTCTAGTGCATGCCAATGATCATCACCCGGTTAGACATGAACCTACTTAGTTTGCTCACAGCAAAAGAGATATCTGGTCTTGTACCGCTAGCTAAGTACATGAGTGAACCGACAATTTGAGAGTATCTTAATTGATCTCTCGTTTCTTTCTTGTTCTTTCTGAGTGTCACACTGGGATCATACGGTGTTGGAGAAGGCTTGTTATCCATAAAACTGAATCGGTTCAAGACCTTCTCAACATAGTGAGATTGCATTAACGTAATCCCACTCTCATCCTTAATAAGTTTGATGTTTAGAATAACATCGACTTCTCCCAAATCTTTCATGTCAAAGCTTTTTGATAGAAAAGACTTGACCTCATTAATTGCATTAATGTTTGTACCAAATATCAGTATGTCTTCCACATACAAACATAATATGACACTATTGCCCCCACCATGGCGATAGTAAACACACCTATCAGCCTCGTTAATGACAAATCCTGCATAAGTCAGAGTTCTTTCAAACTTCTCATGCCATTGCTTAGGTGCCTATTTCAGACCATACAAAAGATTTTAAACACTTGCGCACCTTTCTCTCTTCACCCTTTACCATAAACTCGTCAAGCTGATCCATATAGATTTCCTCTTCCAACCCTCCATTGAGGAAAGTTGTCTTTACATCCATTTGATGAATGATAAGACCATAAGAGGTAGCCAAGGAAAGTAACACTCGAATGGTGGTCATTCTAGCAACGGGTGAATAGGTGTCAAAGTAATCTTCGCCTTCTTTCTAAGTGTGCCCTTGGCCACTAGTCGTGCCTTGTACTTATCAATAGTACCATCAGGCTTTAGCTTCTTTTTGAACACCCACTTACAGCCCACAGGTTTACAACCATATGGTCTATCAGTTAGCTCCCAAGTTCCATTAGAAAGAATTGAGTCCATCTCATTATGAACAGCTTCTTTCCAATCATCTACATCTGGAGATGCATATGCCTCTGCAATCATCTTGGGTGTCTCGTCCACAAGGTATACAATGAAATCATCACCAAAGGATTTTGCAACCCTTTGTCTCTCGTTACTTATAGGAACTTCATTGTTATCCTTCTCAAGGACTTCCTCATGTGATTGTTCGAAATATTTATCAGTTGTACTAGATTCAGGTATTATCTCAGAAGAAAGCCTAGTAATGCTATGCATATCTTTCATAGGAAATATGTTCTCAAAAAATGTTGCATCACGAGATTCCATTATAGTATCAACATGCATATCAGGTACTTCAGATTTTACCACTAAAATATATAAGCAATGCTCCGTTGAACATACCCTAGAAAGACACAATCCACTATCTTTGGTCCAAGTTTGCGTTTCTTAGGAATAGGAATATTGACCTTTGCCAAACATCCCCAAGTGCGCAAATAAGAAAGTGATGGTTTCTCCCAACCCACTCCTCATAAGGGGTTTTCTCTTTATTATTGTTAGGAACTCTATTCAGTACATGACATGAAGTCAAAAGAGCCTCCCCCCACCATGCCTTAGTTAAACAAACAGTGTCTAACATGGCATTCACCAAGTCAGTCAATGTGCGGTTTTCCCTCTCAGCAACTCCATTTGATTGGGGTGAATAGGGAGGCGTCCTCTCATGAATAATACCATGTTCCTCACAAAATTCATCAAATACTTTGGAAAATACTCTCCACCACGATCGGACCTATGACGCTTGATCTTTCTCTCTAGTTGATTTTCAACTTCAGCTTTATAGATTTTAAAGTAGTCTAATGCTTCATCTTTAGTTTGCAACAAATAAACATAGCAAAATCTAGTCGCATCATCAATCAAAGTCATGAAATATCTCTTTCCACCTTTTGTCAACACGAGCTAGCTAGCTGTCCTAGACGCCTCGCCATGCCCCCTAAGCGGCTGAGTCCCGTAGCCACCTCGCCATCCGCCATTGGAGCCGAGCGAATAGGGACGGGACATCGCGTATAGTGGAGGTGTTCCAGGGACGATGAGGAGTTCCAACAAATGGAAGAAGCGGCAGCACTCCCCGAAAACCTCCTTCGTGGAATCCTCGAGCGCCTTGACCCGCGCAAGACGGCGACCCTTCCCGCAATAGCTCTTCCTCCTGCACCTTGACGTCGGCCACTTCCCTGGCGCTATGATATGTCTCCAACGTATCTATAATTTTTTATTGTTCCATGCTATTATATTACCCCTTTTGGATGTTTATGGGCTTTATTTTACACATTTATATCATTTTTGGGACTAACCTACTAACCGGAGGCCCAGCTCATGTTGTTGTTTTTTTCCTATTTTAGTATTTCAAGAAAAGGAATATCAAACGGAGTCCAAACGGAATGAAACCTTCGGGAGCGTGATTTTTGGAACAAACGTGATTCAGAGGACTTAGAGTGCAAGTCAAGAAGCAGCCGAGGCCTCCACGAGATAGGAGGGCGCCCCCCCCCTATAGGGCGCGCCCCCTGTCTCATGGGCCCCTCGAGCGGCCACCGACATACTTCTTCCTCCTATATATACCTACGTACCCCGAAAACATCCAGGGGCACCACGAAACACAATTTCCACCGCCGTAACCTTCTGTATCCACGAGATCTCATCTTGGAGCCTTCGCTGGCACTCTGCCGGAGGAGGAATCAACCACGGAGGGCCTCTAAATCAACATCCTTGCCCCTCCGATGAGTTGTGAGTAGTTTACCACAGACCTACGGGTCCATAGTTATTAGCTAGATGGCTTCTTCTCTCTTTTTGGATCTCAATACAATGTTCTCCCCCTCTCTTGTGGAGATCTATTCAATGTAAACTCTTTTTGCGGTGTGTTTGTTGAGATCCGATGAATTGTGGGTTTATGATCAACTTTATCTATGAATAATATTCGAATCTTCTCTGAATTCTTTTATGTATGATTAAGTTATCTTTGCAAGTCTCTTCGAATTATCAGTTTGGTTTGGCCTACTAGATTGGTCTTTCTTGCCATGGGAGAAGTGCTTAGCTTTGGGTTCAATCTTGCGGTGTCCTTACCCGGTGGATGTAAAGGGTTGCAAGGCACGTATTGTATTGTTGCCATCGAGGATAACAAGATGGGGTTTACATCATATTGCATGAGTTTATCCCTCTACATCATGTCATCTTGCTTAATGTGTTACTCTGTTCTTATGAACTTAATACTCTAGATGCATGCTGGATAGCGGTCGATGTGTGGAGTAATAGTAGTAGATGTAGGCAGGAGTCGGTCTACTTGTTATGGACATGATGCCTATATACATGATCATGCCTAGATAATCTCATAATTATGCGCTTTTTTATCAATTGCTCGACAGTAATTTGTTCACCCACTGTAATACTTATGCTATCTTGAGAGAAGCCACTAGTGAAACCTATGGCCCCCGGGTCTATCTCTTATCATATTTGCTCCCAGTCTACTTTTATTTGCATCTTTATATTTTGCATCTATATTATAAAATACCAAAAATATATTTATCTTATCATACTATCTTTATTAGATCTCACTTTCGCAAGTGGCCGTGAAGGGATTGACAACCCCTTTATTGTGTTGGTTGGGATTTATCAGTTTGTTTGTGTAGGTGTGTGGGACTTTTGAGGAGCCTCCTACTGGATTGATACCTTGGTTCTCAAAACTGAGGGAAATACTTACGCTACACTTGCTGTATCACCCTCTCCTTTTCGAGGAAAACCAACGCAAACTCAAGACGTAGCAAGAAGGATTTCTGGCGCCGTTGCCGGGGAGGTCTTCGCTCAAGTCAAGACATACCAAGTACCCATCACAAACCCATCTCCCTCGCATTTACATTATTTGCAATTTGCCTCTCGTTTTCCTCTCCCCCACTTCACCCTTGCCGTTTTATTCGCCCTCTCTTTTCGCTTGCCGTTTTTCTGTTTGCTTGTGTGTTGGATTACTTGTTGCCATGGCGCAAGATAATACCAAATTGTGTGACTTCTCGAGCACCAATAATAATGATTTCCTTAGTACTCCGATTGCTCCTCTTAATAATGATGAGTCTTGTGAAATCAATACCGCTTTGCTGAATCATGTTATGAAAGATCAATTCGCCGGCCTTCCTATCAAAGATGCTGCTACTCATCTAAACAACTTTGTTGATTTGTGTGATATGCAAAAGAAGAAAGATACGGATAACAATATTGTCAAATTGAAGTTATTTCCGTTTTCACTTAGAGATCGTGCTAAAGTTTGGTTTTCGTCTTTGCCTAAGAATAGTATTGATTCTTGGAACAAGTGCAAAGACGCTTTTATCTCTAAGTATTTTCCTCCCGCTAAGATCATCACTCTTAGGAATGATATTATGAATTTTAAACAACTTGATCATGAGCATGTTGCCCAATCTTGGGAAAGAATGAAATTGATGCTACGCAATTGCCCTACTCATGGTTTGAATTTATGGATGATCATACAAAAAATTTATGCCAGTTTGAACTTTGCTTCTAGAAATCTCTTAGATTTGGTCGCGGGAGGCACGTTTATGGAAATCACGTTAGGAGATGCTACAAAACTCCTTGATAATATTATGGCTAATTATTCTCAATGGCACACCGAAAGATCTTCTAGTAAAAAAGTGCATGCTATAGAAGAAATCAATGTTTTGAGTGGAAAGATGGATGAACTTATGAAGATGTTTGTTACTAAAAATACTCCTCTTGATCCCAATGATATGCCTTTGTCTTCCTTGATTGAGAATAATAATGAATCTATGGATGTGAATTTTGTTGGTAGGAATAGTTTTGGAAACAATGCTTATAGAGGAAATTTTAATGCTAGACCGTTCCCTAGTAATCCCTCTAATAATTATGGAAATTCCTACAATAATGCTTACGGTAATTTTAATAAGATGCCCTCTGATTTTGAGAATAGTGTGAAAAAATATATGATTTCTCAAAAGAATTTTAATGCTTTGCTTGAAGAAAAGTGGCTCAAAGTTGATGATTTGACTAGGAACGTTGATAGACTTTTTCTTGATGTTAATTCTCTAAAACTTGGATCTTCTTCTCCTAAGCATGATATCAATGAGTCTCTCAAAGTAATGAGAATTTTCATTGACGAGTGCAAGGAAAGAACCGCTAGATTGCGTGCTAAGAAAGAAAGCTTTATAAAAGCGTGTTCTTCTAGTTTCCGTGAAAATAATGATGAGCATCTTAAAGTTATTGATGCGTCTCCAATTAGATCTATGTCTTGCAATATGAATGTTGATGATTATGGGACTAATGATGAATCAACTTTGCCTAGAAGGCGTCCCAAGAATTCAGAGTCTTTAGATCTTAATGTTAAATTTGGTAAAAGTGAGATTGGAGAATCCTCAACTTCTAATAATGTTGAACCCACTATCTCGGATTTCAAGGAATTTAATTATGATAATTGATCTATAAAAGGTTGTATTTCCTTGTTGCAAGCCGTTGTTAATTCTCCTCATGCTTATAGTCAAAACAAAGCTTTTACCAAGCATATTGTTGATGCCTTGATGCAATCTTATGATGAAAAACTTAATTTGGAAGTTTCTATACCTAGAAAACTTAATGATGAGTGGGAACCTACTATAAAGATTAGAATTAAAGATTATGAGTGTTTTGCTTTGTGTGATTTGGGTGCTAGTGTTTCCACGATTCCGAAAACTTTATGTGATATTCTAGGTTTCCATGATATTGATGATTGCTCTTTAAATTTGCACCTTACGGATTAAACCATTAAAAAGCCTATGGGAAGGATCAATGATGTTCTTATTGTTGCAAATAGAAATTTGGTGCCCGTAGATTTTATCATTCTTGATATAGATTGCAATCTTTCTTGCCCTATTATTCTTGGTAGACCTTTCCTTAGAACGATTGGTGCGATTATTGATATGAAGGAAGGGAATATTAGATTCCAATTTCCATTAAAGAAATGCATGGAGCACTTTCCAAGAAAGAAAGTTAAATTACCTTATGAATCTATCATGCGTGCTACTTATGAGTTTAGTGCCAAAGATGGCACTCGTTAGATCTATCTTCGCTTTTATGCCTAGCTAGGGGCGTTAAACGATAGCGCTAGTTGGGAGGCAACCCAAATTTCTTTATGTTTTTTTGTTTTTGTTTCTGTTTAGGAATAAATAATCCATCTACCTTCTGTTTAGATGTGGTTTTATGTTTTAATTAGTGTTTGTGCCAAGTTCAACCTATAGGATCTTCTTGGATGATAGTTATTTGATCTTGCTGTAATTTCCAGAAACTTTCGGCTCACGAAAACAATTGTTAAAAATCACCAGAACGTGATAAAATAGTGATTCCAATTGATTCTGATCAATAAACAAATTTCCTAGGTCTTACTATTTTGGCTAAATTTTTTGAGTTCCAGAAGTTTGTGTTAATTACAGATTACTACAGACTGTTCTGTTTTTGACAGATTCTGTTTTTCGTGTGTTGTTTGCTTATTTTGATGAATCTATGGCCAATAAAATACTTTATAATCTATAGAGAAGTTGGAATACAGTAGGTTTAGCACCAAATTAAATAAAGAATGAGTTCATTGCAGTACCTTATGTGGTGGTTTTGTTTTCTTTCACTAACGGAGCTTATAAGATTTCTTGTTGAGTTTTGTGTTGTGAAGTTTTCAAGTTTTGGGTAAAGCTTTTATGGACTATGGAATAAAGGGTGGCAAGAGCCTAAGCTTGGGGATGCCCACGGCACCCCAAGATATTCAAGAATAGCCAGAAGCCTAAGCTTGGGGATGCCCCGGGAAGGCATCCCCTCTTTCGTCTTCGTTCATTGGTAACTTTACTTTGAGCTATATTTTTATTCACCACATGATAAGTGTTTTGCTTGGAGCCTCGTGTATTATATTAGTCTTTGCTTTTTAGTTTACCACAATCATCCTTGCTATACACACCTTTTGTGAGAAGCCTATTTGATTAGAATTTGCTAGAATACTCTATGTGCTTCGCTTATATCTTTTGAGCTTGATAGTTTTTGCTCTAGTGCTTCACTTATATCTTTTAGAGCACGGTGGTATCTTAATTTTGAAGAAATTGCTAGTATCTCATGCTTCACTTATATTATTTTGATAGCCTTTTAGAACAGCATGGTATTTTCTATGGTCATAAAATTGGTCCTAGAATGGTAGGCATCCAAGTTGGGTATAATAAAAACTATCATAGGAAGTGAATTGGATGCTATGATCAATTTGATACTTGATAATTGTTTTAAGATATGGAGGTAGTGATATTAAAGTCATGCTAGTTGGGTGATTATGAATTTAAATAATGCTTGTGTTGAAGTTAGCAAGTCCCGTAGCATGCACGTATGGTTAAAGTTGTGTAACAAATTTGAAACATGAAGTGTACCTGGCTTGTGCGTCCTTATGAGTGGCGGTCGGGGACGAGCGATGGTCTTTTCCTACCAATCTATCCCCCTAGGAGCATGCGCGTAGTACTTGATTTTTGATGACTTCTAAATTTTTGCAATAAGTATATGAGTTCTTTTGACTAATGTTGAGTCCATGGATTATACGCACTTTTACCTTTCCGCCTTTGCTAGCCTCTTTGGTACCGTGCATTGCCCTTTCTCACCTTGAGAGTTGGTGCAAACTTCGCCGGTGCATCCAAACCCCGTGATACGATACGCTCTATCACACATAAACCTCCCTATATCTTCCTCAAAACAGCCACCGTACCTACCTATTATGGCATTTCCATAGCCATTCCAAGATATATTGCCATGCAACTTTCCACCGTCCCGTTCATCATCATCATGACATACTTTACTTTTGTCATATTGCCATTGCATGATCATGTAGTTGACATCGTATTTGTGGCAAAGCCACCCTGCATTATTTTTCATACATGTCACTCTTGATTCATTGCACCATCCTCGTACACCGTCGGAGGTATTCATATAGAGTCATATCTTGTTCTAGTTTCGAGTTGTAATTGTTGAGTTGTAAAAAATAAAAGTGTGATGATCATTATTTTTAGAGCATTGTCCCAAGTGAGGAAAGGATGATGGAGACCATGATTCCCCCACAAGTCGGGATGAGACTCCGGACAGAAAATAAAAGAAAATAAAAAAAGGAGGCCATAAAAAAAGAGAAAAGGCCCAAATAAAAAAATAAAAAATATGAGAGAAAAAGAGAGAAGGGACAATGCTACTGTCCTCTTACCACACTTGTGCTTCAAAGTAGCACCTTGTTCTTCATGTAGTGAGTCTCATATATTGTGCTTCAAAGTAGCACCATGTTTTTCATATAGTGAGTCTCATAAGTTGTCTTTTTCATACTAGTGGGAATTTTTCATTATAGAACTTGGCTTGTATATTCCTACGATGGGCTTCCTCAAATGCCCTAGGTCTTTGTGAGCAAGAAAGTTGGATGCACACCCACTAGTTTTCTTTTGTTCAGCATTCATTTATAGCTCTAGTGCATCTGTTGCATGGCAATCCCTACTCCTCATGCTGACATCAATTGATGGGCATCTCCATAGCCCGTTGATTATCCTCGTCAATTTGAGACTTTCTCCTTTTTTGTCTTCTCCACACAATCCCCATCATTATATTCTATTCCACCCATAGTGCTATATCCATGGCTCACGCTCATGTATTGCGTGAAGGTTGAAAAAGTTTGAGATTATTGAAGTATGAAACAATTGCTTGGCTTGTCATCGGGGGTATAGAAGTTGGGAACATCTTTGTGTGACGAAAATGAAGCATAGCCTAACTATATGATTATGTAGGGATGAACTTTCTTTTGCCATGCTATTTTGAGAAGACATGATTACTTTGATTAGTATGCTTGAAGTATTACTATTTCTTTTATCAATATGAACTTTTATTTTGTATTCATTTGGATCTGAACATTCATGCCACAATAAAGAAAATTACATTATGAATTATGCTAGGTAGCATTCCACATCAAAAATTCTCTTTTTATCATTTACCTACTCGAGGACGAGCAGGAATTAAGCTTGGGGATGCTTGATACGTCTCCAAAGTATCTATAATTGTTGATTGTTACATTCTATTATATTACCCCTTTTGGATGTTTATGGGCTTTATTTTACACATTTATATCATTTTTGGGACTAACCTACGAACCGGAGGCCCAGCCCATGTTGTTGTTTTTTTGCCTATTTTAGTATTTCGAAGAAAAGGAATATCAAATGGAGTCCAAACGGAATGAAACCTTCGGGAGCGTGATTTTTGGAACAAACGTGATCCAGAGGACTTGGAGTGCAAGTCAAGAAGCAGCCAAGGCCTCCACGAGATAGGAGGGCGCCCCCCCTATAGTGCGCGCCCCCTGTCTCGTGGGCCCCTCGAGCGGCCACCGACGTACTTCTTCCTCCTATATATACCTACGCACCCCGAAAACATCCAGGGGCACCACGAAACACAATTTCCACCGTTGTAACGTTCTGTATCCGCGAGATCTCATCTTGGAGCCTTCGCCGGCACTCTGCCGGAGGGGGAATCAACCACGGAGGGCCTCTAAATCAACATCCTTGCCCCTGCTATGAGTTGTGAGTAGTTTACCACAGACCTACGGGTCCATAGTTATTAGCTAGATGGCTTCTTCTCTCTTTTTGGATCTCAATACAATGTTCTCCCCCTCTCTTGTGGAGACCTATTCGATGTAAACTCTTTTTGCGGTGTGTTTGTCGAGATCCGATGAATTGTGGGTTTATGATCAAGTTTATCTATGAATAATATTTGAATCTTCTCTGAATTCTTTTATTTATGATTAAGTTATCTTTGCAAGTCTCTTCGAATTATCAGTTTGGTTTGGCCTACTAGATTGGTCTTTCTTGCCATGGGAGAAGTCTTAGCTTTGGGTTCAATCTTGCGGTGTCCTTACCCAGTGACAGAAAGGATTGCAAGGCACGTATTGTATTGTTGCCATCGAGGATAACAAGATGGGGTTTATATCATATTGCATGAGTTTATCCCTCTACATCATGTCATCTTGCTTAATGCGTTACTCTGTTCTTATGAACTTAATACTCTAGATGCATGCTGGATAGCGGTCGATGTGTGGAGTAATAGTAGATGATGCAGGAGTCGGTCTACTTGTTATGGACGTGATGCCTATATACATGATCATGCCTAGATAATCTCATAACTATGCGCTTTTTTATCAATTGCTCGACAGCAATTTGTTCACCCACTGTAATACTTATGCTATCTTGAGAGAAGCCACTAGTGAAACCTATGGCCCCCAGGTCTATGTCTTATCATATTTGCTCCCAATCTACTTTTATTTGCATCTTTACTTTTTGCATCTATATTATAAAATACCAGAAATATATTTATCTTATCATAATATCTTTATTAGATCTCACTTTCGTAAGAGGCCGTGAAGGGATTGACAACCCCTTTATTGTGTTGGTTGCGAGTTCTCAGTTTGTTTGTGTAGGTTCGTGGGACTTTTGAGGATCCTCCTACTGGATTGATACCTTGGTTCTCAAAACTGAGGGAAATACTTACGCTACACTTGTTGCATCACCCTCTCCTCTTCGAGGAAAACCAACACAAGCTCAAGACGTAGCAAGAAGGATTTCTGGCACCGTTGCCGGGGAGGTCTTCGCTCAAGTCAAGACATACCAAGTACCCATCACAAAACCATCTCCCTCGCATTTACATTATTTGCCATTTGCCTCTCGTTTTCCTCTCCCCCACTTCACCCTTGCCGTTTTATTCGCCCTCTCTTTTCTCTTGCCGTTTTTCTGTTTGCTTGTGTGTTGGATTACTTGTTGCCATGGCGCAAGATAATACCAAATTGTGTGACTTCTCGAGCACCAATAATAATGATTTCCTTAGTACTCCGATTGCTCCTCTTAATAATGATGAGTCTTGCAAACTCAATACCGCTTTGCTGACTCTTGTTATGAAAGATCAATTCGCCGGCCTTCCTAGCGAAGATGCTGCTACTCATCTAAACAACTTTGTTGATTTGTGTGATATGCAAAAGAAGAAAGATACGGATAACAATATTGTCAAATTGAAGTTATTTCCGTTTTCACTTAGAGATCGTGCTAAAGTTTGGTTTTCGTCTTTGCCTAAGAATAGTATTGATTCTTGGAACAAGTGCAAAGATGCTTTTATCTCGAAGTATTTTCCTCCCGCTAAGATCATCACTCTTAGGAACGATATTATGAATTTTAAACAACTTGATCATGAGCATGTTGCCCAATCTTGGGAAAGAACGAAATTGATGCTACGCAATTGCCCTACTCATGGTTTGAATTTATGGATGATAATACAAAATTTTTATGCCGGTTTGAACTTTGCTTCTAGAAATCTCTTAGATTCGGCCGCAGGAGGCACGTTTATGGAAATCACGTTAGGAGATGCTACAAAACTCCTTGATAATATTATGGCTAATTATTCTCAATGGCACACCGAAAGATCTTCTAGTAAAAAAGTGCATGCTATAGAAGAAATCAATGTTTTGAGTGGAAAGATGGATGAACTTATGAAGATGTTTGCTACTAAAAGTACTCCTCTTGATCCCAATGATATGCCTTTGTCTTCCTTGATTGAGAATAATAATGAATCTATGGATGTGAATTTTGTTGGTAGGAATAGTTTTGGAAACAATGCTTATAGAGGAAATTTTAATGCTAGACCGTTCCCTAGTAATCCCTCTAATAATTATGGAAATTCCTACAATAATGCTTACGGTAATTTTAATAAGATGCCCTCCGATTTTGAGAATAGTGTGAAAGAATTTATGATTTCTCAAAAGAATTTTAGTGCTTTGCTTGAAGAAAAGTTGCTCAAAGTTGATGATTTGGCTAGGAACGTTGATAGACTTTCGCTTGATGTTAATTCTCTTAAACTTGGATCTTCTTCTCCTAAGCATGATATCAATGATTCTCTCAAAGTAATGAGAATTTTCATTGACGAGTGCAAGGAAAGAACCGCTAGATTGCGTGCTAAGAAAGAAAGCTTTATAAAAGTGTGTTCTTCTAGTTTCCGTGAAAATAATGATGAGGATCTTAAAGTTATTGATGCGTCTCCAATTAGATCTATGTTTTGCAATATGAATGTTGATGATTATGGGACTGATGATGAATCAACTTTGCCTGGAAGGCGTCCCAAGAATTCAGAGTCTTTAGATCTTAATGTTAAATTTGGTAAAAGTGAGATTGGAGAATCCTCAACTTCTAATAATGTTGAAACCACTATCTCGGATTTCAAGGAATTCAATTATGATAATTTCTCTATAAAAGGTTGTATTTCCTTGTTGCAAGCTGTTGTTAATTCTCCTCATGCTTATAGTCAAAACAAAGCTTTTACCAAGCATATTGTTGATGCCTTGATGCAATCTTATGATGAAAAACTTAATTTGGAAGTTTCTATACCTAGAAAACTTAATGATGAGTGGGAACCTACTATAAAGATTAGAGTTAAAGATTATGAGTGTTTTGCTTTGTGTGATTTGGGTGCTAGTGTTTCCACGATTCCGAAAACTTTATGTGATATTCTAGGTTTCCATGATATTGATGATTGCTCTTTAAATTTGCACCTTACGGATTAAACCATTAAAAAGCCTATGGGAAGGATCAATGATGTTCTTATTGTTGCAAATAGAAATTTGGTGCCCGTAGATTTTATCATTCTTGATATAGATTGCAATCTTTCTTGCCCTATTATTCTTGGTAGACCTTTCCTTAGAACGATTGGTGCGATTATTGATATGAAGGAAGGGAATATTAGATTCCAATTTCCATTAAAGAAATGCATGGAGCACTTTCCAAGAAAGAAAGTTAAATTACCTTATGAATCTATCATGCGTGCTACTTATGAGTTTAGTGCCAAAGATGGCACTCGTTAGATCTATCTTCGCTTTTATGCCTAGCTAGGGGCGTTAAACGATAGCGCTAGTTGGGAGGCAACCCAAATTTCTTTATGTTTTTTTGTTTTTGTTTCTGTTTAGGAATAAATAATCCATCTACCTTCTGTTTAGATGTGGTTTTATGTTTTAATTAGTGTTTGTGCCAAGTTAAACCTATAGGATCTTCTTGGATGATAGTTATTTGATCTTGCTGTAATTTCCAGAAACTTTCGGCTCACGAAAACAATTGTTAAAAATCACCAGAACGTGATAAAATAGTGATTCCAATTGCTTCTGATCAATAAACAAATTTCCTAGGTCTTACTATTTTTGCTGAAGTTTTTGAGTTCCATAAGTTTGCGTTAGTTACAGATTACTACAGACTGTTCTGTTTTTGACAGATTCTGTTTTTCGTGTGTTGTTTGCTTATTTTGATGAATCTATGGCCAATAAAATAGTTTATAATCCATAGAGAAGTTGGAATACAGTAGGTTTAACACCAAATTAAATAAATAATGAGTTCATTTCAGTACCTTATGTGGTGGTTTTGTTTTCTTTCACTAACAGAGCTTATAAGATTTCTTGTTGAGTTTTGTGTTGTGAAGTTTTCAAGTTTTGGGTAAAGCTTTTATGGAGTATGGAATAAAGGGTGGCAAGAGCCTAAGCTTGGGGATGCCCACGGCACCCCAAGATATTCAAGAATAGCCAAAAGCCTAAGCTTGGGGATGCCCCGGGAAGGCATCCCCTCTTTCGTCTTCGTTCATTGGTAACTTTACTTTGAGCTATATGTTTATTCACCTCATGATAACTGTTTTGCTTGGAGCCTCGTGTATTATATTAGTCTTTGCTTTTTAGTTTACCACAATCATCCTTGCTGTACACACTTTTTGGGATAAGCCTATTTGAATAGAATTTACTAGAATACTCTATGTGCTTCACTTATATCTTTTGAGCTTGATAGTTTTTGCTCTAGTGCTTCACTTATATCTTTTAGAGCACGGTGGTATATTAATTTTGAAGAAATTGCTAGTATCTCATGCTTCACTTATATTATTTTGAGAGCCTTTTTGAACAGCATGGTATTTTCTATGGTCATAAAATTGGTCCTAGAATGGTAGGCATCCAAGTTGGGTATAATAAAAACTATCATAGGAAGTGAATTGGATGCTATGATCAATTTGATACTTGATAATTTTTTTAAGATATGGAGGTAGTGATATTAAAGTCATGATAGTTGGGTGATTATGAATTTAAAGAATGCTTGTGTTGAAGTTAGCAAGTCCCGTAGCATGCACGTATGGTTAAAGTTGTGTAACAAATTTGAAACATGAAGTGTACCTCGCTTGTGCATCCTTATGAGTGGCGGTCGGGGACGAGCAATGGTCTTTTCCTACCAATCTATCCCCCTAGGAGCATGCGTGTAGTACTTGATTTTTGATGACTTCTAAATTTTGCAATAAGTATATGAGTTATTTTGACTAATGTTGAGTCCATGGATTATACGCACTTTTACCTTCCGCCTTTGCTAGCCTCTTCGGTACCGTGTATTGCCCTTTCTCACCTTGAGAGTTGGTGCAAACTTAGCGGTGCATCAAACCCGTGATACGATCGCTCTATCACACATAAACCTCCCTATATCTTCCTCAAAACATCCACCATACCTACCTATTATAGCATTTCCATAGCCGTTCCGAGATATATTGCCATGCAACTTTCCACCGTTCTGTTCATCATCATCATGACATACTTTACTTTTGTCATATTGCCATTGCATGATCATGTAGTTGACATCGTATTTGTGGCAAAGCCACCCTGCATTATTTTTCATACATGTCACTCTTGATTCATTGCACCATCCCGGTACACCGCCGGAGGTATTCATATAGAGTCATATCTTGTTCTAGTTTCGAGTTGTAATTGTTGAGTTGTAAGAAAATAGAAGTGTGATGATCATTATTTTTAGAGCATTGTCCCAAGTGAGGAAAGGATGATGGAGACCATGATTCCCGCACAAGTCGGAATGAGACTCCGGACGAAAAAGAAAAAAAAGAAAAAAAAGGAGGCCATAAAAAAAGAGAAAAGGCCCAAATAAAAAAATAAAAAAATGAGAGAAAAAGAGAGAAGGGACAATGCTACTATCCTCTTACCACACTTGTGCTTCAAAGTAGAACCTTGTTCTTCATGTAGTGAGTCTCATATATTGTGCTGCAAAGTAGCACCATGTTTTTCATATAGCGAGTCTCATAAGTTGTCTTTTTCATACTAGTGGGAATTTTTTATTATAGAACTTGGCTTATATATTCCTACGATGGGCTTCCTCAAATGCCCTAGGTCTTCATGAGCAAGCAAGTTGGATGCACACCCACTAGTTTTCTTTTGTTCAGCATTCATTTATAGCTCTAGTGCATCTGTTGCATGGCAATCCCTACTCCTCATGTTGACATCAATTGATGGGCATCTCCATAGCCCATTGATTATCCTCGTCAATGTGAGACTTTATCCTTTTTTGTCTTCTCCACACAATCCCCATCATTATATTCTATTCCACCCATAGTGCTATATCCATGGCTCACGCTCATGTATTGCGTGAAGGTTGAAAAAGTTTGAGATTATTTAAGTATGAAACAATTGCTTGGCTTTTCATCGGGGGTATAGAAGTTAGGAACATCTTTGTGTGACGAAAATGAAGCATAGCCTAACTATATGATTATGTAGGGATGAACTTTCTTTTGCCATGCTATTTTGAGAAGACATGATTACTTTGATTAGTATGCTTGAAGTATTACTATTTCTTTTATCAATATGAACTTTTGTTTTGTATTCATTTGGATCTGAACATTCATGCCACAATAAAGAAAATTACATTATGAATTATGCTAGGTAGCATTCCACATCAAAAATTCTCTTTTTATCATTTACCTACTTGAGGACGAGCAGGAATTAAGCTTGGGGATGCTTGATACGTCCAAAGTATCTATAATTTTTGATTGTTCCATGCTATTATATTACCCCTTTTGGATGTTTATGGGCTTTATTTTACACATTTATATCATTTTTGGGACTAACCTACTAACCGAAGGCCCAGCCCATGTTGTTGTTGTTTTTTTTGCCTATTTCAGTATTTCGAAGAAAAGGAATATCAAACGGAGTCCAAACGGAATGAAACCTTCGGGAGCGTGATTTTTGGAACAAACGTGATCCAGAGGACTTGGAGTGCAAGTCAAGAAGCAGCCGAGGCCTCCACGAGATAGGAGGGCGCCCCCCCTATAGGGCGCGCCCCCTGTCTCGTGGGCCCCTCGAGCGGCCACCGACGTACTTCTTCCTCCTATATATACCTACGTACCCCGAAAACATCCAGGGGCACCACGAAACACAATTTCCACCGCCATAACCTTCTGTATCCGAGAGATCTCATCTTGGAGCCTTCGCCGGCACTCTGCCGGAGGGGGAATCAACCACGGAGGGCCTCTAAATCAACATCCTTGCCCCTCCGATGAGTTGTGAGTAGTTTACCACAGACCTACGGGTCCATAGTTATTAGCTAGATGGCTTCTTCTCTCTTTTTAGATCTCAATACAATGTTCTCCCCCTCTCTTGTGGAGATCTATTCGATGTAAACTCTTTTTGCGGTGTGTTTGTCGAGATATGATGAATTGTGGGTTTATGATCAAGTTTATCTATGAATAATATTTGAATCTTCTCTGAATTCTTTTATGTATGATTAAGTTATCTTTGCAAGTCTCTTTGAATTATCAGTTTGGTTTGGCCTACTAGATTGGTCTTTCTTGCCATGGGAGAAGTCTTAGCTTTGGGTTCAATCTTGCGGTGTCCTTACCCAGTGACAGAAAGGGTTGCAAGGCACGTATTGTATTTTTGCCATCGAGGATAACAAGATGGGGTTTATATCATATTGCATGAGTTTATCCCTCTACATCATGTCATCTTGCTTAATGCGTTACTCTGTTCTTATGAACTTAATACTCTAGATGTATGCTAGATAGCGGTCGATGTGTGGAGTAATAGTAGTAGGTGCAGGCAGGAGTCGGTCTACTTGTTATGGACGTGATGCCTATATGCATGATCATGCCTAGATAATCTCATAACTATGCGCTTTTCTATCAATTGCTCGACAGTAATTTGTTCACCCACCATAATACTTATGCTATCTTGAGAGAAGCCACTAGTGAAACCTATGGCCCCCGGGTCTATCTCTTATCATATTTTCTCCCAATCTACTTTTATTTGCATCTTTACTTTTTGCATCTATATTATAAAATACCAAAAATATATTTATCTTATCATACTATCTTTATTGGATCTCACTTTTGCAAGTGGCTGTGAAGGGATTGACAACCCCTTTATTGTGTTGGTTGCGAGTTCTCAGTTTTTTTGTGTAGGTGCGTGGGACTTTTGAGGAGCCTCCTACTGGATTGATACCTTGGTTCTCAAAACTGAGGGAAATACTTACGCTACACTTGCTGCATCACCCTCTCCTCTTCGAGGAAAACCAAGGCAAGCTCAAGATGTAGCACGCTACACCGATCGAGATCATGGGCACATTCACGGCCGCAACACATCCATGTATCCTCCTATGGACGGGTACAAATCTGGCTGCAAGATTGCTATCGAGGCCTCCCCAGCTTCTGCATGCCAGTCCTTAAGGGAAACAGTGATCCAGTGGCAATGACAAAGTTGATTCAAGCCGGCTCCTTGCCTTGGTGAAGCTGTGATGTGGGATGGCGCCATGGCAGTGGTACTCTAGCCCAATGCCACGATGCAAGAAGGACCGCTCAATATTTCCTCAGGTTTAATCTTCTTTCTAAATTCCACGGGTTCCCATTGGTTAGTATTTGGTGGTTAATAGATGGAATTACATGATGCTTAGAATCAATAGATTCATACCTTGAATGGTTGGAATTTGAATGTGCTTAGCCGGATTGATCATTTGTGTACATACTAGATTGGTCAGACCACACACGGGCATTTATATAGTCGTGAAGCATGTTGGCTTTCTTCAAGTGATTGCGTTAAGAACATGGAAATAATAATGTATACTACTAAGTGATTCAGAGTTAAGTGACTAGTTCTTAAAGAGAGAGGAGGCATGCTGGCCATATTCTGAGACCGGTATAAGGTGGGTGGGTGTAGTTAGAATTATAATGTTAATCAATTGACACATCAAAAAAATAGATTATAATGTTAATCCGTTGCTGCTACCCTTTGTACGGAAGTGGAATATGTTAATCTGCTTCTGCTGCTACACAAAGAAAAGTGCAGTGGAGTAGCTACTGCTCCGCTCTAGAAATAGAGCATGGAGCCAAACAAAGATGCAGTATATAGAGACAGACACTGAAATAAATGATGGCTGAGACAAAATCCATGTACTGAATAAACTTACCAACTTACCACTGAAAGGATCTGGAATAGATCACTGAAACAAAGGGCTCCCTGCAGCCCATCTGCCAAATGCAACAGCTATGCATGCCCCAAGATTTGATGTGTGACTGACTTTTTTGTGTCGACTGAATTCTTTTGCGTTGTTATTACAATCATCAAAGGAGATTTAAAAAGAACATTGTGGATTGGTAAGACTAAGTTTGAATTATCATATTTAATGGGTAATAATTTTTTATTCCAAAAGAAGATGTTACACAAAAATACATGATTGATTTGATAAATTTAGATGTTACCAAAGGTCATGCATGTCGCTGCTGCATGAATTCAATCGACATTCCTTTGTTTGCACTGATGTATAATGAATGTAACTGATTTGCCCCACTCAGATCTACCCCTGTTTCAGTTTATTTTTCTGAAAATTGGTGCTACTTCTGATTCCTCACTATTTCAGTTTGGATGATATGATACAAGCCCCTGTTTCAGTTTATTTTTTCTGCAAAATTATTGTTACTAGCCAAGGATTGAACCAAGAAATTTCATGTTGCTGACTACATATACCTGAACATGGTGGCTTCAACTTGGTTACAATAATCCTTGGGCATGTTGCTGGAGTAATTCTTGAAGTTTCATATATTCTTCTCTTTCTTTAGTTATCAATTAGCTTCATTGCATACATGTGAATATATATATGCTTGCTGCACCTAGCAAAATAGGATTAGGAGGTGTATTCAGTGGAGTGGATTTAATTGGTTTTTACATCTCTGTAATATACCGTATCCGTTGACTTTGCAGCCGTCATCTTCGTCGACTTCGCCGCAAGGCCATCTGCAATCGCCTCCGCCGACTTGGGAGGAAGACCATCAGCTATCGCCTAGACCTAATTTTCCGCAGGTACTTTTGAAGCATCTGATGGGTCTCATCTGTTTGTCAATTCGTCAGTTTACTGTAGCCAACATAGCTGTTGCCGACAGTAGACTACATTTGACTGACAAGAAACACATGCCCTCCTACATATATGGATTCTGTTTGTATTTGACAGCAGAAGACTAAATTCGTAAAATAAGATGTACGTGATGAGTTCACTGGTTAAAAAAATACATGATGCTTCAGTGACCCCATTGGATGAATATGTTCGTTTTAAAACAAGCTAGCGTGTGTGTTCATTCCTATATTTTCTATTATGTATGTTAGTTGATTTTATTTACAGAAATTTACAAAAAGAGTTTACTGATGCTTCTCCTGGAGGTAATTAACCAGTCACTAAATGCTTCCTCTGTTGATGTTGCTTCTTTAGGTAAAGACCTGGCCAAATGGGGATCTGCATTTTGGATTAGGGGATCCTCAATTTCTTTTTTGCAGTAACCTGAAATTGTTTAGCAAATATTTACTGGCTGCCAAGAAAATTCCTCTGATAGATAATCTACAATCAGAAAATTAAGAGTATGTTATTCTTCTAATACATGTCTTGTTATCCACGTAGCAGATCCATCATGTTTCTGCAATGTCACATGCGCGCTCAAGCTAGAATACAGATAGAGGATTGGACTTTCAGTATACCGCATAAGTAGAGATGTGTCATGCTATTCAATCATGGTTTGGAGAGGTTAAACTTCATAGTTAAGTTTTTCGGTATGCTCAGAGATAATAGAACTTGATGAGGCCTCTTACAACACACTACTGATATGAAAGAATTAAAGAAGATATTGCTAAAATGAATACCATTTTAATTGCTATTTCCTTTACAAAAATCCACTCTTGAGCTTTGCGCCAATCAATTTCTTCCTTTGTGTATAACCTAACCTTCATTTCCTACTGATGCAGATGTAATTTTGCTTCAGAGTTGGGCATAGCAGTTCTTCGGTGCCACTAGGCATCAATTGACAGGGAAGAAAGTGTTTCTATTAGTCCCTTTGATTTTCTTCTACTTGGGAAGTTCCTACATGTATTAGTAGCTATTGCTTTTGTCATGTGCTTTAGGACTCACCTTGCTGCAGATAGGTGTTCACATGCTTCATGCTTTTAAGTATCTGTTTTCACAGGATAATTCAGTCCCTATGTTTCTTTAGAGGATAGGACTAACTGAAAAATATTATATGGCTCACAACATGAAGAAGCATGCAGTAATTTATAAGTTTTTCTATTTGCTAAACTCCGGCTCTGATTCAAAACATACGTACATTATTTTTTGAGTTCGCCTTACTTGGTCAGATTATAAACTAATGCATTTCTAAGATACATGTTGAAGCTGAAGAGTTAAATGTATTAAGTTTAAGAAATGAGTAAACTGTATTATATTTCACCTCGGCTTGGACTCAGGGGGTTGTTAAAACATAAGCTTTATGGTTTTTACTCTACGTATGCAACTACAGCCATCTTCACTTGCTTTGGTTGTGCTATTCTTGACAGCAGACTAAGATGGTTAGTTTGCAAAGTTCTTTGATAAATTAGGAAGATATTGGTAATCTTTCTGCACATGTTGGACTGTCTTATGCTGCTAACGGAGCCCTGTCAATGTTGTTCTTAACTTGGTGCACATATAAATTGTTCTCTGAGACTAACTAAGCAGTGTTCATTATCATAATGGTGTTCATTTGGTATGTATATACAATTGCTTGATGTTGTTTGCAGAAATTATATAAGTAAAGTTCTGACGGTAGTTTCACGGTATGTATATTATCAATCTGTGTGAAGTATGTATAATTAGATCACTCCATCACCATCTATATGAAAGTTCCCAAGTTAGTGTCATCTAGTGGTCATGTATGGTCAGTGTTTGTGTGCGACCCGAGGTGCAGATGAAGATCTCATTTGACTCGCTGCTCCCCATCACCGACTAACAGAAGGAGGACTAAGTGTTTGCTCTGCAGTGAACCCGTTGCAACGCACGAGCACATTTACTAGTAAAAGAAAAGAAAAAAGGTAAATCACGTATGCACTTTGGTGCGGTGCTATCTCTAAGAACTAGAGCCTTCTTTTCCAAGTCTATGCTATAGATGTCTCGGTAGGAAAGTCCTACCCGAGGATCCTACCTAGTCACATGGCGTCTATGACATGGTGGCAGACATTGGCAGCTGGGTCGTGGGTGTTGGTCTCCAGCATAGTGGGCTGCGTGGTGCGGTCGCCCATGGCAGCGGCGGTTCTCGTGCGCCCAGATCAGGGCGCTGTTGGTTGCGGTTGTCGAGGCACCCCCGGCGGGGCTTCCTCGCTTGTCCAAGGATCTTTGCCACATCGGTTGATGGTGCTTCATCTAGGTGACCTGCATTTTCCTCGCCTTGACCTAGTGTCTCGCCGCC
The DNA here is from genome assembly GCA_021605205.1 of Aegilops longissima. Classification (NCBI taxonomy): domain Eukaryota; kingdom Viridiplantae; phylum Streptophyta; class Magnoliopsida; order Poales; family Poaceae; genus Aegilops; species Aegilops longissima. Next base: position 52,019,152 of record CM038676.1, on the reverse strand, counting down.
TTCGATTCTGCTACAAGCCAGCTCCATGGCCCAACGGGGTGGCCACCGAGGCGGATGGGTGGTTGTGGCCAGGAGGCGATCGCCCCCGTCCACTCAAAGGTGGTGTTTCCGTCATCGGGTGGTCCTCCCTGGTTTTGGTCTCTTGGCTGAAGGACGGGAGGCGTAGACAGGGGTTGTAGTGTGTCCTCTCTGTCGGATGTATCCATGTCGGTCGACGGCGTGACTGGTGTGTGCTAGGTGGTGGGTTCTTTTTTATGTCAGGGCGACGACCTCTGTTGGTGGTCCGCCAATTCGGCTTTCATTAGGCGTCTTGGCGTGCTGATGGTCTCTTTTCTGGTCATGTGGGCGGCAGAGGATGTGGCATTGGGTCACCCTGGTTTCAACGGTGCCTTGGCAGCAATGGTTCCAGATCATGCTCTGGAGGTTCTGTTTGGTGGCGGCATGTCTTCCTTCTTGTTGGGTAGGTAATCGAGAGTCCTCGGTTTGGCGAGGTCGAGATGCTCTAGGCTAAAGATTTAGTTTATGCTTTGGCACTGCGATGGCGATGCCTGTGGGTGTCATGTACCTCTAGGGGGTGTCGTTGAGGTCCGTCTCGCCGAGCCAAGGCTTTGGGTAAAAACCCTTGACCGGTTCCTTGGTCTCGACGACCGTGACATGTTGTGTCGTCTCCCTATTAAGGGCGTCATTGTGGATCCCATGTTACCTCTGGTGTGCACCGCACCGTCATTGGCGGGCATTTTCAGATCCGGACTTAGAGCTCCCTTGGCTCTAGCGTGGGTGGATTCACTTTCCTCCTATTCTTTTACACGGGTCCTCGTTGTTCCACCCGCGGTCCTTGTTTTCCACAAGCAGTCTCGGGCTTCACAATTCGAAGTGGGAGGACAGGAGGTCCTCTCCATTGGGAACTTGGTGTGAGCGGCGAAACATGGTCCGGCGGTTTCCCTTGGCGGCGAGTCTTCATCCTTGTTGGTAGTGTAGGTTGCTTTGTGGTATGGTGTGGACTCTCATATATTCATGTATTCTCCTTTGATCTAATTTTTAAGTGGATCTCCTCATCACACTGTATCAGTTCGGCTGTGTTGCTTTATATATAACTAGGAAAAATGTCCGTGCGTTGCAATGGGAGAAAATTTAACTTCCCTAGCATAGACTAAAATATAAACCATTATTTAACTTATGATCCACAACAATTATTCGCAAGATGAAAAAGAATTATGCTTTCAATCATACCGTCTTTGCAAAATGATCACAGTTCAGTTTGCGGCTTCATAGTTTCATTCTCACCTCCATGCCACAATCAAATGAGAAGAAAGAAAAAAATGTTTCGGAATAGGCCCCTCTTGACCGACGTAGGGGAGAAATTATTTTTCACTTCTCCACAATTGAATCGAAGAAACAAAAAAGTGTGGAGCAGCCTAGCTCGGCCCATGCGTCGGAGAAACATAAAAGGTGTGTGGTACATTGGTAGATAGATGATGGTCAAACTATAATTGGACGGAAGAATCCTTCCTTCCTTTAATATTAAAATATAATAATTAGTATATATATAAAAAGAGATTGGGGCAACAAAGTGACACTAAATTTACATCAGGGCAAAATTTTGATGACCTCATCGAGGCGATGACGGAGTTTGTAACATCTGGTTCATGACCATGGATGGCATAGATCATGTCGCGTGCAACCAACAATAATAATCAAACCATCAACAAAATCTAGGAGGTTGACGACATCTCGATGAATATTGTTGTGAGTAATTGGAAATTTTCTTACAGAGCATGATCATTATTTTTTGAATGGATGAAATTTTTTTATAACTTGTGAATTTTTTTAATAGGCACACATTTTTGGAATGGGTGAATATTTTTTATTTGACAAACATTATTTTTTTATGCATGCAGATTTTGAATCAGCAAATATTTTTTGAAATTCATGGTCATTTTTTATTTTTGTGAACAATGTTTTAAAAATTCATGAATATGTTTTGAATTCGCAGAATTTTTGTTAAAATTCATAAACATTTTCAAAATTCACATTTTTTAATTTGGAACTTTTCTGAAATCCCAAATTATTTAAAGAAGAAAAAAGGAAAAACAGAAAAATAAAACAGTGGCGTCCCTCCCCGCTCATGGGCCGGCCTAATAGGGCGCACGGTTTCTAATACATTTTTCAATATTAACATTTTCTTTTGAAATTTGGAACTTTCTGAAATCACAAATATTTTAAATAAGGAAAATAGGAAAAAAAATAAAAAAGAAATATTAAAAAGGAGAGTCCCACCCCGCTAATGGGCCAGCCCAATAGGGCGCGTGGGAGAGGCGCGTATAAAAGTATGTATTCCTCTCTCTTTCCAAGAAATACTGGCTAGGTGGATTGGTTGTTGCTTCGTGGCTAAACATAAGTGGGCACGAGCTCGAGGTCGTTCAAATGCATTTTTTTTATTTTTTTTAACGTACGTAAAACGGCGACGAACAAGAAAAGATGGACCAACAATAGTGGAGAAACAATCCGTCCATTAATATTAGGTAAAGAAGCAGGGTGGAAGCCTTTTTCGGTAATCGTCAATTCCAACCCAATGAAAGTCGTTCAAATGCATTTTTTTTATTTTTTTTAACGTACGTAAAACGGCGACGAACAAGAAAAGATGGACCAACAATAGTGGAGAAACAATCCGTCCATTAATATTAGGTAAAGAAGCAGGGTGGAAGCCTTTTTCGGTAATCGTCAATTCCAACCCAATGAAAGTCCAATATTAAGCTAAAGAAGAATGAGCTGAAAAGAACCTTAAGGGGGAAAGCTGCTAGTCGAAACACTTCACTTTGTCGGGGAAAATGGTATTCTTGAGGCTAGGCCTAGTTGCTAGTCAAGCCACTTCTACCATAGTGATCCCAAAACAGGGTTAAGTCACACTCCAACGAGGTGATTAAATCTATTAATAATACAAACTTTTGTGATGGTTGTATCATTTTTCAAAAAATATTAAGATTTCACCAATTCATTTAAAAGATAAGTCATATGAATGTATAGTGGACAAAGCAGACATTGCACGCATCACAGAAATCCAAGTAGACTGGTTGAATCTAACTACACTGGATTTGTGGCTGAAATCGTAGAACTAACTAAATATGCCACTTGTCTTTCTCTTCCCCTTCCCCATCCGTCTCCTCACTTTTAGCAAACTATGTTGTACTTGGAGCTTTGCATCAGCTAGGAATGGAAGTTACTAAGGCGAAAAACTGGTTGAGCTCGGGCATAAATGTACCCATTAATTTTGGATATAAGAAAACACATGAAAGTTGTTGCTTTAACAACACCAACTTCTAATATCCTTGACCCCTTCACCTACGACAAGTCGTAAATCTTTACCGAATAATAAAGCGGCTATTGCCTCTGGCGGTACGTCATGAAAATTGCCCCCGAAGTTGCCATAAATTACCCACAATGCCATCAATGAGTGAAGAAAACGATTCAATTTTTTTTGGCGCCGTCATCGGATTCGTCCCTTATACGATGATACCCTTACATATATTAGAAGGACAGGCGTACCGCAATGGCTAGAGCCGCTGTCTTTCACCCCGGAGACCCGAGTTTGATCCCAGGTACTACCCTTTTTTCCTGTACTTTTCTTTCTTAACAGCGAGCGTGCCTCCTCCACCCCGCACGTGTTCATGGGTCGGGCCATGTCGCCCTTTTTTCTTTTCCTGTTTCTGTTTTTCCTTCTTGAAATTAATTCAGGATTTCCAAAAGTTGTCAGTTTTGAATTTTATTTGAGAAATCATAAATGTTCATGAATTGATAAAATGTTTAGCAAATCATAAAATGTCCAGTATTTAAAAAAACTGTTTGCATAATTTTCGCGATATCATAAAATTATCATGAATTCAAACAATACTTGGAAAATCATAAAATGTCCAGTATTTTATTTTAAATTTGAGTTTATAAAAATATCAGATTTCGAAAAATATTCGAAAAAAATACTCATGACATGGCCCTTTTTCTTTTCCTGTTTCTATTTTTCCTTCTTCAAATTAATTCGGATTTCCAAAAGTTGTCAGTTTTGGATTTTATTGGAGAAATCATAAAATTTTCATGAATTCATAAAATGTTTATGAAATAATAAAATGTCCAGTATTTAAAAACTGTTCACATTGTTTTTGCGAAATCATAAAATTTCATGAATTCAAAAATGTCTGGAAAATTATAAAATGTCCAGTATTTTTAAAAATGTTTGCATTAATAAAAAAATCATGATTTTGAAAAATGTTCGCAGAAAAAAACTCATGATGTTAGATAAAATGATCATGTATTCAAAACTTATTCGGGAATTTGAAAAAACTAAATTTTAGAAAATGTTCAAAAAAATCAAACAGATCTGCAAATAATGAACAAAACTTACCTGCTTATATAGAGGTTTTTTTTATATGTAGTGGTTGTTTTATGCTTTTATTTAGTACATGTGAGTCGCGTAAAAAAAAGGTTTCCATATTCTGCACAACATTGAGCCCAAACAAATTGACAAAACTTCCTACGGATTAGTTTTTGTAAGATGTATGAAAATGACTAAATATCTAATTTGCCTCCATACACATCTATGTTTATTTTGGTACTATAGTTTTAGTAGTCAGGGTAGACACCGTGACCCTCGGTGAAGGCGAGACACACCATTCATTAGTCTAGTTCAGGTAGGGTCCATCAATACAGTTTTCTCAGCTAGAAAATATTTTGTTGTGGTGCCTTAGGAAATCAAGTCATGATGAGACCATCACATTTTTAGCTTTTGAAATGACTTTTTAGAAGTTCCTTATCTCATCATGACATGATTCAGACGTAGTTTATGAAATCATATTTCAAAGGTCCCGATCTCATCCTGGCATATGTTTTAGACTTTTTTTATATCTCTACCACATATGCATAATCTGATGGTTTTTCTCCCGTTGCAACGCACATGCATATTTTCTAGTAGAACCAAAATATGATATATGAACAAACATAATTTAGACAATTTGAGGAGAAGGCTTTATTAGTTTCACAAACGTTCTCATACAAAGTGATTAACATAAACTTTTCTGATCATAGCCTCACGAATTACATATCTGAAAGGAAATCTATTGTGAGGCCAGGCACATGGAATGTAAAAGCCAACGCTTCTCCTCCCACAGCTAAACTAGAGTCACTATGCCAGAGGAGGGAATGTGTAACCTGCAAGACCATTCAATTTGACCCAACGTATGATCAGAATAGCACAAGAAGCATATAAAATGCATAACTAAAATCAAAATCGTGTGAATCCGAAGAATAACAAATATCAAAACTGCATGTAGGCAATACCGATCATCATAATTCCCTTAATATATTTCACTTACTTCCGCACTTGTAGCCATGTGGAAACGGCTTCTTGCAGAAATTGGCAACGTAGGCAACCTTCTCCATACAATATATCTTCTCTTTCTCCTTGGTGACACCAGCGCAAAGGCATGGGATGTTTGCCTTCTGCCACACGGCGCAGCATGCGTCCGATGGATCTAGCTTCGGGTTTGCTGGCCATTGTTGATACTTAGCACACTCCTTGATCATGGCTTGTCGGTCACCCTCACATTCGTCAGCCGACACGGCTACCGCAATAGTGAGGATGATGAAACATAAGCACATTAGTTTCGCCATGGCTATGTCTTTTGTATCTGCTACACTAGAGCCTTCTCTATCCCTTTGATGTTATAATTGCTTGTGTGGCTTTTCTGTGAATGTGTGGGATACATGACTTCGTTAGCTATAGCTTGGTTTATATAGCCTTGTTTGAGATGATGATATGGGAGCATGCATCAGTTGTATATCCTGAAGATATGGCACCATGTCAAACAATTAATATGTACATTAATTGCACTCTAGAGGCTGCATCATACATTAGTTCTATATCTTGAAGATACGATTTTGTATCAAACAATAAATGTGCACATTAACTCTATATCTACAGGCTATACCTTGAAGATACGAAATAACATCAAACAATGTGTGTGTATAGTAACTTCACATCGACATGTTTATGCATACATTAGTTGTACTCCATCCGTTCCAAATTACTTGTCGCAGAAATGGATGTATCTAGAACTAAAAAAATGTCTAGATACATCCATTTCTACGACAAGTAATTCCGAATGGAGGGAGTACTATATATGATATATCTCGAAGATATGGTACTGCATAAAAAAATGAATATATGCATTAGTTCCACATCTACATGCTACAATATTATATTAATTATATATATCTTGAAGATATGAAGATATGGTACTGCATCGAAGAATGAACGTGTACATTAATTGCACATTTACATGCTACAACATTACACTAATTATATATATATCTTGAAAGTATTGTACTGCATCAAAAAAATGAATGTGTACATTAATTGCATATCTATAGGCTACAACATTACATTAATTATATATATCTTGAAGATATGCTACTGCATCAAAAAAATGAATGTGTACATTACTTACATTAATTATTGGAAATGTTAGCTAGCGACCGCAGCTATGAGAGTGTTCGCCGTGACCCTCGATTCGTTTGGACAAATCCTGACGCGGGATCCAAGCCATGTCGGATTTTCAAACTGATTCGCTGCAAGAAATAATCGGACGAACTAATTTTCATGACATAGAAGCCACCTGAACAGTTTTTGAATTAGTGCACATTTTTATTTTGAACAAATATCAGAAGAAAAAAGATTAAAGTTCTGAATTGTTTTAAAACAATTTTTTTAGAATTTGGAATATTGGTCGAAAACTTGAACCAAAAATTGTAATTCTGAGTTATTTTAAAATTTTCGAATTTGTTAGAAAAAAACTAAATTAAACTTGGAAGGGTAAAACATAAAAATAATTAGGAAATAAAAAGAGAAAGAAAGAAAAAATATAGAATACAGGATAAAACTAAAATGGGCCGGCTCAGTCTTGGGCGACCTGTGCGAATCTTTGGGTATTTGACGTTCTGTGCGGTAAATATGGTTCTGCCAGCTTTGTGCGTAGGAAAATAAGTGGCCTTGCTACACTGGGCCTCAACGCCCGGCCCAGGTACGAAATCTGGACAACCCGTTTTCCTTTTCTAGCATATGAAAGCATAAAAGTTTAGTACCACTTCGGATAAAGGAAAAAAATCTTTTCATTGATGAACGGATGAAAAAAGCGGAGAAACGCACCTTGCTTTATTTATTAATATAAAGTAGGTATAGATATAAATATAGATTACAGTATAGGAGACGATAGTTTTTCTATTAAGAGATGGCATTTTTTATTATTATGTTAAGAGATGGCATTTTTCACTATTTAAGAGATGTCATTTTTATATTAAGAGATGGAATTTTTTTTATTCGGAGATGGAATTTTTTATCAAGAGATGGTATTTTTTTGGTTTATTAAGATATGACACGTTTTTCTTTTATGTTCATATGATGGTATTTTTAAATTTCTAGCATGGTATTTTTTTTAATTTTATAGTTCATACAACTAATTTAAAATCAGTCATCTGTATATTTATAAAACTAGTACATATGCCCGTGCGTTGCAACGGGAGAAATATTCTTTCGAGAAGCAATGAGATAAATAAATTATGTGTTCACCAAAAACGGTATCAACGGTATCCACAATGGTGGGGCGACAGAGCGAGGAGCTGTGGTCTTTTCGGGAGTCATGTTTGTCCCGCGAGATTTTGATAGTGATGACATTAGTCGGCATGGCGGCGACCAGACAACTTATGTTTTTTTCCTTCAGGTTCATCTCCGTGTTAGGGCAGTGGTTGTCTCCTCATTTGGTAGCTGCGCGGCGACCCTCGGGGTACGGCAGCGTCAACCAGTCTCTCCGACGATAACGTAACCGAATGGATTACACATAAATCCCGTTGTTCACAAATTTTCAAAGTAAGTTGTATTTTAAAAAATATTCCAGATTTATAAAACATTCTTGTTTTAGTGAAATGTTCACAAATTCAAAATAATGATTGTGGTTCAAAAACATATGTTCTGAACTTTTTCTAAATGTTCAAAACATGTTCACACATTCAACAAATGTTCGTGTTTTTTCAAAACGATCATGTTGTCAAAAAATTTAAGAATTGTTTTTAAGAAAATCGACCTATTTCAAGTGATGTTCGTCTTTTTCCAAAAATGAATGAAATTTTACAAATTTTCGTATTTTTTAAAACTGCTCTGGGTTTCAAAAATTATTCATGTTTCCAAAAATATTTGGCAATTCATAATATTAATTTGAAATTTGGAAAAATTCAGAAAAAAAAAACAAAAAACTTGAATCTGATGCTACAACATATTCTTAAATATTAATTAGTTAGCAGGACCCATTTGTTCGAGTGACTAGCAGTCGGTGGTCGAGTTTTTGAGGTCGCGAGTTCGATCTTTCAATACGTCTTTTTTTTTTAATTTAGAGAAAGCCTATTTTCCGCGTGCAGCGGCAAATAGTTGGAAGTTCACACAGCACACCCAAAGCTGGGCCCGCCATTTTCTTTTTCTCTATATTATTTTTTCCTTTTCTTTTCTATTTTTCTTTCATGATTCTTTTTTCCTAAAAATTTCAGATTGTTTTCCCTTTTCTCGTAAATTAAAATATTGAAAAAGTCATTCAAAGTTTCAATTTTCTTCATATTTTAGAAGAAAACAAATCAGAATTTAATTCTTTTGTTCCTCTTTTGTAAAATGTTCAATTTTTTAAAAAATCCAGTTCCCAAATTTTGGAAAATGTTTCCACTTTTTCGTAAAATGTTTGTGTATTACAAATTAAGATTTTCAAAATAAGTTGCATTTAAAAATATTACAGATTTTAAAAATTGTTTTCGTGAAATGGTTGCAAATTCAAAATAACGTTTGTGGTTACAAAAACACATTTTCTGAACTTGTTCTAAATGTTCAAAACATGTTCACACATTCAACAAATGTTCATGTTTTTTCAAAAGTTTCATGTTGGCAAAAAATGTTTAAGAATTTTGAAGTAAAATCTACCTATTTCAAATGATGTTCATATTTTTCCAAAAATGAACGACATTTTTAAACATGGTTCGCATTTTTGAAAATTGTTCGGGGTTACAAAAATTGTTCATGTTTTCAAAAAATATTTAGCATTCATAAATATTAATTTATTTTCGCAAAAAATCAGAAAAAAGCATAATTTTTTTGAATCTGACGCTGCAACATATTGTTAAATATTAATTGGTGGGTTAGCAGCCTATGGATGACTTTTTGAGGTCGCGAGTTCGATCCTTCAACATGTCAATTTTTAAATTTATATTATGCCTTACAAACATAGGTCGTTTTGGTGCTTGTCAATGGGCCGGCCCAGATGTGAACTATTGGGCGTCCCACACGCTATTTGACGATAAAAGAGAATATGTTTGTTTACTATAATTGAAATATATTGTGAGTACGTATCAATGAAAGAGAATATGTTGGGTTGACTCTAATTGTAAAGAACTGTGGGCACGTGAGCATTGAAAAAGAGAATAAACCCTGGTAAAGAAGGTATTGTCTGATTATGCATGGATTATGTTAATAAAACGGGATTTATGCGTAATCCATTCGGTTACGTTATCGTCGGAGAGACTGATCGACGCTACCGTGCCCCGAGGGTCGCCGCACAACTACCAAATGAGGAGATAACCACTGCCCTAATACGGAGGTGAACCTAAAGGAAAAAAACACAAGTTGTCTGGTCGCCGCCATGCCAACTAATGTTATCACTATCAAGATCTTGCAGGACAAACATGACTCGCGAAAAGACCATATCTCCTCGCTCTGTCGCCCCACCATTGTGGATTCCTAATAATAAAGCACGGATTGACTCCGTGGTTCACCGTCATAATAAATTTATTCCCATGAATTTACGCTTTCAGTCTAAATTTAAAACATATACGCGAGGTGGTACTAATGTTGCCATCGGTATAGAAAACGACTCGAATCGCTACTTTTTGCTACATTGTCCCTCCTACTTCGTACGCCAGCTATACTGGGCCGATATGGTGATGGGCTTCCTCCCAGGCTTCATTGGATTACGATAAAAAAAATAGCAGCTCCGTTAGAGGAAAAACAGAGGAGGGGGAGGGGCCGCGCTCATAGCGAGCTGCAGCTGGGGTCCATGGGAGGAGCTCGGGCTCCTCGGTGGCTGCCTGCTGCGTGGATTGGTTTGGGCGCACCGGGTCAAGGCCGGCCTTCGGTGGGGCGCAGTGCGAGCTCTCTGCTCGGAGTAGGAGGCGGCTCAATGAAGAGGAGATGGGGCGTGGCGCTCCCCTCCTGTTGCGGCGCACGAGGGAAGGAGGGGCTCGACAGAAAGGAGACGGGGAAGTGGAGGAGAGGGGGAAACGGAGGCGTCGGAGTTGGAGGCGGGGCAGAGAGCCAGCGGGCGGCGGAGGCACCATGGTCCGCCGGCTGCAGGCAAGACGGGAGGCCCGCTGGAGGACGCGTGCGATTGTGTGTGAGGCGGCCTGCTACAGGGGTGTGCATGCGGCGCACGGGCAGGGTGGTTCGGCGAGGCATCGAGCAACATGATGGGCGTGGGCGGGGCACGCTGCCCGGGCGAGAGGAGGGGCAGTAGGGAGGCGTGGAGGAGGCGGTCGTCGCCAGCGGCGGGGCCGCCCGCCGTCAACGCAGACGCAGCGGCCGTCCATGGCGGCTTAAGTCGATGTAGGAGGACGAAGAGGAGCTTGCGAGGGCCAGCGGCGCCGGCAGGTTCAAGCTCTCCGTAGAGGAGAGAGAGAGAGAAGAGGAGAGGAACAAGGCAGAGTATGCACACTACGTGTATGCGTATATGGATTTCATAAGCAGCTAACAAACTCACGTATGCATAGTAAGTTATGCACAGTAAGTACACACTCATGCACTGTACGACCGCCATCGACGAGGAGCTGGTTCCGCCGGCCGCGGCGACGTCTTGACGCACGGCCGCTGTCGAAGAGTAGTCCCTTTTTGAATGTTCGTGTGTTGGTGAGGAAGGAGCTCCCCCTTTCTGAATTTTACATGACAATTTCTACAGCTACATGGGATTTGTTCATGACCATCAGCATGGATGTTCAGGTACGAATTTCTACTGGAGCATCAGCACTCAGAACAATATGTATGCATGCAGAGAACAATTATACAAAGATGTGTGTGTCAGTGTGTCTATCATACAATTCTAAACACTGCATGCATGTAGTTGTTTATGGATCATTTACTGTTCACAAGTTATTATGGTCTCTAGGTAAGCTTAATGTAATTTCACATGAGACAATCATCATGCACATACCAAAAGAATATTAGTTTGGATGGGCATGAGACGACTGAATGCTTGTCACCGTATCAATTGTGAGACAAGATATAAGCTATCCTAAGGAACTTTGTGCCTGATCTGCTTGGAATATAGGAAGTGTGTATACCTTTTGTCTTCTTATGAACCTACATTTATGAACCAAATATGTTCACTACATTTTCAGGTGCATGTATGCTTAGGAAGACACAACATATATACATAGTTTAGTTTTGTTGTTGTTCAATTCTATTTAACCGATGTAGACCAACACACAAGTTTAAATTATTTCACAGACACTTTTCTATTAAGAATTGTTTGCTATTAATTTTTCTTCCTATTGATTTATTTTCTCGTTAGTATCCATCACCCATCATTGCCCCGTGATGTGACTCGCTTTCCCAAATGCACAAACAAAGAAATGCCTTGCATGTACTGCAAAATTTACTTTCATTCAATGCCAACACATGATCTTCTTACAATATGTGAATAACAGATTAGAATTTTATTCCTTGGGTTCAGATGTGGCATTTGCTCATTTGATTTGGACTAAATTTGCGAGCGAGCTATTTTATTTAGAATGCGCTTTAATAAAATGAAGTGTCATTCCAAGAGGTTAATTAGTGTGGAATGAAATTACCTAACGAATATAGTGCAAAAGAATTTGTCAAAAAAATTCTATAGGATTAATTCACTCATACAATAAAAGCACCTAGAAAAAATATCATATGGAATCAACCCTCTGAATTTTCAATGAAAAGGTTTTTGATCAAAGATACCCTAAGGTGGAATAGAGAAACCAACATAGCCACAATTATTATCGAAGTGGTTGATATTTGTTATGAACTATTTCGACTACAAATATTAGGAAATAGGCCAAACATTTACTAAACTCGGAGAGGATGGGGCGTGCAATGGTGTTGTAATAGGCAGACGCCGAAATAGATGGTGGCATATTGACCCGCTTACATATATTGTTTTTCTCCCGTTGCAACGCACGTGCATCTTTGCTAGTCGTTCTAAAAACTACTCCCTCCGTCCCATAATATAAGAACGTTTTTGACATTAGTGTAGTGTTAAAAACGTTCTTATATTTTGGGACAGAGGGAGTACTTAGTACTTATAACGCGCCATTGAAAATCGGAACTCTTAACCCTGCTAAAAAATTATATTTTAAACGTGGCTACTCGATCTGTGGCAACTGGCGAGCCACCGCCTCCAAGTCGTTCACCTGTGGTCCCGACCATCAACTCCTACGAATCAAATTATCACGCGAGCTGACTATTCCTATAAAGGTGCGCTCCACCACGTACCTGGTACCCGTGAATGCAACAATCGTGCACCTAGGGTTTTAGGGTTTATTTGTTAACGTTGCCTTTATGTAACACTCATGTGTGCGAGACAGCAAGAGACCGACTGCGTGCGTGCGCCTCTTCTCTTCGTATATGTACTCCACCGTTTGTCTGGTGTCCACAAAATTATAATAACTACTAGCAATGTGCCAATGCGTTGCCACACGATCTGAGTAGATTAATACATATTCACCGATTTGATAGAAAAAAAGTCTAGTTTTGAAATACGTATATCACTAAAAAAATGTTATGTTTCACTCAAAATATATTCTTTTGGCGGTTTTAATGAGATAAGGGAGGAATGTTGTTGGTTTCAAGATTCGGAAGTGGTTTATGTCTAGTTTCTACTCTTACTAGCAAGATGCCCGTGTGTTGCATGGAACATCAAGATCTTGTGGGAAAAAATGATGAACGAGGAAAGACCTTATCTGCAAATGTGGAGAGGAGTGCGGGTAAATTGCCATAATTTTGTTCTTATCCGTCAGATATAAATCGGACGACCTATATTGCAGGATGGCAGGCCCACCATCATCACCAACTCTGTTTTTTATCCCTACTCTTATAAAAAGCATAGTCAGTGATGATCATGTGCCTGCCATCCTGCAATATAGGCCGTCCGATCTATATCTGACGGATAGGAAGGAAACTATGGCAATTTTGCAAAAAGATACCCACACCCCTCTCCACACTTGCAAATAAGGCATTCCCTTGTTCATCCTTTTCTCCCACAAGATAAACTACTCATGCATACAAATGCATCTTCATGTTCCGTGCAACGCATGGGCATCTTCATGTTACGTAACACTCATGTGTGCGATACGCTACCGTGCCCCGAGGGTCGCCGCGCAGCTACCAAATGAGGAGACAACCACGGCCCTAACACGGAGGTGAACCTGAAGGAAAAAAACACAAGTTGTCTGGTCACCGCCATGCCGACTAATGTCACCACTATTAAGATCTCGCGGGACAAACATGACTCGCGAAAAGACCACAGCTCCTCGCTCTGTCGCCCCACCATTGTGGATACCGTTGATACCGTTTTTGGTGAACACATAATTTATTTATCTCGTTGCTTCTCGAAAAAATATTTCTTCCGTTGCAACGCACGGGCATATGTGCTATCCATGCATAACCAGACAATACCTTCTTTACCAGGGTTTATTCTCTTTTTCAATGCTCACGTGCCCACAGTTCTTCAAAATTAGAGTCAAACCAACATATTCTCTTTCATTGACACGTACCCACAATATATTTCAATTATAGCAAACAAACATATTCTCATTTATCGTCAAATAGCGTGTGGGACGCCCAATAGTTCACATCTGGGCCGACCCATTGACAAGCACCAAAACGACCTATGTTTGTAAGGCATAATATAAATTTTAAAAATGACGTGTTGAAGGATCGAACTCGCGACCTCAAAAAGTCATCCACGGGCTGCTAACCCACCAATTAATATTTAACAATATGTTGCAGCGTCAGATTAAAAAAAAAATTTATGTTTTTTTTCTGAATTTTTGCGAAAATAAATTAATATTTATGAATGCCAAATATTTTTGAAAACATGAACACTTTTTGTAACCCCGAACAATTTTCAAAAATGCGAACCATGTTTAAAAATGTGGTTCATTTTTGGAAAAATATGAACATCATTTGAAATAGGTAGATTTTTCTTCAAAATTCTTAAACATTTTTTGACAACATGAAACTTTTGAGAAAACATGAACATTTGTTGAATGTGTGAACATGTTTTGAACATTTAGAACAAGTTTAGAAAATGTGTTTTTGTAACCACGAACGTTATTTTGAATTTGCAAATATTTCACGAAAACAATTTTGCCGCAAGAAAGCTAATATTCGGAAAAAAATCACGGCGAAGGTTTCAGGCCAATCAGAGTTACGGATCTCCATATATACACGAAACGGTGAAACAGAGCCAGGAGAGAACGCAGAAACAGAGAGATAGATCCAATCTCGGAGGGGCTCTCGCCTCTCCCAAGCCATGGGAGCCAAGGACCAGAGGGGAAACCCTTCTCGTATCTAGGGAGGAGGTCAAGGAAGAAGAAGAAGAAGGGGCCCTCTCCCCCCTTGCTTCTGGTGGCGCCGGAGCGCTGCCGGGGGCCATCATCATCACCGCGATCTTCACAAACATTGTCGTCATCTTCACCAACATCTCCATCACCTTCCCCCTTCTATATTCAGCGGTCCACTCTCCCGCAACCCGCTGTACCCTCTACTTGAACATGGTGCTTTATGCTTCATATTATTATCCAATGATGTGTTGCCATCCTATGATGTCTGAGTAGATTTTCGTTGTCCTATCGGTGATTGATGAATTGCTATGATTGGTTTGAATTGCATATTTTATTATTGGTGCTGTCCTATTGTGCCCTCCGTGTCACGCAAGCGTGAGGGATTCCCGCTGTAGGGTTTGCAATATGTTTATGATTTGCTTATGGTGGGTGGCGTGAGTGAAAGAAGCACAGACCCGAGTAAGTATGTTATTTGCGTATGGGATAAAGAGGACTTGATGCTTTAATGCTATGGTTGGGTTTTACCTTAATGACTCTTTAGTAGTTGCGGATGCTTGCTAGAGTTCCAATCATAAGTGCATATGATCCAAGTAGAGAAAGTATGTTAGCTTATGCCTCTCCCTCAAATAGAATTGCAATAGTGATTACCGATCTAGTAACATAGTCAATTGCCTAGGGACAATTCCACAACTCCTACCACCACTTTTCCACACTCGCCATATTTACTTTAGTTGTGTTTTTATCTAAGCAGCCCCTAGTTTATGTTTTTGCTCTCTTTATTTTCTTGCTAGCCTTTCCAAAAGCACCTACAAAGTACTTCTAGTTTCATACTTGTTTCCGGTAAAGCGAACGTCAAGTGTGCGTAGAGTTGTATCGGTGGTCGATAGAACTTGAGGGAATATTTGTTCTACCTTTAGCTCCTCGTTGGGTTCGACACTCTTATTTATCGAAAGAGGCTACAATTGATCCCCTATACTTGTGAGTTATCAATACCTTTTTCTGGCGCTGTTGCCAGGGAGCAATAGCGTGGGGTGAATATTCTTGTGTGTGCTTGTTTGCTTTATCACCCAACCTTTGAAAAACTTGATCGAGTTCTAGCAAGCGTAGAGTGGGAACAAAAGTTCCCTCTGGTTACGGTGCAGGCTATTTCGAGGGGAATATCAGATCACACACCCTTATTTGTGGATTCAGGGGAGCCTAACCACATGGGTAACAGAAATACCTTTTCTTTCGAGATGTCTTGGTTCGAACGAGAGGGGTTTTTGGACATGATTGCCAGGGAATGGGATAGAGGTGTCAAGGTAGGACTGCGGTCGAGCGTTGGCAGAATAAGATTAGGCACTTGAGAAGCTTCTTGCGGGGCTGGGCTAAACACCTAAGTGGTGTGTATAAGCTTGAAAAGGATAGACTTCTTTCTCTTATACAAGCCCTAGACATTAAGGCTGAATCCACGATTTTGCTGCCACTGAGCTTCAGAGTTAAATTTGAGGCGGAGAAGAGGCTGAAAGAGCTGCTCCGTGAAGAAGAGTTGAAGTGGGCTTTGCGTGCTAAAATCACGCAAAGTGGTCCAAGGGATGCCAATACTCAATTCTTTCATCTAATTGCTAATGGCAAGCATCGAAAGAAGCGCATTTTCCAACTTGAACAAGATGAGGGCACGATTTTAGGTCAGGATAACCTAAAAAAATATATTACCGAATATTACAAGCAGCTTTTTGGACCGCCGGAGGATAATTGTGTGTCCTCGATGAGTCTAGGACTGAGGATGTGCCTCACCTTTCGCTGCCGAAAATGATATTCTGTCGCACTGCCTCTCGAGAAGGAGGTGTTTGAGGCAATTTCTCGGATGAAAAACAATAAAGGCGCCGGACCGGATGGGTTTCCGCGAATTCTATAAAAATGCTGGCACATTATTAAGGGGATTTGTTACCTATGTTCCACGACTTATTCTCGTGACAGCTTCAATTATTTCATCTGAATTTTGGAACTATCACTTTGCTTCCTAAGAAAACGGATGCCGTGAGGATTGAGCAGTTCAGACCAATATGCCTCCTCAATGTTAGTTTCAAAATTTTTACCAAGGTCGGGACTAATAGGCTTACACAGATTATGCATTACGTGGTCCAACAGTCCCAAACTGCTTTCATGCCGGACGAAATATCCTTGAAGGGTGGTAGTCCTGCATGAAGCGCTCCATGAAATCCACTCCAAAAATTAGATGGAGTAATTTTAAGGTGGATTTCAAGAAAGCGTATGATAAGGTCAAATGGCCATTTCTCCAACAGTCCTTGCGTATGAAAGGTTTTGATGAAGCTTAGTGCGGGCAATTCGAATCTTTTACGCAAAAAGGTAGTGTGGGAATTAAAGTAAATGACGATGTCGGTCATTATTTCCGCACACATAAAGGCCTAAGACAAGGAGATCCGATGTCCCCTATCCTGTTCAACATTGTCGTAGATATGTTGGCAATTTTGATAGGTAGGGCTAAGGAAAGTGGTCAAGTAGGTGGATTAGTACCTCATCTTGTTGATGGAGGTGTTTCCATTCTTCAATACGCTGATGACACGATCATCTTTATGGAGCATGACCTGGCCAAGGCGAGAAATATGAAGCTGGTGTTATGCCTATTTGAACAATTGATGGGGCTGAAAATCAACTTTAATAAGAGTGAGCTGTTCTGTTTTGGTAGAGCCAAAACGAACAAGAGGCGATAGGCAATTGTTCGGTGCGAGTTGGGAGAGTTACCGTTCTCATACTTAGGTATCCCAATCCACCATCGTGGGGTGACAAACAAGGAATGGAAGTGCATCGAGGACCGATTTGAGAAGAAACTGAGTTCTTTGGAAGGGTAAGCTCATGTCATACGGAGGCCGGTTGATCCTGATTAACTCGGTACTCACGAGTATGCCTATGTTTCTCCTATCGTTCTTTGAGGTCCCAGTTGGTGTTCGGAAGAGACCGGACTTCTATCGATCGCGGTTCTTTTGGCGAGTGATGAGACCAAAAGAAAATACAGGCTTGCTAAATGGGATATCATTTGTAGACCTAAAGACCAAGGGGGTCTTGGTATAGAAAACCTTGAAGTTAAGAATAGATGCCTTCTTAGCAAGTGGCTGTGGAAGCTCTATTCGGAGACCGATGCCACATGGGCTCAAATCCTTCGCAGCAAGTATCTCCATCAAAAACTCGTCCCGGTGTTTCAGTCAGGCCGATGATTCACCCTTTGGAAAGGACTAATGAAAGTCAAACAACTTATGTTTTATAGGAAAAAGTTTGTTGTCGGCAACGGTACTTGCACACGTTTACGGGAGGATACTTGGCTTGGCGAGACGCCTTGGCCATCCAAGACCCTTCGCTGTACCGTATTGTTCAACGACGCGAGGTGTTCGAGATTCTGTTTTTCAATCGATCCCCTTAATATTCAGTTCCGATGGACGCCGGCGGGCAATCGTTGGGAAGAATGCCTCCGTCTAGTTAGGAGACCGATGGAGGTCCAGCTTTCCCAACAACCCGATGAATTACGCTGAAACCGACTAGGTCCGAGTATTCACGTTAAATCAATGTATATTGATGTTATTAATTCGAGCTCCATTCCTACTTCCAAGCATGTTTGGGATGTCAAAGTTCCTTCGAAAATAAAAGTGTTTATGTGGTTTGTCCACAAACAAGTTATTTTAACCAAGGACAATTTGTTAAAGCGTAATTGAACAGGACCTACTAGGTGTAGCTTCTGTGATCGGGATGAGACTATAAAACACCTTTTTTTTGATTGCCCGTTGGCCAAAGTCCTTTGGCAGACGGTTCACATTGCTTTTAATATCAAACCACCGAATTCTGTTAACGCCTTATTTGGGACTTGGCTAAATGGGGTTCAGTCTGACTTAGCGAAACACATTCGGGTTGGGGTTTGTGCGTTGCTGTGGACCATCTGGACTTGCAGAAATGATTTGGTGTAACGCCCTCGATGCGGCTATATCTCCCACGTGTCGAGGCACGACTTAGAGGCATAGCCGCATTGAAAGCAATGTCGCAAGTGAGGTAATCTTCACACAACCCATGTAATAAATAAGGGAAAGAGATACATAGTTGGCTTACAGTCGCCACTTCACACAATACATAAATAAACATCCATCATTCCGAGTACACTCAAGGTCCGACTACGGAACCAAAATAAAAGAAGATACCCCAAATGCTACACAGATCCCCGATCGTCCCAACTGGGCACCACTACTGATCATCAGGAAAAGACACATAGTAACGACCACGTTCCTCGTCGAACTCCCACTTGAGTTCGGTTGCGTCACCTGCACTGGCATCGTCGGAACCTGCAACTGTTTTGGTAGAATCTGTGAGTCACGGGGACTCAGCAATCTCACACCCGCGAGATCAAGACTATTTAAGCTTATAGGAAGGACAGAGTAGTAAAGTGGAGCTGTAGCAAGCGACTAGCATATATGGTGGCTACATCGCAAAAGAGAGCGAGAAGAGAAGCAAAGCACGGTCGTGAAACTAGTAGCGATCAAGAAGTGATCCTGAACTACTTACGTCAGACATAACTCCAACACCGTGTTCACTTCCCGGACTCCGCCGAGAAGAGACCATCACGGTTACACACGCGGTTGATGTGTATTTTAATTGAGGTCAACTTCGGGTTTTCTACAACCGGACATTAACAAATTCCCATCTGCCTCATAACCGCGGGCACGGCTTTCGAAAGATATTACCCTGCAGGGGTGTTCCAACTTAGCCCATTATAAGCTCTCACGGTCAACGAAGGATATTCCTTCTACCGGGAAGACCCGATCAATCTCGGAATCCCGGACTACAAGACATTTCGACAGCAATAAAACAAGACCAGCAAAGCCGCCCGATTGTGCCGACAAATCCCGATAGGACCTGCACATATCTCGTTCTCAGGGCACATCTGGATAAGTCAAGCTACGAGTAAAACCAAGCCTCGAGTTTCCCCGTGGTGGCCCCGCAGGCTGCTCGGTTCGGGCCAGCACTCGAAGGAGCACTGGTCCGGGGGTTAAAATAAAGATGACCCTCGGGCTCGCGAAAACCCGGGGGAAAAAGGCTTAGGTGGCAAATGGTAAAACCAATGTTGGGCCTTGCTGGACGAGTCTTATTCAAAGCGAACTGTCAAGGGGGTCCCATAAACCACCCAACCGTGTAAGGAACGCGAAATCAAGGAACATAACACCGGTATGACGGAAACTAGGGTGGCAAGAGTGGAACAAAACACCAGGCATAAGGCCGAGCCTTCCACCCTTTACCAAGTATATAGATGCATTAATTATAGCAGATGTATATATTGTGATATCCCCAACAAGTAAACATGTTCCAAAAGGAACAACATCTCCATGTTCCAACAAGGAACAAACTTCAGCTTCACCTGCAACTAGCAACGCTATAAGAGGGGCTGAGCAAAGCGGTAACATAGCCAATCAACGGTTTGCTAGGAAAAGGATGGTTAGGGGCTGACATGGCAATATGGGTGGCATGATATAGCAAGTGGTAGGCATCGCAGCATAGGCATAGCAAAAGAGCGAGCAACTAGCATAGCAAAGATAGAAGTGATTTCGAGGGTATGGTCATCTTGCTCGCAATGTTCTCGAGTTGTCGAAAGCTTGATCCTCGTAAGCGTTCTCAACAGGTTCCTCGTTCACGTACTCGTCTCCCGGCTCTACCCAAAGCAAGAACACAAACAAAGGAACCACAATAAATCACGGTGCAATGCACAATCAACATGATGCAAAATATGGCATGATATGCGAGATGTGATATGCAATGCGTATGCGCGCTCCGGAAGGAAAATGATGAACCAGGCATCAACTTGCCAAACCAAGTATGCCACTGGAAATATGAGATGATTTCGGTTGAAATCGATATAAAGATCACCGGAATCGGATGCACGGTTTGCAAATGACAAGCAAAACAAGAATGGTACAAATCTGCCATTAACAACATGATACCACTTAGCAAGCAACAAGAAATTAAGCTACTGCACCCAAACGTATCAACAAAGTATATGGCAGTGATCTACTCAAGATGCTTGACAAAAGATGAGCACTGAGCTACGGCTAGTTCACATCATAACAGGTTCAAACAAGCATGGCAAAAGTGCACAAAATATCAGGCTGGACATGGCAAAAACAGCATCAGGTAGCAATGTTCAGAGCAAGAAAACTACATGCTACAGGAACTTATAATAGCAAAATAAGGCATGGCATGAATCTAATCAAAGCATAGAACAAAAACCCCTTACTGACCATAAGCCAAAAAGGATCAGAAAATATAGTAACACCCATGTCAATATTGAAAGTTTCGTTAACAGATTCAGCAACATGGCATGTCCAAAACTGATAACAAGTAGGCATGTTTACAAGCTCAATGCACTCACTACAGAGCCTTATATGATAAACTAAACATACATACATCAAGAAGACATGGCATAGAAGACATACATGGCAAGAACAATAACATAGCATACATGGACCAACCACAACAACCTAGGAAAAATTGAATAACATGTAAACAATCTGCCAGGAAACACTTGATAGCAAAAGTAGAGCTCGATTGACTCAAGCTATGACACTCCATAATTGCAAACAAAGGGTTGGATGGATAGAGCAAGACATGTTTAACAAAACATCCTTACTGAAGTATCTCAAAATATGCATGGATCTCTCGGTAGCATCAAGTTAACATGGCATCAAAATATCAGCAAAACAGAGCTGAAATCAGCAACATCAGGACACCTACTTTGCATGCTTGTGCTAGTCACCACATAGATCACAAAAATACATGGCATACACCCCTGGAAAGATGGCATGGCATATTACAAAACACATGTAGGACTCCAATTCATAGGGTGCACACATCAATCATAGCAAAAATAACAAAAGTGCAAGTTCTGTTAAGAAACAGAAACTAACATCACATAGCCCTCTTCCAACAGCATTTCTGGCATCAAGATGAGCTCAAATGAAAATGATGCAATGAGATGAAATGATCTACTCTTCGAGGCGAACATTTTTATATATTATACGCGCAAAATGGAGCTACAGATGCAAAGTTACGCTACGTTGAAAATGCAACGAAATAATAACAGGATTAAAAACTTAGACGAATTAGAGGGGGGAAGAAAGTCAACCGGGATCCGGATCGGGATCCGGCCCGATCGAGAGCGACGGCGGCGGGAGGCTCCTCGCCGGAGAGGGAGAGGCCGGGCGGGCCGGCCGGAGGAGGGCGGCTCGGGCTCGCCGGTGGCGTGGCCGGCCGGAGGAGGTGGTCGCCGGGCGCGGCCGGCCGGGCGCCGGTTCCTGGCGGCCGGCAGGGCGACGGGCGAGGGCCGGTGGCGGCGAGGCCGGGCGGCAGCGAGATCCGGAGGGCGGGAGGCGGCGCACCGCGGCGAGGCGCGGGCGCGAGGGCGGCGGGCCCTTTGGCCCGGCGGGCGGCCAGCGGCGCGCTGGCGGCGCTACTGACACGTGGCGCCGCGGACTGGTGCGGACACGGCGGCGGTTTCGTCCGGCGGCGGCGGACGTGTCCGTCTGGCGTGGGGAGGAGTTTTAGGGTTTGGGGAAGAAGACCCGATTTGGACGGGGAGGTGTTTAAATAGGCATAGAGGAGCTAGGAGAGTCCAAATGAGGTGTAGTTTTCGCCCACGATCGTGATCGAACGACGGAGAGCATGGAAGTGACTTAGATGGGTTATTGGACTATTTTGGAGGGTGTTGGGCTGCAACTTAAAAGAGGCCTTTGCGAGAGTCACGGTTAACCGTTGGAGTACCAAACGAGCTCCAAATGACCGAAACTTGATCGGTGGTCTGCGGGTGGTATACCAAGGCCACTTGACAAACCTCGGTCCATTCCGAGAAGGTTTAGTACCCTTTGCGGAAAAACGTAAAAGGGCCGCGGGAAGATAGGAGTGCGGATTGCAAAACGGACAACGGAAAAATGCTCGGAATCATGAGACGAACACGTATGCAAATGCGATGCACATGATTACATGATATAAAATGCATGACATGGACAAAATGCAAAATGAAGAAAAACCCAACCACGGAGGGAATATCATATCACAATGCCGAAAATGGCAAGAGTTGTAGTTACAAATATGGAAAGTTACTTCCGGGGTGTTACAAGACTCCACCACTACAAGAGGATCTCGTCCCGAGATCTAGGACTGAAAGAACTCCGAATATTCGGAACAGAGGTGATCCTCGCGCTCCCAGGTGGCTTCTCGGTCGGAATGGTGTGACCACTTCACTTTCAGGAATTTGATTGACTTGTTGCGAGTCTTGCGCTCGGTTTCTTAAAGAATAGCAACGGGGTGCTCATGATAAGAGAGATCTTCTTGAAGGTCAATTTCTTCGAAGTTGATAGTGCGTTCAGGAGTCTTGAAGCACTTGCGAAGCTGTGACACGTGAAACACATCGTGCACGTTTGCGAAGTTGGAGGGAAGCTCAAGTTGATAGGCGAGATCGCCTCTTTTGCCAATGATCTTGAAAGGACCCACGTATCTAGGGGCAAGCTTCCTTTGATACCGGGCGGCGAGTGCCTTTCATTGAGAGACGCGGAGGTAGACATGGTCTCCGATTTCAAAAGCCACATCACGGTGCTTATCATCATAATAGCTCTTCCGGCGCGATTATGCGGCTTTGAGATTCTCACGAATGACTTTGCACATTTCTTCCGCTTCGTGATCAAGTCATTGCCAAGAAGTTGGCGTTCACCTGTCTCGCACCAATTGAGAGGAGTACGGCACTTTCGCCATAGAGAATTTCGAATGGGGCCTTGCCCGAACTCGCTTGGAAGCTGTTGTTGTAGGAGAACTTCGGCATATGGAAGACAATCTTCCCACTTCATACCGAAGGAAATGACACAAGCCCGAGCATATCTTCAAGGATTTGATTTACTCGCTCGACTTGGCCACTTGTTTGAGGATGGAAAGCTGTGCTGAAATGAATGTTGGTGCCCATGGCCTTCTGAAAAGAATCCCAAAACTTGGAGGTAAAGATGCTGCCACGGTCCAAGAGATCACTTGTGGAATGCCGTGCAAGGAGACAATCTCGAGGTGTATAGCTCGCCAACCGAGCTGCTGTGATGGATTCTTTGATAGGAAGAAAATGAGCCACTTTAGTAAGCTTGTCAATGACAACGAAGATAGCATCATTTCCACGCTTGGACTTTGGAAATCCAGTCACGAAGTCCATCTCGATATGATCGAACTTCCATTCCGGAATAGCAAGAGGTTGAAGGAGACCAGCTGGTCTTTGGTGTTCTGCTTTCACTCTTCTGCAGACATCACATTCATTCACGAATTGAGCAATTTCTCACTTCATTCGAGTCCACCAATATGACTGCTTGAGGTCATGGTACATCTTCGTACTTCCCGGATGAATGGATAGAAGCTGTGAGCCTCGTTCATAATGACTTTTCTCAGATCACCCTTAGGAACCACAATCCGGTCCTCAAAGAAAAGAGTATCTTTGTCATCAACGTGGAAGCACTTGTACTTGGAAATGCCCTTGTCGATACCACGTTTCACCTTTTTCACCATGGTATCCAGAAGTTGAGCCTCACAAATCTGATCTTCCAAAGTAGGAGAGACTATGAGGTTGGCAAGAAAGCCTTGAGGGACAACTTGAAGATTCAGCTTGCGGAAAGCTTCACAGAGATCCGGCTGGAAGGGCTTGAGAATTAGACTGTTGCAGTAAGCCTTCCTGCTCAAAGCATCTGCAATGACATTGGCCTTGCCCGGAGTATATTCAATACTTGGGTTGTACTCTTGAATCATTTCGACCCATCGAGTCTGCCTGAGGTTGAGGTTGGGTTGAGTGAAGATGTACTTGAGACTCTTGTGATCGGTGAAAATGTCCACTTTCCTTCCCAACAAGAGATGTCTCCATGTTATCAATGCATGGACAACTGCCGCCAACTCAAGATCATGAGTGGGGTAGTTCTTCTCGTTGGGCTTCAACTGGCGAGAGGTATAAGCCACAACTCTCTTCTCTTGCATTAACACAGCACCGAGACCTTGAAGAGAAGCATCACAGAAAACTTCGAATGGCTTGGATTCATCAGGAGGAGTCAAGACAGGAGCTGTGACGAGTTTCTCTTTGAGGGTATTGAAAGCAACATCACACTCAGGAGACCAGACATACTTCACATGCTTCTGGAGGAGGTTGGAAAGAGGCTTTGCAATCTTGGAGAAGTTCTCAACGAATCTTCGGCAATAGCTTGCAAGACCAAGAAAACTACGGAGCTGCTTGACATTCTGAGGAGGTTCCCAATTCACAATTGCGGACACCTTCTCGGATTAACAAATGATGCCCTTGGCGGAGATGATATGACCAAGATAAAGCACTTCATCAAGCCAAAATTCACATTTGGAGAACTTAGCATAGAATTGATGCTCTCTGAGCTTGTCTAGCACCAATCGCAAATGTTTGGCATGATCCTTCTTGTTCTTGGAGAAGACCAAAATATCATCAAGATAGACCAAGACGAATTCATTGGTGTAGGGGTTGAAGATGAAATTCATCATCCGAGAGAATGTTGGAGGAGCATTGACAAGGCGAAAGACATGACAGATATTCATAAGAACCAAAGCTTGTTCGAATGCTGTCTTGGGAATATCTTGTTCACGAATGCGAATCGATGATAACCCATACGAAGGTCAAGCTTGGAGAACACTTTAGCACCTTTGAGTTGCTCGAAAAGCTCATTGATGTTGGGAAGTGGATACTTGTTCTTGATTGTCTTCTTATTCAATGGACGGTAATCGACGCAAAGTCGGTCCGTGCCATCCTTCTTCCGGACAAAAGAACACCACAACCCCAAGGAGATGAACTCGGTCCGATCAAACCTAGACGCTCTTGTTCATCGAGCTGCTTCTTCAATTCCTTCAGCTCATCAGGTCCAAGCTTGTATGGACGCTTGCAAACGGGTTCAGTGCGGGCTCAAGATCGATAACGAACTCAATCGGCCGATGAGGAGGCATACCCGAAGCTCTTCCGGAAAGACATCTTGGTACTCACAAACGATCGAATCGAGAGATAGCATCCAATTCTCCCTTCTCATTGAGAGAAAACAACCGAATGGTTTCATCACGAGCGGCATAGATGATCACATCATTAGAAGAGTGAGTCAATTGAATTTCCCTGGTGGCACAATCAAGCTGAGCTTTGTGCTGAGAAAGCCAGTCCATTCCGAGAATAAGATCAATGTCCGAGTCACCAAGAACAATTGGTTTAGACAGAAATCTATAATCGCCCATCTTGATAGAAACATCCGGAACCACCAAACTGGAGCTCAGCCGTTTACCCGGAGAAATGACATCCATGGGTTTACCCAAATGAGAAGAAGTGAATTCATGCTTGGCAAAAAACGGTCTTGACATGAAACAATGCGATGCACTAGTATCAAATAATACTTTTGCAGGAATATCATTAACTGAGAGATTACCCATGATCACATCTGAAGAATCCTCTGCTTGAGCTGCATTCATCATATTGACCTTGGCATGCTTTGGATTATGCTTGACCACTGCATTGCTTGAAGATTTCACAGGAGGAGGAGGCGGAAGGCGCCTTTGGTTGAAGCACTTGTTCGCATAGTGACCTTTCTGCTGACATTTGTTGCAGGTCACCTCAGAGAGCGGACGGTGGTAAGCAGCACTTGACCTTGGAGCTTGAGAATTAGACTTGTTCTGATAGCCAGGGTTGGGTGGGTGGGAAGATCCACGGCCACCTGAGTTCTTCTGCTGATAAGGCTGACGGAACGGAGGAGGAGGAAGGTAGAACTTCTGCTGCTTAGCTGCCACTTGAGAGGAAGAAGAAGACTGAACTGCATCCCTGATTCTCTTCTTAGAAGCCTCACATTTGAGCTGGGCAGCTTCTTGCCATGTTGTAGAATTCATCATACTTTTCTGGCTCAAAAAGCACAAGAGCTAATTGCAGATCTTCTCTGAGACCACCTCTGAATTGATAGATCATACTCTTTTCATCAGGTACGTCTTGCTTAGCAAAGCGAGCGAGTTTCTGGAACTGGATATTGTATTGATACACGACATGTTGCCTTGCTTGAGATTGCGGAACTCCTCACGCTTGCTCTCAACAACACTTTTCGAATGTGGTGAGCTCAAATCTCGGCGGAACTCATCCTGTAATGACACGACCTCCTCTGGAATCTTTGTATTGCTGGTACCACTCGGCAGCTTGATCCTTGAGTTGAAACGATGCAAACTTGACGAAGTCCTCAGGTCTGACATTGCTACATTCAAAATGCTTGCAGATGTCCACTAACCAATCGTCAGCGTCTGTAGCCTCGACACAGAAACTGAAAGACTTCGGCTGATTAGCGAGGAACTGACTGAGAGTAGCAAAGTGCGGCTGATTGTTGCCTTGACCTTGATTTCCTTGACTGCCTTGCCCTTGAGTACGTTCTTGCAAGAGCTGCAAAATCATCTGAGCATTGGCATTGGTGGCTGCCATGATAGCTTGCCAGGCCTCCGGAGGCGGAGGTGGAGGTGGAGGGTTCGACTGATCCCCATCATTGCGATCCGGATTCAGACGCGTTGGCGGAGCCATCCTGAAGAGGGTGACATCCGTTAGTCCTTTGATAGACAAATAGTCAAGTAGAATCAACGGATAGAAATTGCAACATATAGTCTTCACAATAAACATTCGAACAAGAATGAACGAATGAATTCACAGTTAAACATCACACGTCCATTAAGGTGAGAAGCCACTTAGATAAAGATATGGAAACAACATCCGTCGAGAAACAAATCGAATATCACAACTGAAAACAAAAGATTGGCTTCTAGAATGATCCGAACAAACACATGATAGAGATTTACCCAAAGTGTTCGTGGTGGGGCCCACACGGACACGACGATAGCGGACGTCACGAATGACAAACAAGACGCCCCGAATCAGCATAGCCAAGGATTCTTTAAGACGCCATGCGACCATCAGAATCGACCGTGAATGGGCGGAACACTAGACGTTGAACCCCAATCTCAAATCATACATCTGTCGAAAAGATATCCTGTAAGCTACTAGAATTCCCACCTATAAACTCCCGAAACTTTCTGGTTATGCAATCTGGTGTTGGGGATACAAGGGACACAAAATATATCACCCAAACTAACAATACCTAGATCCAGCTGTATCCATCCGTCAACACATAACCAAGAAACCTTCGGAAATCGTGTACCTCGACCTTCGAAAAACATCCGTTATACGAGTCATGGCAATACTCCCGAGCTCGCCCAATCTTCGGGTTATCGGGTTATCTCACCAACAACTGCACAAAAGAGATTTCGATGTCGGCAAAACTCGGTATTCCAGAATCTGCAACGATAAAATTGTGACGACAACACCTCGGAGCTCAACTCCCGGGACACCGCCACAACCCCTAAATGTCGAGGCACCAAGAACAATGTTCTCGTCACAAAACCATCGAACGATCCCAAGATACCCGCATGATCCTAAATTTTTTTAGTGAAATTTGAGGAGAGAAGAGTCAAAACTCTCGTCGGGATACCTCACCGAGAGCGATTTAAGGGACTGGGAGTAAAAGAATCCTACTCTCGATATATATAATCCTAAGACTCAAAACATTTTCCATTCTAGACTCAACAACGCCAGCAAACAATCAAGTAGGGGGGCTCCTAAGTCGGGGAAGGCTCTGATTACCAACTTGTAACACCCTTGATGCGGCTATATCTCCCACGTGTCGAGGCACGACTTAGAGGCATAACCGCATTGAAAGCAATGTCGCAAGTGAGGTAATCTTCACACAACCCATGTAATAAATAAGGGAAAGAGATACATAGTTGGCTTATAGTCGCCACTTCACACAATACATAAATAAACATCCATCATTCCGAGTACACTCAAGGTCCGACTACGGAACCAAAATAAAAGAAGATACCCCAAATGCTACACAGATCCCCGATCGTCCCAACTGGGCACCACTACTGATCATCAGGAAAAGACACATAGTAACGACCACGTTCCTCGTCGAACTCCCACTTGAGTTCGGTTCGCCACCTGCACCGCATCGTCGGAACTCGCAACTGTTTTGGTAGAATCAGTGAGTCACGGGACTCAGCAATCTCACACCAGCGAGATCAAGACTATTCAAGCTTATAGGAAGGACAGAGTAGTAAAGTGGAGCTGCAGCAAGCGACTAGCATATATGGTGGCTACATCGCAAAAGAGAGCGAGAAGAGAAGCGAAGCACGGTCGTGAAACTAGTAGCGATCAAGAAGTGATCCTGAACTACTTACGTCGACATAACTCCAACACCGTGTTCACTTCCCGGACTCCGAGAAGAGACCATCACGTTACACACGCGTTGATGTGTATTTTAATTGAGGTCAACTTCGGTTTTCTACAACCGGACATTAACAAATTCCCATCTGCCTCATAACCGCGGGCACGGCTTTCGAAAGATATTACCCTGCAGGGGTGTTCCAACTTAGCCCATTATAAGCTCTCACGGTCAACGAAGGATATTCCTTCTACCGGGAAGACCCGATCAATCTCGGAATCCCGGACTACAAGACATTTCGACAGCAATAAAACAAGACCAGCAAAGCCGCCCGATTGTGCCAACAAATCCCGATAGGAGCTGCACATATCTCGTTCTCAGGGCACATCCGGATAAGTCAAGCTACGAGTAAAACCAAGCCTCGAGTTTCCCCGTGGTGGCCCATGAGGTTGCTCGGTTCGGGCCAGCACTCGAAGGAGCACCGGTCCGGGGTTAAAATAAAGATGACCCTCGGGCTCGCGAAACCCGGGGAAAAAGGCTTAGGTGGCAAATGGTAAAACCAATGTTGGGCCTTGCCGGACGAGTCTTATTCAAAGCGAACTGTCAAGGGGATCCCATAAACCACCCAACCGTAAGGAACGCGAAATCAAGGAACATAACACCGTATGACGGAAACTAGGGTGGCAAGAGTGGAACAAAACACTGGCATAAGGCCGAGCCTTCCACCCTTTACCAAGTATATAGATGCATTAATTATAGCAGATGTATATATTGTGATATCCCCAACAAGTAAACATGTTCCAAAAATGAACAACATCTCCATGTTCCAACAAGGAACAAACTTCAGCTTCACCTGCAACTAGCAACGCTATAAGAGGGGCTGAGCAAAGCGGTAACATAGCCAATCAACGGTTTGCTAGGAAAAGGATGGTTAGGGGCTGACATGGCAATATGGGTGGCATGATATAGCAAGTGGTAGGCATCGCAGCATAGGCATAGCAAAAGAGCGAGCAACTAGCATAGCAAAGATAGAAGTGATTTCGAGGGTATGGTCATCTTGCCTGCAATGTTCTCAGAGTTGTCGAAAGCTTGATCCTCGTAAGCGTTCTCAACAGGTTCCTCGTTCATGTACTCGTCTCCCGGCTCTACCCAAAGCAAGAACACAAACAAAGGAACCACAATAAATCACGGTGCAATGCACAATCAACATGATGCAAAATATGGCATGATATGCGAGATGTGATATGCAATGCGTATGCGCGCTCCGGAAGGAAAATGATGAACCAGGCATCAACTTGGCAAACCAAGTATTCCACTGGAAAGATGAGATGATTTTGGTTGAAATCGATATAAAGATCACCGGAATCGGATGCACGGTTTGCAAATGACAAGCAAAACAAAAATGGTACAAATCTGCCATTAACAGCATGATACCACTTAGCAAGCAACAAGAAATTAAGCTACTGCACCCAAACGTATCAACAAAGTATATGGCAGTGATCTACTCAAGATGCTTGACAAAAGATGAGCACTGAGCTACGGCTAGTTCACATCATAACAGGTTCAAACAAGCATGGCAAAAGTGCACAAAATATCAGGCTGGACATGGCAAAAACAGCATCAGGTAGCAATGTTCAGAGCAAGAAAACTACATGCTACAGGAACTTATAATAGCAAAATAAGGCATGGCATGAATCTAATCAAAGCATAGAACAGAAACCCCTTACTGACCATAAGCCAAAAAGGATCAGAAAATATAGTAACACCCATGTCAATATTGAAAGTTTCGTTAACAGATTCAGCAACATGGCATGTCCAAAACTGATAACAAGTAGGCATGTTTACAAGCTCAATGCACTCACTACAGAGCCTTATATGATAAAATAAACATACATACATCAAGAAGACATGGCATAGAAGACATACATGGCAAGAACAATAACATAGCATACATGGATCAACCACAACAACCTAGGCAAAATTGAATAACATGTAAACAATCTGCCAGGAAACACTTGATAGCAAAAGTAGAGGTCGATTGACTCAAGCTATGGCACTCCATAATTGCAAAAAAAGGCATGGATGGATAGAGTAAGACATGTTTAACAAAACATCCTTACTGAAGTATCTCAAAATATGCATGGATCTCTCGGTAGCATCAAGTTAACATGGCATCAAAATATCAGCAAAACAGAGCTGAAATCAGCAACATCAGGACACCTACTTTGCAGACTTGTGCTAGTCACCACATAGATCACAAAAATACATGGCATACACCCCTGGAAATATGGCATGGCATATTACAAAACACATGTAGGACTCCAATTCATAGGGTGCACACATCAATCATAGCAAAAATAACAAAAGTGCAAGTTCTGTTAAGAAACATAAACTAACATCACATAGCCCTCTTCCAACAGCATTTCG
This sequence comes from Aegilops longissima, assembly GCA_021605205.1. Lineage (NCBI taxonomy): Eukaryota > Viridiplantae > Streptophyta > Magnoliopsida > Poales > Poaceae > Aegilops > Aegilops longissima. The sequence continues at coordinate 51,987,776 of CM038676.1, read as the reverse complement.
GGCATCAAGATGAGCTCAAATGAAAATGATGCAATGATATGAAATGATCTACTCTTCGAGGCGAACATTTTTATATATTATACGCGCAAAATGGAGCTACAGATGCAAAGTTACGCTACGTTGAAAATGCCACGAAATAATAACAGGATTAAAAACTTAGACGAATTAGAGGGGGGAAGAAAGTCAACCGGGATCCGGATCTTGATCCGGCCCGATCGAGAGCGACGGCGGCGGGAGGCTCCTCACCGGAGAGGGAGAAGCCGGGCGGGCCGGCCGGAGGAGGTGGTCGCCGGGCGCTGGCGGCGGCGGGAGGCGCCGGTTCTTGGCGGCCGGGCGGCGACGGGCGAGGGCCGGGTGGCGGCGAGGGCGCGGCGGCGATCCGTAGGGCGGAGGCGGCGGAGCAGCGGAGGGCGGCGGCGCACCGGCGCTGGAGGCGCTGGCGGCCGGACGCTTGGCGCTGGGCGGCGGGCGCTGCCGGGCGGGCGTTTCGCTGGCCCAGGGCCGGCCGTGTGGTGGCGGCGCGCTGACACACGTGGCGACGCGGACTGGTGCGGACGCGGCGCGGTTTCGTCCGGCGGCGGGACGTGTCCAGACTGGCGTGGGGAGGAGTTTTAGGGTTTCGGGGAAGAAGACCGGATTTGGACGGGGAGGTGTTTAAATAGGCATAGAGGGAGCTAGGAGAGTCCAAATGAGGTGTAGTTTTCCCCACGATCGTGATCGAACGACGGAGAGCATGGAAGTGACTTAGATGGGTTATTGGACTATTTTGGAGGGTGTTGGGCTGCAACTTAAAAGAGGCCTTTGCGAGAGTGCGGTTAACCGTTGGAGTACCAAACGAGCTCCAAATGACCCGAAACTTGACCGGTGGTCTATCGGTGGTATACCAAGGCCACTTGACAAACCTCGGTCCATTCCGAGAAGGTTTAGTACCCGCACACGGAAAAAGCGTAAAAGGGCCGCCGGGAAGATAGGAGTGCCGGATTGCAAAACGGACAACGGGAAAAATGCTCGGAATCATGAGACGAACACGTATGCAAATGCGATGCACATGATTACATGATATAAAATGCATGACATGGACAAAATGCAAAATGAAGAAAAACCCAACCACGGAGGGAATATCATATCACAATGCCGAAAATGGCAAGAGTTGTAGTTACAAATATGGAAAGTTACTTCCGGGGTGTTACATTTGGTCTTTAACAGAATATCATGTATTCACTTTTTGCAGGTTATATTCAGAACTACGACACGGATCCGTTTGTGGTCGCCACTCACTCGGACGGAGGCCAAGGAGCATTTGGTTATTGGATCCATCCGTTGGGAGATGGTAGCTCGGGATATATTCAACCGGTTTGGATGACGGTCATGTAATAGGATAGGCATCTAGTATACTTATCCATTCGTAGCCAGCCGGTTGTGGCCTCTTGTTTTTGGCTAGTTGTGGTCTCTAGCCGATCTTTGGCTCTGTGTGAGCTTGTTTTACTTTTTCTGCTTTGGAGACCTTCGAACCTTTGTTGACACTATCCTTGCTTGGTTAATAAGATGGCCGTATGCATCATTCTGATGCAGAGGCCGGGGAATTCCCCCTTTTCGAAAAAAAACTAAGTAATTTTTATTTGCTGTTCTTAGTTGTTCTCTATCTTTAGTTATGGATATGGAACACGAAATACCAAAAAAATTAGGTGTACTTGCTACTCATGGAGATGAGGGACCTCCTAAAACCCTCGATGCTCAATATGTGAAAAATATTATGTACCACTTTGATAATCCTGAGAAAACCTCATTCAATTTGGTAATGGGAGTAACGTTGGATCAACGTGAATACTTTAGGGATTATCGCTAACTCAAAAAGGAAACTATTATGGGATCAAATTTATATATTGAAGTGGTATGCTAGACAACTATGCTCGAATATGATTATACTTGTTGCTCTAGGATGAATGCTCCACACCTTCCCTTTTCATGCAAATTTAATGATAATGAAACCTTAGCTTCTTATGCTAATGGTATATACGATTACTATGATGTGGAACAAATAGAAGAATTTGTTGCTTTTATGGGTGCTTATGAAATTGAATCCATGTTTAAAGAGTTTGAGGATTTTGATAATGCTTGTTATAGATCTGAAAATTTAGCTATCCTTAAATATTGTTATGAGAATTATGAATATAATGCCTATATTAATGCACTTATTAAGAAAGTCTCCGCTGTCCAAGAAGAGACTAATATTTTGCAGGAATCTATGGAAGAAGAAATTGATGAAACTATGAGCTCATTGGATGAATAAGATGAGGAGGAGAGCGAAGAACAAAAGGAGGAAGAGCGGATTGATCACCCATGCCCACCTTCCAATGAGAGTAACCCTTCAACTCATACATTGTTTAATTCCCCTTCGTGCTTACCGAAGGATGATTGCTATGATGATTGTTATGATCCCATTGATTCTTTTGAAATATCCCTTTTTCATGATTCTTGCTATGCTTGTGGCCAAGATGCCAATATGAATTATGCTTATGGAGATGAACTTGCTATAGTTCCTTATGTTATGAATGAAATTGTTGCTATTGCACCCACACATGATAGTCCTATTATCTTTTTGAATTCTCCCGATTATACTATATCGGAGAAGTTTGCACTTATCAAGGATTATATTGATGGGTTGCCTTATACCGTCGCACATGATGATTTTGATAGATATAATATGCATGTGCTTGCTGCTCCTACTTGCAATTATTATGAGAGAGGAACTATATCTCCGCCTCTTTATGTTTCCAATATGATAGAATTGCAAGAATCTGCTTATACTATGCATTGGCCTTTACTATGTGTGCATGAATTGTTCATTTATGACATGCCGATGCATAGAAAGAGAGTCAGACTTCGTCATTACATGACATATGTTGCTTTGTGCTCACCACTAAATGCTAAATCATTGTTAATTAAAATTGGCTTTGATATACCTTGGGATCCGGGTGGATTCACTACTTGAGCACTATATGCCTAGCTTAATGGCTTTAAAGAAAGCGCCGCCAGGGAGACAACCCGGAAGTTTTAGAGAGTCATTTATTTCTGTTGAGTGCTTTCATATAGTTTAAAAACAACAAAAATAAAGAGGGGAACCCAAAACCTTTTCAAAAAGAAAAGCGAAAGTGAGAAAGACAAGCATTGTTGAAGTGGGAGAGCTCCTTGAACTTTGTTCATGCTCACGGCAACTTTGTGAATCTTGATTACAGAAACTTTTCAACAAAAATAATTATCCCCTTGTACAATTCCATTGTATTATAAAAATAATGTGCCAAGGTTTGCCTTTAGGATGTTTACAATGCTTGTTGGTTTGTGCGGTGCAGGACAGAAACTTTGGCTGTAGTGCGTGAATTTTAATTTTTTACTGGAACGTCAAATGGTTCTGATTATTTTTGCAATGTCTTTCTGTACAACTTGTTTATTTTTCCTAATTTTGGTAGAATTTTTGGGGTACCAGAAGTATGGTGAATGTTCAGATTATTACATACTATTCTGTTTTTAGACAGATTCTGTTTTTGATGCATAGTTTGCTTGTTTTGATGAAACTATCAATTTATATCAGTGGGTTAAGCCATGAAAAATTTATATTATAGTAGACACCATGAAAAAAATAAATATGAATTGGTTTGCAACAGTACTTATAGTAGTGAGTTGCTTTATTATACTAACGGATCTTACCGAGTTTTCTGTTGAAGTTTTGTGTGGATGAAGTGTTCGATGATCGAGAAGGTTTCGATGTGAGAAGAAGGAAGAGAGGCAAGAGATCAAGCTTGGGGATGCCCGAGGCACCCCAAGTAAATATTCAAGGAGACTCAAGCGTCTAAGCTTGGGGATGCTGGGGAGGCATCCCCTCTTTCTTCAACAAATATCGGTATGTTTCCGGATTCGTTTCGTTCATGCGATATGTGCAAATCCTGGAGCGTCTTTTGCATTTAGTTTTCATTTTATTTTATGCACCATGCTGGTATGAGATGGTCCTTGGTTGATTTATATAATTCTCTATGCACTTCACTTATATCTTTTGAGTATGGCTTTATAGAATGCTTCATGTGCTTCACCTATATCATTTGAAGTTTGGATTGCCTGTTTCTCTTTACATAGACAACCGCCATTTGTAGAATGATCTTTTGCTTCACTTATATTTGTTAGAGCTTGGGCATATCTTTTGTAGAAAGAATTAAACTCTCTTTCTTCACTTATATCAATTTAGAGAGATGACAGGAATTGGTCAATCACATGGTTAGTCATAAAATCCTACATAAACTTGTAGATCGCTGAATATGATATGTTGATTCCTTGAAATAGTTTTGCGATATAAAGGTGGTGATATTAGATTCGTGCTAGTTGAGTAATTGTGAAATTGAGAAATACTTGTGTTGAGGTTTGCAAGTCCCGTAGCATGCACGTATGGTGAACCGTTATGTAATGAAGTCGGAGCATGAGGTGTTTATTGATTGCCTTCCTTATGAGTGGCGGTCGGGGACGAGTGATGGTCTTTTCCTACCAATCTATCCCCCTAGGAGCATGCGCGTAGTACTTTGTTTCGATGACTAATAGATTTTTGCAGTAAGTATGTGAGTTCTTTATGACTAATGTTGAGTCCATGGATTATACGCACTCTCACCCTTCCATCATTGTAGCCTCTTCGGTACCGCGCATTGCCCTTTCTCACCTCGACAGTTGGTGCAAACTTCGCCGGTGCATCCAAACCCCGTGATACGATACGCTCTGTCACACATAAGCCTCATTATATCTTCCTCAAAACAGCCACCATACCTACCTATCATGGCATTTCCATAGCCATTCCGAGATATATTGCCATGCAACTTCCATCATCATCATATACATGACTTGAGCATTTATTGTCATATTGCTTTGCATGATCGTAAGATAGCTAGCATGATGTTTTCATGGCTTGTCCGTTTTTTGATGTCATTGCTACGCTAGATCATTCCACATCCCGGTACACCACCGGAGGCATTCATATAGAGTCATATCTTTGTTCTAGTATCGAGTTGTAATATCGAGTTGTAAGTAAATAAAAGTGTGATGATCATCATTATTAGAGCATTGCCCCATCCAAAAAAAAGAGAGAGGCCAAAGAATCCTAAATAAAAAAATGAGGCCAAAGAAGCCCGCAAAAAAAAAGAAAAATAAATAAATAAAAAGGGGCAATGTTACTATATCTTTTTCCACACTTGTGCTTCAAAGTAGCACCATGTTCTTCATGTAGTGAGTCTCATATCTTGTGCTTCAAAGTAGCACCATGTTCTTCATATAGATTGTCTCCTATGTTGTCACTTTCATATACTAGTGGGAATTTTCATTATAGAACTTGGCTTGTATATTCCAACGATGGGCTTCCTCAAATGCCCTAGGTCTTCATGAGCAAGCAAGTTGGATGCACACCCACTTAGTCTCAGTTTGAGCTTTCATAAACTTATAGCTCTTAGTGCATCCGTTGCATGGCAATCCCTACTCCTCGCATTGACATCAATCGATGGGCATCTCCATAGCCCGTTGATTAGCCGCGTCGATGTGAGACTTTCTCCTTTGTTGTCTTCTCGACATAACCCCCATCATATTCTATTCCACCTATAGTGCTATGTCCATGGCTCACGCTCATGTATTGTGTGAAAGTTGAAAAGGTTTGAGAAACGTCAAAAGTATGAAACAATTGCTTGGCTTGTCATCGGGGTTGTGCATGATGTGAATATTTTGTGTGGTGAAGATGGAGCATAGCCAGACTATATGATTTTGTAGGGATGAGCTTTCTTTGGCTATGTTATTTCAATAAGACATAATTGCTTGGTTGGTATGCTTGAAGTATTATTTTTTTATGTCAAAGGATAGACTATTGCTTTGAATCACTCGTGTCTTAATATTCATGCCATGATTAGACATATGATCAAGATTATGCTAGGTAGCATTCCACATCAAAAATTATCTTTTTTATCATTTACCTACTCGAGGACAAGCAGTAATTAAGCTTGGGGATGCTGATACGTCTCCGTCGTATCTATAATTTTTGATTGTTCCATGCCAATATTATTCAACTTTCATATACTTTTTGGCAACTTTTTATATTATTTTTGGGACTAACATATTGATCCAGTGCCTAGTGTCAGTCCCTATCTGTTGCATGTTTTTGGTTTCGCAGAATATCCATATCAAATGGAGTCCAAACGGGATAAAAACGGACGGAGCTTATTTTGGGAAAATATGGAAAATTTGGAAGGAAAATCAACGCGAACCAGTACCCGAGGTGGTCACGAGGCAGGGGGGCGGCCTGCCCCCCCTGGGCGCGCCCTCTACCCACCCTCATGAGCCCACCGTAAGGCGGTTGATGCTCTTCTTTTGCCGCAAGAAAGATAATATTCGGAAAAAAAATCACGGCGAAGGTTTTAGGCCAATCGGAGTTACGGATCTCCATATATACACGAAACGGTGAAACAGAGCCAGGAGAGAACGTAGAAACAGAGAGATAGATCCAATCTCGGAGGGGCTCTCGCCCCTCCCAAGCCATGGGAGCCAAGGACCAGAGGGGAAACCCTTCTCCCATCTAGGGAGGAGGTCAAGGAAGAAGAAGAAGAAGAAGAAGAAGGGGCCTCTCTCCCCCTTGCTTCAGGTGGCGCCGGAGCGCTGCCGGGGGCCATCATCATCACCGCGATCTTCACCAACACCGCCGTCATCTTCACCAACATCTCCATCACCTCCCCCCTTCTATATTCAGCGGTCCACTCTCCCGCAACCCGCTGTACCCTCTACTTGAACATGGTGCTTTATGCTTCATATTATTATCCAATGATGTGTTGCCATCCTATGATGTCTGAGTAGATTTTCGTTGTCCTATCGGTGATTGATGAATTGATATGATTGGTTTGAATTGCATATTTTATTATTGGTGCTGTCCTATTGTGCCCTCCATGTCACGCAAGCGTGAGGGATTCCCGCTGTAGGGTTTGCAATATGTTTATGATTTGCTTATGGTGGGTGGCATGAGTGACAGAAGCACAGACCCGACTAAGTAGGTTATTTGCGTATGGGATAAAGAGGACTTGATGCTTTAATGCTATGGTTGGGTTTTACCTTAATGAATCTTTAGTAGTTGCGAATGCTTGCTAGAGTTCCAATCATAAGTGCATATGATCCAAGTAGAGAAAGTATGTTAGCTTATGCCTCTCCCTCAAATAGAATTGCAATAGTGATTACCGGTCTAGTAACATAGTCAATTGCCTAGGGACAATTCCACAACTCCTACCACCACTTTTCCACACTCGCCATATTTACTTTAGTTGTGTTTTTATCTAAGCAGCCCCTAGTTTATGTTTTTGCTCTCTTTATTTTCTTGCTAGCCTTTCCAAAAGCACCTACAAAGTACTTCTAGTTTCATACTTATTTCCGGTAAAACGAACGTCAAGTGTGCGTAGAGTTGTATCGGTGGTCGATAGAACTTGAGGGAATATTTGTTCTACCTTTAGCTCCTCGTTGGGTTCGACACTCTTACTTATCGAAAGAGGCTACAATTGATCCCCTATACTTGTGGGTTATCACACGCGTTCTCTCGCGTCTTTAGCCACCTCAGGAACACCTTTCCTGACTTCGACTTCGACGCCGCCATTGCCCCCGTGCCGCAGGCCGTCCGGGGTGACCTGCCGCGGTGGGTGGAGGACAACGTGGATGCGCTGGTCAGAGCCTTCTCTTCTGATGATGACGAGGTGGTGGTCGCCGTAGACGAAGGCGATGTGGTTGACAACGGCGATGAAGGCGTCGCCGAAGGCGGCGACGGTGCCGGCGAAGACGAAGATGATGCGAGTGATGCGTCCGAGGGCGACGCAGCAAGTGACATATCTGGCTGATCCCATGTTCTCCTGTCGTTGCATCCTGCACGCAAAAACTCGGGCGCAGCCCTTGGAAAACTTGTAAGAGCATTTTGAGAGGGGGATCCCCTCATGTAAGCAAGTTGCAGCCTTTACTTTTCTATGTGGTATTGAGTATGTGCCCTCGCGAGCTTGTAAGTCCAGGGGTGAGCTTCCCGTCATGGGTTACCTTAGTCAGTGCTAGCCTCGAGCTGGGTCGTGAGGCGTCGAGTTTCTGAGAATCCTGCGGAGCTTGTCGACCCATCAGGAAGGGCCCCGCAAGAGGCAAGCACCAGTTGCAGTGTTAGCGCGCGCTTGGCACGCGTGCGCTTTGCGCAGTCCCACTCACGAGGGGCTCGTGAGGGAAAGGGGATGGACATGAGTCCCAGGCAGAACGAAATCTAGAAAGCAAGAAATTGCTTGAACGAGAAAAGGCACCCCCCCGGGCGCATCGATAAAAACTCGACTTCAACTTAAATCCAGATCTGGAAAGCAAGGCTACACAAAATAGATCCAAAACGAAAGGCCGCGTTCGGCGCCTATTCTAGTCTTCTGGTCTTCAAGTCTTCTCACCAACGCGGAGCTAAGTGCTGCCACTAGGCGTGGGAGGGAGCTCCAGGGCCTGAGGCCGGCACCCCTGAGACTCCGGGGCGTGTACAACCCCAACTCATTATTACGTGAGAGTGTCACGGGCGGCGAGCTTCACAGGCACTGGGCCTTCTTCACAGGTACCGGCCTTGCTTCATATCGCCAGACGAGGACCCCGCCTTGCGCCACCCTCGACCACCTTTGAGTCGACCGGCAACCTGGACGACACAAAGGGGGGGGAAAGAGGACGCCAGCAGTGCCCTCGGCGACCATGGGTCCTCTGCCGGGGGAAGGGTCGTCGAGGCCTCCCCGGCAGAGGGCCTACCTCCGGGTGTCGCCCGGCTTCGCGCGACGTGGGTAGGTGCATTGCTCCAGGCTCCCTCCTAGTGGCCCCCAGCGTGTTTCCCTTGTTGGAAGGGATTCTGCTGTGCCAGGGTCATTGATCGATGCTGCGACCTGATTCACTTGCAGCCCATGGTTAGCGTAAGCCTACTCCTGAGAGATTAGTGGTACCCTGTAGTTGCCGTTGATGGCACGATTGTCGTGGTTCTCCGTTGGTTCCTGGAAGGCTTCGACTCCCAGTGCCCCTTCTTCCCAATCTTCTCCAACGAACGAGCCGGGGTCGTCCTCCGGTGCGTACTCTTGGTCCATCATGCGGGGTACGTAGGCTTTCGGGGACGTTACCCCGAACACCTCGCCGTAATGCCCCACACTCCATGTTGCTCGGCCCAGCGTGGCATACTGAGGACAGTAGCGCGGCATCGCGCTGGGACCATGGGGGGCGATGCTTGTGCCCGTGCTTATTGCGGGCGGCATGGGGGCGGAGGAGCCCCCGGCGCTGCCGGCCGCGCTGGTGTTGACGAAGCCCCCAGGCACTCCCAATGTCGCGTGGTTGCGGTGAGGCCCGCCATGAGGCCCCGCAACGGCCTGAGAAGGGAGCCGATAGCAAAAGGGCGGTGCTCCTGACGCTGCCGCGTCCAGCAGCTCGGCGACCCTGTCGGTGTTCTGGGAACGGGGGTCCCCAGACATGCCTGCCTGCGTCCTGCGGCGTGGCTCAAGTGGGGTCCAGCGCGGCCCAGCTTCATCAGCTGAAGCTCAAGACCCTCGCGAGGGGCCAAGCCTCGCGGGGCTGACGACAGGAACCTACCTCAGGAACAGCCTCGTCAGGCAGGCTCGCGAGGAGGCGGAGAGATCAAGGCAAGGTACCTCGCGAGGGTGCCCTGTGACGCAAGCCATGACGATCAAGGCCAGGCGGGCGCCAGCCCGCGCATTGTCCTCATTTCCCCTTTGGTGCAAAGGAGGCAAGCACAGGCCAAGGCATCAGGCAAAGGTTACCGCTTCGGTGCAACAAGACCAAGACCAGCAGAACGGTAGGATGGAGGTCATCGTGGAGCCCAGGACGGCGTCACCGCCAGAGCCTTTGGCAGCCGAAGACCAACTTTAGTCAGGATAAGTGTCCATGATGTTCCCCTTCAAAATGGCCAATTGTTGGCGCCCTTCCCGCTCATTATTTGGGAAGAGGCCCAGGGCCTCCCTCTATAAATAGAACTAGCCACCACAGAGTAGAGGCATCTGGAAGAAACTCGCAGACGAGGATCGAGATCACACACAGAGAGAGAGAGGCAACTGAACTCACCCTAGCAGTTCATCGCACCAGCTCAAGAACAGCCCCTCGCGAGGCTGTTGTTCCTTTGTATTGTGCATCATCAGCCCCTGAAGCAATCCACCACACCACACACTGGAGTAGGGTATTACACCACGCCGGTGGCCTGAACCAGTATAAACCTCGTGTCTCTGTGTTGTTCATTGTTGGTAGTTTAGATCCCTCACAATCCGTTCACGCATGAGCTGGTAGGGAAAAGATCTCCACGCGCACCCCAGTGTTCGAACCTCAAGGGTCTGCCGGAACCCAAAATTCAACATTTGGCGCGCCAGGTAGGGGTGCGCCGGAATCCTTCCTCCGCTGGTCGCGTGTTATTCTCCATCGTGTCAATGGCCGACGCTCGCCGAGCTCGCGCCGAGCACCGGGCTGCTCGCGCCGCTCGAGTCGCCCAGACGGCTCCCGTCGGTGGATGCCCCCGCCGTTCCCCGTCGCCTGCCGCCAACGCCGCCAACGGCCCGGTGGGGAACGGGCAGCAGACCTGTTGGGGGGAGCTGCGCGACCTCTACCTCGCCCCTCATGCTTGGCCGGCACCCCCGGTCGTCGCAGCTCTCCTGGGCGGCTCACTGGCGCCACATTCGAGCCGCCACGTCAAGCCGTTCACCCGCCAGATCGCCGCCGCCTCCAAGCGCCTGGGAACCCCGCCGAGCTGGGTGGCGCCCGAGGCCGACCTGCTCTTCAACTCGGATGATCACCCCTCCAACCCCGCCGGATCGGGTGCGCTCCCGATGCTGTGCACCCCCACCATCTGCGAAGTGGCAGTCACCAGGACCCTCATCGACGGCGGAGCCGGCCTCAACGTGCTTTCTGTGGAGGCCTTCAACCTCTTCCACGTGCCACAAGAGCGGCTCCAGCCCAGCAGGCCTTTTTCCGGAGTCGGAGCCGGCTCCACCGCTTCATTGGGACAAATTCGCCTCCTGGTGACCTTCGGCACCCACGACAACTTCCGCATGGAGCTGATCGACTTCGACATCGCCCCCATCGGCCTCCCCTGCAACGCTATCCTCGGCTACCCGTCCTTGGCTCGGTTCATGGTAGCAACTCACCTTGCGTATAACCTCATGAAGATGCCCGGGAGCAGCAGCATCCTTACCGTGTCGGGAAACACTGGAGAGGCACTGCAGGCGCTCAAGCATGTTTTTAAAGCGGCTGCAGCGGCACGACCCACCGACATTGACGCTCCCGAGCCCAAGGGGGCTGCGCCATCCAAGAAGAAGCAGCTATTCACTCAAAACAAGGTGGAAACCAAGCAGGTACCAGTCAGCGAGGACGGGTCCACTTACGCCACCTTCACCATAGGTGCAAACCTCGAACCCGAGTAGGAGGAGGCCTTGGTAAAGTTCCTGCGCACAAACAAGAAGGTGTTCGCATGGGGGCCTGATCAGTTGGCAGGGGTCCGGAGGGGCGTGATTGAGCATCACCTCAATGTATGCCCCAACGTGTGCCCCGTGAAGCAGAAGGCGAGGCGACAGTTGTGACACTCCAAAATTTTTTCCTTTGGTTTTCTTCAAAATTTGTTGGATTTCAAGGAGGTCTCCAAAACCCTTCCAAAAATCTCTCTCAAAGCATTTTTTTCCTTTAGCAAATATTTTTATTTTTGCACCTCCTTCAACTCTAGTGTTTGGTTTTAAAATTTCTTCTGATTGCCCTCTTCTCAATATTTCAAGAAGAATCTTTGGAGTTTATCTTTCCAAAAGGAAACTCTAGGAGTTTTTCATCCTCTCCCATATTTGAAACCCTTCAAGATTCTTCCATGCACCACATGGTAAAACCTACCCAAAAATCTCTCCTTCCACCTTGGTACAACTCAAACATTCTGTCCAAACTAATAAAATCCATTTTTGGATTTTATTCCAATTATTTCTCTTCCCAAAATAATTTTGTCTTTTCTTTTGAACCTAGATGATTTGCAAAGCAAGTACCCTAATGCTTTTGATTTTTGACCTCAAGCCAACTCCCTTGGATAGTCCTTGGTATCCATAACCCAGAACCATCTTGATCCACTCTCCATCTTTTCAAATATTTCAAATTTCACTCACTGCAAGTTTGGACCAGATTTGCCAAATTTGGTGAAATTCATATCCACACTGCTCCATAATTCCACCAAAATTCAGGCAACCTCTACTTGCAATGAGAGACCACTCCACCAAAAATCAGCTCAAGGAAAAATCCCTGGATATCAGAATCATTTTGTCGAACATCTGGCATGCACTGTTCTGTTCACTTTCAGAAAATTCAGAAAGTTCAGAGTTGTAGTGTCGTTTTCGTCAGAGTGTTGGCACTGATCGCCCGTGCACCGTGGCGCCTTGCGCACGACCTCTTCCCCCTGGCCAGAGCACCGCACGCACACTTGGACGGACGCATGCGTCGGTGGCGGTGAGCATCTTCAACGCCGGCAGCCTCTACGGCCCACCCGTGGCGGCCGAACGGAGCCTGCTCCGGCTCGCAACGCCGTTCTGTGCCGCCCATTGCGCCCTAGCCCTCCGCGTGGCCTCATGCATGCCAGCGCACCCCCGCAGCACCGTCGCCGTGGCCCGGCAAGCACAGGGTGCACCCTCTGCCACCGACGGACCCGCGCCACCCCGTTCCGTCGAATCCACCCAGGGCTCCTAATCCAAGCTTGTTTAGCGTCAAAACGGAACCAGTGGAACTCCACGCTGCCCCACTCCCTAGACCTCCCGACCAAGCTCTGCGCCCGTAACCATCGCCGGAGAAGTCCGTTCACGGCCACCGCCTCGGATCGCTTATAAAAGGAGCCCCGAGCTCGCTCTCGTGCACACACCACCTCTGCACTTCACCAAGACCTCGCCTAGCCACCGAAGAGCCCCAGGGAGTCTCCTTCCTCGAGTCCGCCGCCACGACCCGCCACGGGATCCAGCTCGATTCGCTCCCTGCGTGCGCCTCTGCCTCCCATCTCTTTCCAAGAGCTCTCTAGTACATCCTCCTTCGACCCGCACTTCAATTCAAGTTTGCAAAGACACCACCAGAGTTCCCCACCATCGCCCGAGCCGCCGTCCGCTGGAGAAAGTGTCGCCGTCGACGTGGTGCTCCCCGACGCCCAAGTCCACCACCCACCGACGCGGAAGGATACGCTGATACTCTTGGTACACTCCGATCTCCCTGACTCGCCGTGGTTCGACGTCGACGACCACCGCAGCCTTCGGGCGCCGGCGAGGTCTTTCAAACCTGACATGTGGACCCCCCATGTCAGCCTCTCTTTCTTTCCCCGTGAACCGTTTTCCGTTGGCGCCTTCGGGCAGAGTACTTTTTCCCTGTGGGCTTGCGCGTTTCTATTCGAACCGTTTTCTATTTTCTCAGTTAAACCCGTGGAACTTTTCTGTTTCATTACAGATGAGTCCCTGGACAGAAACCCTTATAACTTTTTAATAAAAAGTGATTTTTGAGTGATTCTTTTTCTGACAGTCTTATAATTTTGTCTAGTTTTTTATGGGATTTATTTGGAAATTTTTTGGAACAACTTTTATGCACGCGTTGGTTTTCACGTTAGTATGCCTTTTCGCTATACCGTAGGTTCCGGAAGAGGTGACGGAGATGCGAACTTCGCCGAGCTAGACTCCGACTTCTCCGAACCAGGCAAGCATGTTTGAACTTTTGATATGATGAGTGTTCTGGCAGGTTTGCATTAAGTAGTTTCATGGCATGTTTGTGAGCATACCGATGAATGTTATTTTCATGCAAAGTTGAGGCAAGTGAGTTCGATAATCCATACGTGTTGAATGTGAATGTGCACGACCATGTGTTGGCATGAGGATGGGTAAGATGGCAGTGTTGTAGCATGCCAGTCTTATGCCATACTATTTGACTTCAGGGTCAACCCGTATCAGTTCGGTTCCCATCCATTTCCCTTCCCGTACTACCACATGTTTTCCGTAGGGATATGGCTTAGTAAGTTGCAAACCGCTTTCTGGTACACACCAAATGGAGAGGCCGTGATGATGGTTCCATGGCCTGGATTAAAGCCACCATCCGTCGGGGGCATGGGTGTTTCGGTTGGGACCGAGAGGGGGCACCCTTAGAGCGCCGAATATAAATTTGATCCCATGCTATTCGAGATTGTGATATCCACGTCTCAAAAGTTTTTCTTGGACGATGTCTAGGGTGATTCCTGGCATTCGTGAGGTAGGATGGGTGTGTCTTTGGTTAGCTGTGTTTCTTCCGAAATACCATAAACGGAACTAGTCCTCAGACTACGAAAATCCGTTGGCTGTGGGTAATTTTAGTACAAACTCTGCAGAGTCATCAATCCTCGAATCGCCTTATCCATGTCCAAGTTCTGATATCTTATCTGACAGTGTCAGTTTGGTGTGAGATACTCGGTGAATCACATGAGTACTAAGTCCGGTTAAATGTTTATTCCTGTGGATGGACTAACCGTTTATATTCATGTGTTGAATATTTATTATGAGTGCTATATCTTTGTGATGAAAGCCCTTCCGCGATGTCGCTCAGACGTCCGACTGCGGCATTGTTGTTATTTATTTTCATCATAAGCCCTTTCTGTGATGTCGCTCAGACGTCCGACTGTGGCATTGATATTACTTTCATTATAAGCCCTTTCTGTGATGTCGCTCAGACGTCCGACTGCGGCATTGCTATTACTTTCATTATAAGCCCTTTACGTGATGTCGCCGACGTCCGATTGCGGCATTGCTATTACTTTCATTATAAGCCCTTTCGTGATGTCGCCGACGCGATCGCTGCATTGCTATTACTTTCATTATAAGCCCTTTCGTGATGAAGCTCGACGTCCGATCGCGGCATTGCTATTACTTTCATTATAAGCCCTTTACGTGATGTCGCCGACGTCCGATCATGCATGCATGTATTGTTATTTCAATATAAGCCCTTTATGAGGTGTCGCCGACGCCTCGATCGTGGCATGTTTTGCTTATTTATTCACCCTTCGAGGCGCCGCCGGATACCCGATCGGTTTTGAGTTTATCTTCTTTGGGTTTTTGAGCGGACTACCACCGATTCCCTTCTTAATTATTTTGCTATACTGTTTTTAATTGAGAATTGTTAAGATTAACCATGTCGCATTCATGCATTCATTTGTTATATCTTTTGTCCGAACTGTCTTGCGAGTACTTTCATAGTACTCACCTGGCTTGTTGATTTGGCCAGATGCTGACGAAGGCGATATCATGGATGAAGTATTCGATAGCGAGTCCGACGCCTAGAGGAATCCCAGTCAGTCTCGTGCGACCCCTGGATTAGTCATTGTGATATATCCGCTTCCGCTACCCACATAAATTCATCGAGCCTCACCTCGACGCTCGATGAGCCGCCAGTGCAGTAGAATTATTAACCACCCCGTTGTGTTATTCCACCAACCACTCATAGCTCGAGTCAGTAGTATTTCCACTCCACCCCTTTGAGTCATATCCGCCGCTATGTATAATTATCGGCATGTTTGTAATAATTGGTTGGACATCTTCAGTCCGACCCTGTAATATTGTAATGTTACTGGCTTATTGTATCAAAGTTTTGTCTACTGGTATGAAGGATTTTCCTCATACTGGACTTCATAGGTCGGTTGTTCAATAAATATTTTTATTGAAAAACCGGTCGTGACAAGCTTGGTACCAGAGCCAGCTGATCATAGGAAGCCACTAGGTGCGATCGCTAATCGGTTATTAGCATAATAGAGCTATTTATTGTTTTTACAAATGTAGTCAATTTCTGACAGTCAGCATAAATTTATGATTTGACTTCTCAGGATTTTTGCCTACTTTTGTAGATGGCTAGCAACGACTGCGAGTCGCAGATGTTCGCCAACATGCCCGATGGGTTTGTCAAGCTTCTCTCTTTCATCGTCCAAGTCGCGATGGGGCCAGATGTGCGCCCAGTCTTCTCTCTCTCTCAGCACCAGGTCAATGACCGTCTAACCATGCACCAAGCCGCGGTGGAATTCAAGAGAGGACGAGTTGAGCGTTACCGGTTCGTGGGGAGAGCCATGCCCACAGAGAAGCATGCGATACAGATGGCAGCCCGTGAGGCGATAGCCCATCTCAGGGATATCCTGCCTTCGATGAAGACTCGTCGCTACCGCTACCTGCCATTCACGTGCCATACACCTGCCACTACGCGTTCTCTTGCCCCAGAGGAGAACGGGATGAAGCTTTGAGATGCTCATCGAGTATCTTGGGCTTTGGAGGCAGCCTTCGACAACCTGGTGGACGACTTTGTAGCTGCCGCATGGACTCACCCATGGCTGTACCGCCAACAGAGGGAGCTCCGTGCTGCACCACCACCGACTTTCGCCTCGTCATCAGCATCGCTTGCTCCTACTGCTCGCACCGCTACTCGTCGCCTGCCTACCAAGGAGGAATTCAACCACGTCATTGCGCCTACTCCGGTTCGTTCTGCACCACCCCTCGTGCCCGCTCAGATTCGAGTTGTCCCGCACAGGGCACCTGCTCCACCAACTCCGTGCAGCACCTCTCGTCTGGAGCCTATCTCTGAGGAGGAGGTTGAGTCCCCAGCCTCTCTACGCCTCACCCTTGGCAGCCCAAGGGAAATCCTTACCATCTCCGACTAAGTGCGCTTAGCTGCCATGCGGTGTACCGACTTGTGCGATATGTTTATATGTAAATAGGCTGTGAGAAGTAGTTTGTTTGCGCACCATGTAGGATATGGAGAAGTGCACTAGACTAAATAACATGTCAGGATTTATGTACGCATATCCTGAGTGATGTATTGTATAATTACTGCTTGCTTGTAAGATATGTAATGAACAGTCCTTCTCCGTGCGCAAACGTATTTTTTTTTCTCTTGAAAAATCTTGGAGCATTTGCAACTTTTTGAATCTTCTTGAATTTATTGATTTTTGCGGCTCAATTTCTTTTCTTATGAGTGTTTCAAAATATATCCCCAGAGGGAACTATGTCTCGTCCTTGGACACGCTCCATGCCAACTCCGACAGAGGAAAATTATGGCACACCCCCAGGCAACAATTTCACACAGGGACAGACAAGTCAGCAGGACAGTGAAACGGCACTTTCCCAAATGTGCCGTCTTTATGAACAAAGTCAGCAGCAACATCAGGAAATACTGAACCAAGTCATCAATATGGGAAATCACCGCGGACCGTATCAGCAGCAATCCAAGTTATCTGAGTTACAGAAGACGCGTCCCCAAACATTTTCTCACACTGACAAACCTCTGGAAGCCGAGGACTGGCTTCGAGACATGGAGAGAAAATTAATTATCGCCCAGTGTTCAGACCTTGAGAAAGTGCTTTATGATCCGCACTATCTCACTGGAGCAGCCGCATCGTGGTGGGAAAATTTCCTGCACATGCACCCCAACGGAAATAATATATCATGGGAGGAATTTAAAGAAGGTTTTCGTGGGGCACATATTCCTAAGAGTCTTATGAAAATCAAAAGAGAGAATTTGATGACCTCAAGCAAAGGACAATGACAATGTCGAGAATACAACAGTCGGTTTACCCATTGTCTCGCTTCGCCAACGAGGAGCGTATGTCGAAAAACAAAAGATGGAGAAATTCCTAGATTACGACACCGCGCTTAAATGTCAATTGGTCGTATACACATTTCCAGATTTTAAGACGCTGGTGGATAAGGCCATTACCTTGGAAAATGAGAGACGCAGCTTACAAGATTTCCATAAGCGGAAGAGGGACCAGACTAAACACACCGCAACCACCGCAGCAAGACAGATGTTCGAAGAACTGACACCCAAACCCACGACAAGCGCCTCACACCCAATCAAGAATTTCCACGCAAGGGACAAGGAGTTCACATACTGCCCAAAGCGTTACTGTTACGCTTGTGGAGAAGAAGGGCACTATGCCAAGCAAAGCCCCAAGCCAAGGAACTCGAACCCAAAGCCAAACAACGGAAGCAATAATTCGCACCAAAGCGCAACAATTTCAACCCAAATAACAACCACAGAAGGGTCATCTGAACCACGTTACAAAGAGGAAGCACAAAATGCCCCAGATATCGTGACTCGCACGCTTCCTGTCAACACAATACCTGCCATGGTTTTGTTTGATTCGAGCTTCTCACTCGTTCGTTTGAAAAGTTTTGCATTGCAAAATAATTTTTCGATGCTTCCCTTGGGAAAATCTATGACCGTCAAGTCCCCTGGAATTAAGCAAGTTACCCAGAATTATTGCCAGGGTGTGGTTATCGAGTTTGAAGGGTTGAAGTTTCACGCAAATCTTATCGTATTGGAAAATAAAGGACTGGATGTCATCTTAGGGATGGATTGGTCAACCACCAACAAAGGTTTTATTGACTGCTTCAACAGGACCGTAATTCTCACCCATCACCACGGGGAGACCATAAAGGTTTCAGCCAAGGAAAGAAAAATATCCAGGCAACCGAGATTGAACAAGGTGGATATTTACGAATTGAGCAAAGTTCCAGTAGTGTGTGAATTTCCAGATGTATTCCCCGAAGAACTACCAGGCATGCCACCAGATCGAGAGATATAATTCAGCATTGAGCTAGCACCCGGAACCGCTCCCATATACAAGAAACCATACCGTATGGCACCTTCCGAATTGGTGGAACTGAAGAAGCAAATAAAGGAACTGTTGGAAAAGGGGTACATACGAGCCAGTTCCTCACCTTGGGGTTCACCAATTTTATTCGCCAAAAAGAAGGATGGAACACTGAGATTGTGCATAGACTATCGAGCGCTAAACATGGTCACAATCAAAAACAAATATCCGATGCCGCGAATAAATGATTTATTCGATCAACTCGCTAAGGCCAAGGTGTTCTCAAAGATTGACTTGAGATCGGGATATCATCTACCGAAAGTACGAACCGAGGATATTCCCAAGACCGCTTTCACCTCCGGATCTGGATTGTAATGAGTTCACCGTGATGCCATTTGGACTAACAAACGCCTCAAGATATTTTGTTCACCTCATGAACAAAGTATTCATGAAGTTTATGGATAAGTTTGTTGTGGTATTTATCGATGATATTCTGGTATACTCCAAAACACCAGAAGAACACGCTGAACATCTCCGGATTGTACTAGAAGAACTCAGGAAACATCAGTTGTACGCCAAATTCAGCAAGTGTGAATTTTGGCTAAAGCAAGTAGGTTTTCTGGGCCAAGTACTAACTCAAGAAGGTATCGCCGTAGACCCGGAAAAAGTCAAGGCCTTACTTGGCTGGAAGCCACCAGCCAGTGTGACGGATGTACGAAGTTTCTTGGGAATGGCAGGATACTACCGAAGATTTATTGAAGTATTCTCCACCATAGCAAAGCCAATGACGCAACTACTCAAGAAAGACAGGAAGTTTGAATGGACGGAAGCTCATGAGAAAAGTTTCCAATAACTAAAGAGGAAACCGACGACAAGACCAAAGATTAATTGTGCGATATACACAAGAATTTTGAAGTATTTTGTGACGATCTCGAAAGGGCCTCGGGTGCGATTAATGCAAGAAGGCAAGGTTGTCACATATGTTTCCAGACAGCCGCAAGCATGAGGAAAATTACCCTACCCATGACCTGGAATTAGCAAAGATGATACATGCACTCAAGGAATGGAGACACTTTCATCGTAATCGCTAGAAATATACACGGACCACAAAAGCCTCAAGTATATTTTCACACAACCAGAACTAAATTTACGGCAGCGACGCTGGTTGGAATTAGTAAAGGATTATGATGTTGGGATCCACTACCACCCGGCAAAGCAAATGTTGTAGCAGACGCCTGAGTCGGAACCCCATCCGCACAACAACAAAGATGCCAGACTTAAGACCTGAATTCCAGCAGGAATTGCAAGGCTCAACCTGATGGTGGTCACCGAAGGCAGTGTGTCAAACTTAGAAGTACAACCTACCCTGATAGAGAAGGTTAAAGAGGCTCAACGTGGACACCCCAGCATTGAAGGCATAAAGCGTAAGATGAAAATGGGCAAGGCCTCAGAATTCGGTATTGATGAGCAAGGAATATTGTGGTACGGGAATAGGCTCTGCGTACCAAATACCCATGACCTTAAACGGCAAATCTTGGCTGAAAGCCACACCGCTCCATATTCAATCCATCCTGGAGGAACAAAAATGTACAAAGATCTTCAGGAAACATTTTGGTGGCATGGTATAAAAAGAGACATAGCCACGTTTATTGCATGTTGTGACTCTTGTCAACGCATCAAGGCTGAGCACCAGAAACCGGCCGGACTATTGCAACCGAATAAGATACCCGAGTGGAAATGGGACGAAATCGGAATGGATTTTATTGTTGGACTACCTCGGTCACGACACGGACATGATGCCATATGGGTAATCACAGATAGACTGACTAAAGTAGCTCACTTCACCCCCGTGAAGACAACACACACCACTTAGAAGCTTGCTAGGCTCTACCTCTCCCGTGATCGCTTGCCTACATGGAGTCCCAAAGAAAATAATCTCGGACAGAGGCACTCAATTCGCCTCCGGTTTTGGGATCACTTACAACAAGCTCGGGAACTCAGCTGGCATTCAAGACCGCATACCATCCCAGCATGGATGGGCGACCGAGCGAGTAAATCAAATTCTAGAGGATATGCTGAGAGCATGTGTCCTCACCTATGGGACCAGTTGGGAGGAGAGCTTACCATACGCAGAATTCGCATATAACAACAGCTATCACCCAGCCTGCAAATGGCACCATTTGAAGCTCTGTCTGACGAAGATGTCGTACCCCGCTAAATTGGTCGGAAACCGGAGACAGTCATATCTTCGGCCCAGACCTGCTCAAGGAGGCTGAGGATAAAGTCAAGGTAATTAAGGACCGGCTCAAGATAGCCCAAAGTCGACAAAAGAGTTATTACGATCAGAAGCATCGTGGAGTTCATTTTGAACCCGGTGAATTTGTGTACCTACGAGTATCACGCATGAGAGGCCTCCACCGATTCAAGATTAAAGGAAAACTAGCACCGAGATTCATCGGGCCTTTCTGCATAGTAGCACGAAGAGGCACGGTGGCCTACCAGCTAGACTTACCCAAAGAATTATCCGACATCCACGACGTATTCCACGTCTCCCAATTAAGGAAGTGCGTAAGCAACCCAGAGAAACAAGTACCCCATAAAAACATTGACGTGCAACCAGATCTTACATATCGGGAGCATCCGATAAAAATCTTGGAAGAGTCAGAAAGGAGAACCCGACAGAAAACCACCAAGTTCTTCAAAGTTCAGTGGAGCAACCACACCGAAAGTGAAGCCACTTGGGAAAGAGAGGATTTCCTTCGAACAGAGCACCTTCAATTATTTGAAAATCAACTGGAATCTCGGGGACGAGATTTTTCCTAAGGGGGTAGGTGTTGTGACACTCCAAAATTTTTTCCTTTGGTTTTCTTCAAAATTTGTTGGATTTGAAGGAGGTCTCCAAAACCCTTCCAAAAATCTCTCTCAAAGCTTTTTTTTTCCTTTAGCAAATATTTTTGTTTTTGCACCTCCTTCAACTCTAGTGTTTGGTTTTAAAATTTCTTCTGATTGCCCTCTTCTCAATATTTCAAGAAGAATCTTTGGAGTTTATCTTTTCAAAAAGAAACTCTAGGAGTTTTTCATCCTCTCCCATATTTGAAACCCTTCAAGATTCTTCCATGCACCACATGGTAAAACCTACCCAAAAATCTCTCCTTCCACCTTGGTACAACTCAAACATTCTGTCCAAACTAATAAAATCCATTTTTGGATTTTATTCCAATTATTTATCTTCCCAAAATAATTCTGTCTTTTCTTTTGAACCTAGGTGATTTGCAAAGCAAGTACCCTAATGCTTTTGATTTTTGACCTCAAGCCAACTCCCTTGGATAGTCCTTGGTATCCACAACCCAGAACCATCTTTATCCACTCTCCATCTTTTCAAATATTTCAAATTTCACTCACTGCAAGTTTGGACCAGATTTGCCAAATTTGGTGAAATTCATATCCACACTGCTCCATAAATTCCACCAAAATTCAGGCAACCTCTAGTTGCAATGAGAGACCACTCCACCAAAAATCAGCTCAAGGAAAAATCCTGGATATCGAATCATTTTGTCGAACATCCGCATGCATCGCTTCTGCTCACTTTCGTAAAATTCAGAAAGTTCGAGTTGTAGTGTCGTTTTTAAATCGAGTGTTGGCACCGATCGCTGTGGCACCTGGCGCCTTGCGCGACCTCTTCCCCTGGCCAGAGCACCGCACACACGCTTGGACGGACGCAGCGTCGGTGGCGGTGAGCATCTTCAATGCCGCAGCCTCTGCGATTGCAGGGCCACCGTGGCGGCCGAACGGAGCTCGCTCCGCTCGCAACGCCGCTCAGGCCGCCCATTGCGCCCTAGCCCTCCGCGTGGCCTCATGCATGCCAGCGCACCCCCGCAGCACCGTCGCCGTGGCCCGGCAAGCACAGGGCGCACCCTCTACCGCCGACGGGCCCGCGCCGCCCCGTTCCGTCGAATCCACCCAGGGCTCCTAATCCAAGCTTGTTTAGCGTCAAAACGGAACCAGTGGAACTCCACGCTGACGCCCCACTCCCTAAACCTCCCCGACCAAGCTCTGCGCCGCCGTAACCATCGCCGGAGAAGTCCGTTCACGGCCACCGCCTCGGATCGCCTATAAAAAGGAGCCCCGAGCTCGCTCTCGTGCACACACCACCTCTGCACTTCACCAAGACCCTGCCTAGCCACTGGAAGAGCCCCGAGGGAGTCTCCTTCCTCGACTCCGGCCGCCGCGACCCGCCACGGGATCCAGCTCGATTCGCTCCCGTGCGTGCGCCTCTGCCTCCCATCTCTTGCCAGTAGCTCTCTAGTACATCCCTCCTTCTGACCCGCACTTCAATTCGAAGTTTGCAGCACACCACCAGAGTTCCCCACCATCGCCCGAGCCGCCGTCCGCCGGAGAAAGTGTCGCCGTCGACGTGGTGCTCCCCGACGCCCAAGTCCACCACCCACCGACGCGGAAGGACACGCTGATACTCTTGGTACACTCCGATCTCCCTGACTCGCCGTGGTTCGACGCCGACGACCACCGCAGCCTTCGGGCGCCGGCGAGGTCTTTCAAACCTGACATGTGGACCCCCCATGTCAGCCTCTCTTTCTTTCCCCGCGAATCATTTTCCGTTGGCGCCTTCGGGCAGAGTACGTTTTCCCTGTGGGCTTGCGCGTTTCTATTCGAACCGTTTTCTGTTTTCTTAGTTAAACCCCTGGAACTTTTCTGTTTCATTACAGATGAGTCCCTGGATAGAAACCCTTATAACTTTTTAATAAAAAGTGATTTTTGAGTGATTCTTTTTCTGACAGTCTTATAATTTTGTCTAGTTTTTTATGGGATTTATTTGGAAAAATTTTGGAACAACTTTTATGCACGCGTTTGTTTTCACGTTAGTATGCCTTTTCGCTATACCGTAGGTTCCGGAAGAGGTGACGGAGATGCGAACTTCGCCGAGCTAGACTCCGACTTCTCCAAACCAGGCAAGCATGTTTGAACTTTTGATATGATGAGTGTTCTGGCAGGTTTGCATTAAGTAGTTTCATGGCATGTTTGTGAGCATACCGATGAATGTTATTTTCATGCAAAGTTGAGGCAAGTGAGTTCGATAATCCATACGTGTTGAATGTGAATGTGCACGACCATGTGTTGGCATGAGGATGGGTAAGATGGCAGTGTTGTAGCATGCCAGCCTTATGCCATACTATTTGACTTCGTGGTCAACCCAGATCGTTCGGTTCCCATCCATTTCCTTCCCGTACTACCACATGTTTTCCGCAAGGGATATTGCTTAGTAAGTTGCAAACCGCTTTCTGGTACACACCAAATGGAGAGGCCGTGATGATGGTTCCATGGCCCTGGATTAAAGCCACCATCCGTCGGGGGCATGGGTGTTTCGGTTGGGACCGAGAGGGGGGCACCCCTTAGAGCGCGCGAATATAAATTTGATCCCATGCTATTCGAGATCGTGATCTCCACGTCTCAAAAGTTTTTCTTGGACGATGTCTAGGGTGATTCCTGGCATTCGTGAGGTAGGATGGGTGTGTACTGGTTAGCTGTGTTTCTTCCGAAATACCATAAACGGAACTAGTCCCTCGGGACTACAGAAATCCGTTGGCTGTGGGTAATTTTAGTACAAACTCTGTAGAGTCATCAATCCTCGAATCGTCTTATCCATGTCCAATTTCTGTATTATCTTATCCTGACAAGTGTCAATTTTGGTGACAGATACTCCGGTGAATCACATGAGTACTAAGTCCGGTTAAATGTTTATTCTTGTGGATGGACTAACCGTTTATATTCATGTGTTGAATATTTATTATGAGTGCTATATCTTTGTGATGAAAGCCCTTCTGCGATGTCGCCGACGTCTGATCATGCATTGTTGTTATTTATTTTCATTATAAGCCCTTTACGTGATGTCGCCGACGTCCGATCGCGGCATTGATATTACTTTCATTATAAGCCCTTTACGTGATGTCGCCGGACGTCCGATCGCGCATTGCTATTACTTTCATTATAAGCCCTTTCGTGATGTCGCTCGGGCGTCCGATCGCGGCATTGCTATTACTTTCATTATAAGCCCTTTACGTGATGTCGCTCGGGACGTCCATCGCTGCATTGCTATTACTTTCATTATAAGACCTTTACGTGATGTCGCCGACGTCCGATCATGGCATTGCTATTACTTTCATTATAAGCCCTTTACGTGATGTCGCCAGACGTCCGATCGCGTACACGCATGTATTGTTATTTCAATATAAGCCCTTTATGAGGTATCACTCGACGCCTCGATCGTGGCATGTTTTGCTTATTTATTCACCCTTCGAGGCGCCGCTCGCATACCGATCGGTTTTGAGTTTATCTTCTTTGGGTTTTTGAGCGGACTACCGCCGATTCCCTTCTTAATTATTTTGCTATACTGTTTTAATTGAGCATTGTTAAGATTAACCATGTCGCATTCATGCATTCATTTGTTATATCTTTTGTCCGAACTGTCTTGCGAGTACTTTCATAGTACTCACCTGGCTTGTTGATTTGGCGGATCTTGTGAAGGCGATCTCATGGATGAAGTATTCGATAGCGAGTCCGACGCCTAGAGGAATCCTAGTCGGTCTCGTCGACCCTGGATTAGTCATTGTGATATATCCGCTTCGCTACCCACATAAATTCATCGAGCCTCACCTCGACGCCGATGAGCCGCCGATCTGATAGAATTATTAACCACCCCGTTGTGTTATTCCACCAACCACTCATAGCTCGAGTCAGTAGTATTTCCACTCCACCCCTTTGAGTCATATCCGCTGCTATGTATAATTATCGGCATGTTTGTAATAATTGGTTGGACATCTTCTGTCCGACCCTGTAATTGTAATGTTACTGGCTTATTGTATCAAAGTTTTGTCTACCGGTATGAAGGATTTTCCTCATATTGGACTTCATAGGTCGGTTGTTCAATAAATATTTTTATTGAAAAAAACCGGTCGTGACAACAGTCCACAGAGAAACAAGCTTTTATCGTCCAAGAGACCCGCAAGCTGGAGGCAGCAGGGGTTATTCGTGAGGTCCGCTACCCGGATTGGCTGGCCAACCCAGTTGTCGTGCCAAAGAAAGGGGGAAAGGAGCGTATGTGCGTCGACTTCACCAACCTCAATAAGGCCTGCCCATAGGATCCATTTTCGCTTCCTCGCATTGACCAGATCATCGATTCAACCGCTGAGTGTGACCTGCTGTGCTTCCTGGATGCCTTCTCAGGCTATCACCAGATCAAGATGGCGGTAGAAGACGTGGAAAAAACGGCTTTCCTGACCCCGTGCGGAGTGTACTGCCATACCTGCATGCCATTTGGGTTGCGCAATGCAGGCACGACCTTTCAACGGCTGATGCACATCGCCTTGGGCCGAAAGCTCGGGAGGAATGCTGAGGCATACGTCGATGACATTGTGGTGAAGTCTCGGGAGGCGAAAACCCTGATACAGGACTTGGAAGAAACCTTCGCGAGCCTCGAAAAAGTGGACCTGCGGCTCAACCCGGAGAAGTGCGTATTTGGAGTCCCCTCGGGCAAGCTCCTGGGTTTCCTCGTGTCCCATAGGGGCATCGAGGCCAACCCGGAAAAGGCCAAGGCAATTGAAGACATGAGCCCGCCAAAGACCCTCAGGGAAATGCAGAAACTCACCGAGCGCGTGACCGCGCTAGGACGTTTCATCTCCAAGCTGGGAGAACGAGCACTGCCATTCTTCAAGCTGATGAAGAAGAAGGGCCCCTTTGAATGGACTGAAGAGGCCGACAGGGCACTCCAAGAACTCAATAGGTACCTTACCAGCCCTCCTGTGATGGTCGCGCCACGCCCACTTGAGCCCCTGGTGCTCTACCTCGCCGCCACACCCTACTCCGCCAGCGCAGCCCTAGTGGCAGGTCGGGAAGAGCGCCAGATCAAGGCTGCGCCACGCCCGGCCACTGCCCCGGCCGCGGTAGCACAAGACCAAGAAGGCCTCTCGAAGGTCACGGCCCCGGCAGACGGAGACCAGCCTCAGCAGGATGACGCCCCTAGAGCTGAAGAGGCCGCGCCAGGCGGCCAGGCGCTGGGGGCTCCATCGCCTCGGGAGGCATCAGACCCTCCGGAGGGCACGGACCTCGTCAGCACTCCTACTCTCGTCGAGCACCTGGTGTACTTCGTCAGCACGGTGCTGTGGGACGCAAGGGTGCGGTACCCCATGCCCCAAAAGCTCCTCCTCGCGCTATTGGTAGCCTCACGCAAACTGCGGCACTACTTCCAGGGTCATCCCATCAAGGTCGTCTCAGCATACCCTCTGGAGAGGGTGCTCAGGAGGCCCAACTCAGCTGGAAGAGTTGCGGAGTGGAACATCAAACTGCAAGCATTTCAGCTGGAGTTCAGCACAACCAGAGTCATCAAGGGGGCCGCATTGGCAGATTTCGTGGCAGAATGGACGGAGGCACCTGGCCTCGAAGCAGGCGAAGACCGGTCGCTTTCTCCGGGGAGCGAAGCACCGGACGACTGGGTCATGTACTTCGACGGGGCATTCTCCCGACATGGCGCGGGGGCCGGCGCAGTGCTCGTATCCCCTACTTAGGACAAGCTCTACTACACCATGCAGCTCTGTTTCCAGCATATGGAAAAGGTCTCCAACAACATAGCAGAATATGAAGGCCTGATAGCCGGCCTGAGAGCCGCAATCGCTTTGGGGGTAAAGCGCCTCACCATCAAGGGCGATTCACAGCTCCTCGTCAACTTCTCCAACAAGATATACGAGCCAAAGGACGAGCACATGGAAGCCTACCTCGCGGAGGTTCGCAAGATGGAGAAACAGTTCTGGGGACTGGAGCTGCAGCATGTGCCACGCGGCACCAATCAAGAGGCGTACGACATCGCCAAGAGAGCGTCCAGGTGGCTGCCTCAAGAGCCTGGCATCTTCGAGGAGCGACTCTTCAGGCCCTCAGCGGCACCGTAACTATCAAGCGCGGCGCAACCTCGGGAGGAGCTCCCCCAGCCGCCTGCCTCGGGAGCCCCGGCCTGCGACCCGGCCTCAGGAGCACGCCTGCTCTTGGCATTGGAACCTCAGGAGGGGTGCTGGATTACGGATCTCAAGAGCTACTTGATACAGGGGACCCTGCCGGAGAAGGAGGAGGAGGCGGAGCGTGTGGCGCGGCAAGCCATGGCCTACTGCATCAGGGATGGAGAGCTTTACCGGAGGCGGCCGAATGGCGTGTCCCTGAGCTGCATTCCCAGAGAGCAAGGGAAGGAATTGCTGGAAGACATACACGGCGGAGACTGTGGGCATCACTCATCGTCGCGAACCCTCGTTGGCATGGTGTTCCGCAGCGGGTTCTACTGGCCCGCAGCACTCAGCGACGCAGTTGAGCTGGTAAAGGCTTGTGAGGCCTGCCAATTTCATGCCAAACAGATCCATCAGCCGGCGGGAGGTCTGCAAACTATACCCCTCTCATGGCCATTCGCAGTTTGGGGGCTGGACATTCTGGGCCCGTTCCCTCGGGCGCCAGGGGGCTATCGCTACCTCTACGTCGCCGTGGACAAATTTACCAAGTGGACTGAGGTGGAAGCTGTCCGCACCATCCCCGCAGGCTCTGCAGTCAAATTCATCAGGGGCCTCGTGAGCCGGTATGGGGTGCCTAACCGCATCATCACCGAAAACAGTTCGCAGCTCACCAGTAATCTCTTCAAAACGTACTGTGCTAACCTTGGAACGCAGATATGCTACACCTCGGTGGCGCACCCTCGGAGCAACGGCCAGGCCGAGCGAGCCGACGCGGAGGTCCTTAAGGGCCTCAAGACCAGGACCTTCAAGAAGAAGCTGGAGGCCTGCGGTAGGGGCTGGCTGTCAGGACCACGATTCCAAGTCACATTGACCTAGCCGGTAACACCTCATATCACTTTGCAGCCTCATGCACGGTATTCCCACGGGTGTCGCCTTACCATGGCCCGGGACCGTTTGCGCCTTTTGGCTCACGTATATGATAGTGTCTCTAGCATCCACATGACAGATAACCCGGGCCGACATGGCTAGTCGTGAACCCAAAGCGGCACTAACCCATGGGGACAGGCATACATGAATCACATCGAACATGTCGGTCATCAACGTATGAAACCGGGCTGTAGCACTGGGCTAACAGGGCTCCGGTAAACCGGGCTGTAGCAGGCTAGGCAGGACTCCGGATATCACCGCGTGACATTTCCCCGAAGGGACAGACATAG
The DNA here is from genome assembly GCA_021605205.1 of Aegilops longissima. Classification (NCBI taxonomy): domain Eukaryota; kingdom Viridiplantae; phylum Streptophyta; class Magnoliopsida; order Poales; family Poaceae; genus Aegilops; species Aegilops longissima. The sequence continues at coordinate 51,958,929 of CM038676.1, read as the reverse complement.
GAACGAAGTGAAACACATGCCGGCTAGTCAAGTGTCCAAAGCAGTAGTGCTGGGCTAGCAGGACTCCGGTGAACCGGGCTGTAGCGGACTACTATCGCTCAGGAAGCACTAGACTACATTTCCCCATATGAGAGGCTGCCAAGGATAAACAACTAGATTGTCGGATCCCACACATACCAAGCATTTCAAACATACACACAATATGCTCAATATGTGTAGATACAACATGGCATCACAACATAACTCTACGAATCAAATATTTATTCATTAGGCTCTGAGGAGCGAGATATTACAAACATGGGTCTCATGACCCAACACTCAGAGCATACAAGTCAAAGCACAAGCGGAAGCTTAACATGTCTGAGTACAGACATCTACAAATGAAAAAGAGGCTGAGAAGCCTGACTATCTACCAGATCCTGCCGAGGGCACAAGATCGTAGCTGAGGTAACAAGCTAAACGTCGAAGTCCACGCGGAACTACTAGCGAGACTGACGTCTCTCTGCAAAAAACATAAAATAGGCAAATGTGAGTACAAATGTACTCAGCAAGACTTACATCAGAACTAACTACATATGCATCATTATCAACAAAGGGGGTGGTGGAGTTTGACCGCAGCAAGCCAGCTTTGACTCGGTGGCTATCCCGAACTACATTGCAAGTAACTCTTTTGAGGTGGCGCTACGAGTCCACATATTCACCATATCAATACACCACTATGGACCCGCTCCCGTCTTCCTACGAGAACGCCATCCATAGCACTCACGCTTACCTTGCGCATTTTAGAGTATCCACTTTCACTTGTCTATGAATTGTTATAGGCAACCCATAAGTCCTTCTCCGCGGACACGGCTATTCGAATAGATCATATTAACCCTGCAGGGGTGTACTTCTTCACACACGCTCTCACCACTTACCGCCGTTTACACGACATGTACTCGGCAACCTTCAAGCGGAAGCCCAACGTGGGTGTCGGCCACAGCCTACCTAAACACTCAAGTCTCTAGTCCAGGTTTATCGCCTATTCAGGTTCCATCCGTAGGGAGTCCGGCCGAGGTTTCCACATACAACCCCGAATGATGTGTGTAGGGTTCCCGAGATACCAAACGGGCATTCGGTACACCGGGCCACGGTGTATCTACCGCATCATAGCCCACCCCTAGGGTCAGCGCTACGCACGGCCTCCAACACATATCCTACAAACACCAGAAACTAGTTGCAACTCCTGGACAGAGAACAAGGGTGGTTAAGAAGCCGAGAGGGTCCATTGGTTTCGGGCCCAATGCGTGGTAGTAACTGTTTCATGGATCACAAACACAGAACTCAGTTCCTGAGGACGGCTGCAATGAGACAACCCACCATGTACTCCTACATGGCCTCTCACCGCTACCTTTACCAAATCGTGTTCACACACTTAGCTCACACACAGTAGGACATGTTCACACACCATTCCAATTCATTCCCGATGAATCAGACCTGACTCAACTCTAAGCAGTAGCAGGCATGACAAGCAAGCATGAATGAGTAGGCACAACAGGGCTCAAACAACTCCTACTCATGCTAGTGGGTTTCATCTAATTACTGTGGTATGACAGGTCATGCAGAGGATAAAGGGGTTCAGCTACCGCAGCAAGTAACAGATGAATCGTTGTTGTCCTAATGCAGTAAAAGAGAGCAGGAGCGAGAGAGTGGGATTATATCGGAATGAACAAGGGGGTTTTGCTTGCCTGGCACTTCTGAAGATAATATAGTTCTTCATCGGTGTCATCGAACTCATCGTCGGTACGTCGTCTACTGAGGGGGGACAAACACCGGCAACTGAGAAAGAACACAATCAATGCAATGCACATTCACATGAATGACATGTCATGTTAAGATACTGAATTCACCTAATGCAATATCTAGCCAAGTTAATTGAAGTGGAACTCGAACAAGAACAAATTCCAACTCCAAATGTTATTTCATAAATTGTCCTAATCATCATTTGTCCTATTCAGTGAGGTTAACTTGTTCAAACATGCATGATCATGGCATAAACAGATTCTTCATATTTTTCTGATCATTTTTCATATATAACTTATTTCCATTGGAGTTATAGATTATTTTCTATGAATTTTAGAAGTTCTAACCATTTTCTAGAATTTTCCGAATTATTTTAAATCCAGGAAATTAATAACTGCGTCAACATGACGTCTGTGTGACGTCAGTGGTCAACGGGGCTGGTCCAGATCAAACTGACCTGTGGGCCCTGCGTGTCAGTAGTTAGTTTAACTAACTGATATTAGTTAGCGTTAAACTAATACTAACCTAGTTTAGTTAGTGGCACAGGGGCCCGCGCCGATGACCAGGTCAAACCGAACCACCAGTCAATGGTCAGCAGGGTCAAACCTGCCGGCGTCGAGTCGCCGGCGAGGCCGAGACGACAGAGAGCGTCGGAAACGCTGCTCCGGCCACGGTTTGATGCGCGGGTGGGTGCTACGAGTAGCTAGCGATGTGGCGCATCCAGCGGTGGCGGTGTTTGGTGCTGGTGTGGCCGGGAACAACGGCGGCGAGCACGTCCGCGGCGGCTGGAGTACGGGCACGCTCGGACACGGCATTTTGGGGCATGAGAGGAGGAGCCGCGGGGTGCTACGGAGTCCTGCGGACTCACTGAACACGGGGGTAAGCTCGAATGCGTCGTGGGTGCGCTCTAGCTACGGCGGCGCCATGGCCGGCGGCGGGGAGCGTTCGGCTCCGGTGGCTGATGCGGTTAGAGAGCGAGGTAGGCAACGGATCATGGGGGAAACGGTACAGCGGCTCACCGCGGTTCATCTGGTGCTTTTGGCGAGGCAGAGGAGGCACGGGGTCCGGCGAAACGACGACGGGGATCTCCGGCAACCGAGGTCGGAAACGACGGCATTGGCGAGGCTTCAGGGCGTCCAGCGTTGCGTAGCTCAGCGAGGAGGTCGAGGACGACGCGGCGGAGCTTTTGGACTCATCGGCAGGGTGAGGGTGGTCGGTGGCCGTGGTGGCAGCGAACGGCGGCGTCGGGCGCGCTCGGGTGCGAGAGGGAGGGAGAGCAGAGGAGGAGAGAAGGCACGGGAGAGCAGTGAGAGGGCCTGGGGGGCGCGTGGCGTCGCAAGGGAGGTCCAGGGCGACGAGGGGAAGAGCGGCAAGCAGGAGGTGGCTGTCGGTGGCCGTGCGCGTGCTGGCGCGCCGCGGGCACACGCCCTCGTCCTTCTGGCGCAAGGAGGAGGACGACTGGCAGCGCCAGGTGGGCTGGGCCGTCTTTGGGTGTCGTGTGGCGCCGAGCAAGTCTCTCTTTCTCTCTCTATTTCTGTTTTCTAATTCTTACGCAACTGTTGGGCTTTATTAAAAATACTAAAACGTTTCCAAAAATCCTGCAAATAATTGTGGGCTCTGTTGGGATCATTCCTAATAGCCCCCACTTAAATTCAGAATTAATTGAGCACTTAAAATAATATATAGCATTTAAATGCCCAATTGCAAATACTAAATGATTTAATTCAGTGACCAAATATGTCATGAAAAATGTGCAACACCTCTGGTTATGGCTTATAGCATTTTCCATAAACGATGAACATTTTTTAAAGCCATTTGGATTCACTGAAAAATATTTTTAGTTGAACCTATTTGAATTGCTTTAGTGCTAGGGCTTGGTCATACCCACTTCAAAATTTCCTTTGAAAACAAACATGATGCATGGATGCAGATGCCACTAATTACAACCAATTCTGGGGTTGTGACAACTCACCCCCACTAATCAAGAATCTCGTCCCGAGATTCAAGACGTGAGGTAAGAAGACAGAGGGGCACAAGACCAACACAATCTTCACGATCCAGGTTGCACCTCATAAGGTTGTTGATTTGTTGCAAACGTTGATCTTGACATCCTTGCTTTTGAGATCTTCATCCATGCGATGACGATGGAAAGAAACTCTACTAGGATTGATCTTCTCGAAGATCGAGCTATACCAAATCAACTCACGGAATGAGATGTTGAAACATCTCGAGTTGAGACACAAAACACATCGAGAGGGATGGAAGAACAATGACGGAGTTTGATTTGGTGGGCAACAATTCCATGCTTAGAAAGATGGTGGATGGTGTCAAGGTGGCGAGGAAATAATTGCCATGATTCCATAGCGGGGCACCTTGGGAAAAAGGTGACTCGAAGAACTGCTCCCTTAAGTGGCAAAAAGAATTACTTTTGATCCCTAGATCATTGATACTCTTCATACTAGCCTAGGGCAACCCACAAGCGATCATTGGAAGGTGTTCGAAGGATTGACATACTCGGACGAGGATGGATGATGTGGGCTACCTTGTTGAAGACAACGTAATGGATGATTTTTGCTTATCGTCGCAGTTGGATGGAACCCATGGTAAGTCCACGTTTGAAGATGATATTGGATAGCAACTACCGAGAAGGGCAGCCCATGGGGAATTGGCACAATGGCGGTGCAAACTGGGAACAAGATGCAACTGTTGGGAATGTTCCAATCATCATATCTGCCTGAGATTCAGATCCGATTGGTAATAGGATACTTCAGACTCAGCATGTCTGAAGAGAAAGTTTGCAACACAATTCGACGAGATGGCGTTGCGAGATTCTCGAGGAATGAACCAAGGTAGCAAGCTCCAAAACATGAGCTGGTTCTGCTAAACACATGTGAACACGTTGTCCCAGACAAGCATGACCACATGGTAGCCTTACAACAAAACACTACCGAGTTCAGGTGGGGAACCATCATCAATGATAACGAAGTCCTTGCACAAGGCATGCTCTTAAGAAGGAACTTCTTCTCCTTGAACAAATCAGTTAGTGGCTTGGTGTGCTAGGGATACATATGGAGTGAAGGTTGCGAGCCTGTCAAACCATAGCATACTTCGCACATGCATGACTGACTTGGGATGGTAGCAGAGGAAGAAAAAACAATCCTCCTCGAACTCACGCGGCAACTTGCACCAAATGCACACGAATTCGAGAAAGTCACTTCTTCCATCCAAGCATAAACTTCATGAACGGAACACGAAGGCATTGCTTACCAAGTTTTCAACACTAGGTTGATGTTCAACATGAATCATGGGGGAGACAAAATGCTGCTGATGGGGTTCAACAACAACTCATCGGAATTTCCATATCACTGGACTTCCACCATCATGTGAACACGGTGATAGTATTGGTCAGACCAAAAGATGTAATGGTGTATGCTCGAGGGGTCAACCACGAGTAAGACAACATTACGAACATCGATGGTACTGATTTGATTTGGTGATAGCCCATACTCAAATCAAAGTTTGATAAGACAATAGGTTCAACAACTGATTACGAGGACCAATCGATGAAGATATCATCTTTCTTCAACACACACACACACACACTCAAGGATATCCCTTAGTGATGAACTAAGTCGGGCAAGCTTTCATCTTCCAACACTCCAAGTTGTTGTTAAGCTTAACCAACTAGCTCAGGGTATCCAACACAGATTCTGGGAGAAGGGGTGATTTAGAAGAAAACCAACATGATCACGAGCTCAACATAACAGTCGGGAAACAACCCGGTAATACCTTCAAGAAGATATCCAGAATATTACGAACCACCGATATGTTACTAAGCTCGAGAACAATCTTGCTTTTCAGGGCAAGACGATATGATCAAAAGAGTGAGGGATTGACACAATCCTAACTCATTGATCGAAGAGTGCACTAGAAATAAGGACTAGGTAGCACAATCTATCTTAGAATGAAGATTCAAGAACCAACACGCTAAGAATGAAATTATTATCCTTTAACTACCAAGCAACTCGTTGCTAGGAGTATTGATTTCACACATCACAGTACAATTGTCGGCATTCCGGTTACAACAACTCGGGACCGAGGAATGAATAATGATGGCGAGAAGTATCACTGCGTCAAGAATTCATAAGAGAAGGTGCAATTCTCATGACGTTCTGACATAAAGTGGGTAATACTTCAGGATAGAACAGAATCAAAAGCTTGATTGCATTTGATCTGCGGATTACGTCTGCTTTGACCCAATCCTGGATATGGATGAGGTACTGGAGTTTGTTTCTCCTAGTCATTCCAGAATAGAATGGCTTGACGGACCACAAGAAAAATGGGCATCGATGAGGACGAGAGCATGACTACTCCTGACTATCAACTGATAGACGGGGATCGGAATACAACTAAGGAGGAACAACTCGAGGAACATATAACTTTTCGAGTTGTGGAGGCATGGATTAGTATATCGAGCAAAGCTCAACATTTCTCCCGGATAACCCATGCAGAGAAGGTAGAACTGGCAGAGTCACAATTATGAATGGAGAACTCTTCAAGAGTACTCTGATTGCGATCTTTTGGCTCAAAAGAACTTCTGCCATAAGCAGTTCATGGTATTTGGGATAAGGAAATACCACGGACCTCGAGGATTGTCGCAAGGTTACTAATATCCTAAAGGAACTAGCAAATACTAACAACATGAAGTAGGGTGAATCTCGGGTTCAGAAACCCAGGAGTAGAATGCCTACTACTAAATGGCATCACAGAATGCTTTAGAGAATGGTGGCCAGAGTTATCACACTGGGACACAAAACATGGCTAGATTACTAGGTGGTCTTCTAAGACACCTATGGTCATAATAATAGTTCCAATATATATGTCGAGGCAACAGAGTACCTCAACTCAGCAATTAGTGTGATTAACCTGGCCCAAAGAGACATCGGGAACGAGAAGAAGGAATTTGCAAATGCATCAGATTGTTTGGAAACCTGGGATAACTCGAACAACATAACGGCTGTAAATGCTCAAAAAGATTTGAGACATCATGCAAAATGGTGGCATAACCACTCAACATCACAATATCAAGATTCTGAGACCAGCTATGAACATACGGAAGTAGTAAAAACTGAACTGAGACTTAAAACCAACAATCTTAAAAGTCTATGGATTAGTAACACGTCATCCTGATAGATAGATGAGAAGCCTAGTTCCTAAACCCCGTAGAAGAGAAGAGGTTGACTCAGATTAGAGGGCCATGAGGTATAAGGAGTAAAAAGAGCCTTACGTTCCCTTCCCCAATCAATTCCCTTACATAACTAAAGCATTTCTAGACACAACTTCGACCAGTTTGGCTTGGTAATCCTATAGGCAGTCAGGCTCTGATACCAACGCTGTCAGGACCCCGATTCCAAGTCACATTGACCTAGCCGGTAACACCTCATATCACTTTGCGGCCTCACGCACGGTATTCCCATGGGTGTCGCCTTACCATGGCCCGGGACCGTTTGCGCCTTTTGGCTCACGTATATGATAGTGTCGCTAGCATCCACATCACAGAGAACCCGGGCCGACATGGCTAGTCGTGAACCCAAAGCGGCGCTAACCCATGGGGACAGGCATACATGAATCACATCGAACATGTCGGTCATCAACGTATGAATCCGGGCTGTAGCACTGGGCTAACAGGACTCCGGTAACCCGGCTGTAGCAGCTAGGCAGGACTCCGGATATCACCGCGTGACATTTCCCGAAGGGACAGACATAGGAACAGTGAAACACATACCGGCCGATCAAGTGTCCAAAGCAGAGTAGTCTTTGGGCTAGCAGGACTCCGGTGAATCGGGTCAGAAGCGGACTACTATTGCTCGGGAAGCACTAGACTACATTTCCCCATATGAGAGGCTGCCAAGGATAAACAACTAGATTGTCGGATCCCACACATACCAAGCATTTCAAACATACACACAATATGCTCAATATGTGTAGATACAACATGGCATCACAACATAACTCTCGACTCAAATATTTATTCATTAGGCTCCGAGGAGCGAGATATTACAAACATGGGTCTCATGACCCAACACTCGAAACATACAAGTCAAAGCACAAGCGGAAGCTTAACATGTCCGAGTACGTACATCTACAAATGAAAAAGAGGCTGAGAAGCCTGACTATCTACCAGATCCTGCCGAGGGCACAAGATCGTAGCTGAGGTAACAAGCTAAGCGTCAAGTCCACGAAACTACTACTAGCGAGACCGACGTCTCTCTGCAAAAAACATAAAATAGGCAAACGTGAGTACAAATGTACTCAGCAAGACTTACATCAGAACTAACTACATATGCATCATTATCAACAAAGGGGGGTGGTGGAGTTTGACTGCAGCAAGCCAGCTTTGACTCGGTGGCTATCCTGAACTACGACTGCAAGTAACTCTTTTGAGGTGGCGCACACGAGTCCACATATTCACCATATCAATACTGTTGGGGAACGTAGCGGAAATTCAAAATTTTCTACGCATCACCAAGATCAATCTATGGAGATTCTAGCAACGAGGGGAAGGAGAGTGCATCTACATACCCTTGTAGATCGCTAAGCGAAGCGTTCAAGTGAACGGGTTGAAGGAGTCGTGCTGTCGTGATTCAAATCACGGAGATCCTAGTGCGAGCGGACGGCACCTCCGCGTTCAACACACGTACAGCCGGTGGCGTCTCCCACGCCTTGATCCAGCAAGGAGAGAGGGAGAGGTTGAGGAAGACTCCATCCACCAGCAGCACAACGGGCGTGGTGGTGATGAAGGCGTGGCAATCCCGCAGGCTTCGCCAAGCACCAAGGGAGAGGAGGAGGAGGAGGCAGGGCTGCACCAAGAGGGAGAGAACTCATGTCATTGGGCAGCCCAAAACCTCAAGTATATATAGGGGAAAGGGGGCTGCGCCCCTTTGGGGTTTCCACCCCAAGGGGTGCGGCCAGCCCTAGATGGGACTTGGGGCGGCCAAGAGGGGAGGAGCCTCCCAAGTCAAGTGGAGGCCCTCCCCTTAGGGTTTCCCCCTCCCATGCGCATGGGCCTTGGGGGCTGGTTCCCTTGGCCCATTATGGCTAGGGCGCCTTACAGCCCATGCTACTGTATTGGACGTGGTGGAACAATTTCCGGACCTCCGGACCCCTCCGAATCCTCCGGAACCTTCAGAAGCTTCCGGTACAATACCGAAAAACCCGAACCTTTTCCTAACCCGAACAACAACTTTCCATATATAAATCTTTACCTCCGGACCATTCCGAACTCCTCGTGACGTCCGGGATCTCATCCGGACTCGAACAACATTCGGTAACCACATACAAACTTCCTTTATAACCCTAAGCGTCATCGAACCTTAAGTGTAGACCCTACGGGTTCGGAGACAAGCAGACATGACCGAGGCGTTCTCGGTCAATAACCAACAACGGATCTGGATACCCATGTTGGCTCCCACATGTTCCACGATGATCTCATCGGATGAACCACGATGTCAAGGACTCAATCGATCCGTATACAATTCCCTTTGTCTAGCGGTATTGTACTTGCCCGAGATTCGATCGTCGGTATACCGATACCTTGTTCAATCTCGTTACGGCAAGTCTCTTTACTCGTTCGTAACACATCATCCGTGATCAACCCCTTGGTCACATTGTGCACATTATGATGATGTCCTACCGAGTCGGCCCAGAGATACCTCTCCGTTTACGGAGTGACAAATCCCAGTCTCGATCCGTGTCAACCCAATGGTCACTTTCGGAGATACCAGTAGTGCACCTTTATAGTCACCCAGATTCGTTGTGACGTTTGATACACCAAAAGCACTCCTACGGTATCCGGAATTGCACGATCTCATGGTCTAAGGAAGAGATACTTGACATTGGAAAAGCTCTAGCATACTGAACTACGATCTTTGTGCTAGGCTTAGGATTGGGTCTTGTCCATCACATCATTCTCCTAATGATGTGATCCGTTATCAATGACATCCAATGTCCATGGTCGGAAACCGTAACCATCTATTGATCAACGAGCTAGTCAACTAGAGGCTTACTAGGGACATGGTGTTGTCTATGTATCCACACATGTATTGCTGTTTCCGGTCAATACAATTATAGCATGAATAATAAACGATTATCATGAACAAGGAAATATAATAATAACTAATTTATTATTGCCTCTAGGGCATATTTCCAACAGTCTCCCACTTGCACTAGAGTCAATAATCTAGTTCACATCGCCATGTGATTAACATCGATAGGTCACATCGCCATGTGACCAACATCCAAAGAGTTTACTAGTGTCTTAAACTAGTTCACATCACCATGTGATTAAGTCTCAATGAGTTCGGGGTTTGATCATGTTTTGCTTGTGAGAGAGGTCTTAGTCAGCGGTCTCGAACATTCAGATCCGTATGTATTTCATAAATCTCTATGTCATATTGTAAATGCTGCTTTCACGCTCCACTTGGAGCTATTCCAAATGGTTGCTACACCATACGATCCGGTTTGCTACTCGAGTCACTCGGATAGGTGTTAAAGCTTGCATCGGCGTAACCCTTTACGCCAACTCTTTATCACCTCCATAATCGAGAAACATGTCCTTGTTTACTCCAAGGACAATTTTGACCGCTGTCCAATGATCCCCATTCTGGATCATTCTTGTACCCTTGTGACTCATGGCATGGCACACTTCGGTGCGGTACACAGATAGCATACTATAGAGCCTACGTCTAAAGCATAGGGGCGACCTTCGTCCTTTCTCTCTTTTCTGCCGTGGTCGAGCTTTAACTCTTAACCTCATACCTTACATCTCGTGCAAGAACTCCTTCTTTGGTGATCCATCTTGAACACCTTCAAGATCATGTCAAGGTATGTGCTCATTTGAAAGTACCATTAAGCATTTTGATCTATCACTATAGATCTTGATGCTCAATGTTCAAGTAACTTAATACAGGTTTTCACTTGAAAACACTTTTCAAATAACCCTATATGCTTTACAGAAATTCTACATCATTTACGATCAACAATATGTCAACAACATATACTCATCAAAAATTCTATAGTGCTCCCACTCACTTCTTTGGAAATACAAGTTTCTCATAAACTTTGTATAAACCCAAAATCTTTGATCATCTCATCAAAGCGCACATTCCAACTCCGAGATGCTTACTCCGGTCCTTAGAAAGGATCGCTGGAGCCAAAGATACCTTTAGCATCCTTAAGATCGACAAAACTTTTCTGATTGTATCACATACAACCTTTCCTTACGTAAAGGAAACTCGTCTTGACATCCATCTGCCAGATTTCATAAATGCAGCTTGTGCTAACATGATTCCGACGGACTTAAGCATCGCTACGGATGAGAAAATCTCATCGTAGTCAACTCCTTGAACTTGTGAAAAACTCTTTGCCACAAGTCGAGCTTCATAGACAGTGCTATTACCGTCCATGTCCGTCTTCTTCTTAAAGATCCATTCATCTCAATGGCTTGCCGATCATCGGGCAAGTCCACCAAAGTCCATGCTTTGTTTTGATACATGGATCCTATCTCGGATTTCATGGTTTCTAACCATTTGTCGGAATTTGGGCCCACCATCGCTTCTTCATAGCTCGTAGGTTCATTGTTGTCTAGCAACATGACCTTCAAGACAGGATTGCTGTACCACTCGGAAGTAGTACGCATCCTTGTCACCCTACGAGGTACGGTAGTGACTTGATCCGAAACTTCATGATCACTATCATAAGCTTCTACTTCAATTGGTGTAGGTGCCACGGGAACAACTTCCTGTGCCCTGCTACATACTAGTTGAAGTGATGGTTCAATAACCTCATCAAGTCTCCACCATCCTCCCACTCAACTTTTCGAGACGAACTTTTCCTCGAGAAAGGACCCGATTCAAGAAACAATCCCTATTGCTTTCGGATCTGAATTAGGAGGTATACCCAACTGTTTTGGGTGTCCTATGAAGATGCATTTTGTCCGCTTTGGGTTCGAGCTTATCAACCTGAAACTTTTCCACATAAGCGTCGCAGCCCCAAACCTTTAAGAAACGACAACTTAGGTTTCTCCAAATGGTGTCGTCTCAACGGAATTACGTGGTGCCCTATTTAAGTGAGTGTGGTTGTCTCTAATGCCTAACCCATGAACGATAGTGGTAATTCGATAAGAGACATCATGGTACGCACCATATCCAATAGAGTGCAACTATGATGTTCGGACACACCATCACACTATGGTGTTCGGTGGTATTAATTGTGAAACAATTTGCACAATGTCTTAATTGTGTGCCAAAACTCGTAACTCAGATATTCATCTCTATGATCATATCATAGACATTCTATCCTCTTGTCACGAAGATCTTAAACTTCACTCTGAAATTACTTGAACCATTCAATAATTCAGACTTGTGTTTCATCAAGCAAATATACTCAACATCTACTCGAATCATCGTGAAGTCGAACATAACGATATTCACTTTGCATGCCTCGGCACTCATTGGACTGCACACATCAAAATGTGTTACTTCCAACAGGTTGCTACCTTGTTCCATCTTCTTTGAAACCGAGGCTTTTCACTCATCTTGCCCATGTGGTATGATTTGCATGTCTCAAGTGATTCAAAATCAAGTGAGTCCTAACGATCCATCTGCATGGAGTTTCTTCATGCGTATACACCAATAGACATGGTTAGCATGTCTCAAACTTTTCAAAAGCGAGTGAGTCCAAAGATCCATCAACATGGAGCTTCTTCATGCTTTTATACCAATATGACTTACATGGCGATTGCCACAAGTAAGTGGTACTATCATTACTATCTTATACCTTTGGCATGAAAATGTGTATCACTACGATCGAGATTCAATAAACCATTTATTTAAGTGCAAGACCACTGAAGGTGTTATTCAAATAAATAGAGTAACCATTATTCTCCTCAAATGAATAACCGTATTGCGATAGACATAATCCAATCATGTCTATGCTCAGCATAAACACCAAATAACAATTATTTAGATTTAACATCAATCTCGATGGTAGAGGGAGCGTGCGATGCTTGATCACATCAACCTTGGAAACACTTCCAACACATATCGTCAGCTCACCTTTAGCTAGTCTCCGTTTATTCCGTAGCCTTTTATTTCGAGTTACTAACATTTAGCAACCGAACCGGTATCTAATACCCTGGTGCTACTAGGAGTACTAGTAAAGTACACATTAACATAATGTATATCAAATATACTTCTATCGACCTTGCCTGCCTTCTTATCTACCAAGTATCTAGGGTAATTCTGCTCCAGTGGCTGTTCCCCTTATTACAGAAGCACTTAGTCTCGGGTTTGGGTTCAACCTTGGGTTTCTTCACTGGAGTAGCAACTGATTTGCCGTTTCATGAAGTGTCCCTTCTAGCCCTTGCCCTTCTTGAAACTAGTGGTTTCACCAACCATCAACAATTGATGCTCCTTCTTGATTTCTACTTTCGCGATGTCAAACAACGCGAATTCCTCAAGGATCATCATATCTATCCCTGATTTGTTATAGTTCATCACGAAGCTCTAGCAGCTTGGTGGCAATGACTATGGAGAAACATCACTATCTCATCTGGAAGATTAACTCCCACTTGATTCAAGTGATTGTTGTACCCAGACAATCTGAGTACAAGCTCAACGATTGAGCTTTTCTCCTTTAGTTTGTAGGCTAAGAAAATCGTCGGAGGTCTCATACCTCTTGACGTGGGCACGAGCCTGAAATCCTAATTTCAGCCCTCGAAACATCTTATATGTTCATGACGTTTGAAAACGTCTTTGGTGCCTCAACTCTAAACCGTTTAACTGAACTATCACGTAGTTATCAAAGCGTGTATGTCCGATGTTCGCAACATCCACAAGCGATGTTTGGGGTTCAGCACACTGGCGCGTGCATCAAGGACATAAGCTTTCTCTGTCCGCATAATCGCTACTTTCAACTTTCAACTATATTTTCTCTAGGCACATATCTAAGCAGTGGAACTAAAGCGTGAGCTTCGACATAATTTGCAAAAGGTCTTTTGACTATGTTCAGGATAATTAAGTTCATCTTATGAACTCCCACTCGAGATAGACATCCCTCTGGTCATCTAAGTGATTACATGATCCGAATCAACTAGGCCGTGTCCGATCAACACGTGAGACGGACTAGTCATCATCGATGAACATCTTCATGTTGATCGTATCTACTATCGACTCATGCTCGACCTTTCGGTCTCCGTGTTCGAGGCCATGTCTTTACATGCTAGGCTCGTCAAGTTAACCCTAAGTGTTTCTGCGTGTGTAAATCTTGCTTACACCGTTGTATGTGAGCGTAAGAATCCATCACACCGATTAACACGTGGTGCTTAGAAGCGACGAACTGTAGCAACGGTGCACAGTTAGGGAGAACACTTCTTGAAATTTGTGTAAGGATCATCTTATTTACTACCGTCGTTCTAAGTAAACAAGATGCATAAACATAATAAACATCACATGCAATTATATAGTAGTGACATGATATGGCCAATATCATATTGCTCCTTTGATCTCCATCTTGGGGCTCCATGATCATCATTGTCACCGCATGACACCATGATCTTCATCATCATGATCTCCATCATCGTGTCTCCATGAAGTTGTCTCGCCAACTTATTACTTCTACTACTATGGCTACGGTTAGCAATAAAGTAAAGTAATTACATGGCGTTGTTCAATGACACGCAGGTCATACAATAAATAAAGACAACTCCTATGGCTCCTGCCGTTGTCATACTCATCGACATGCAAGTCTTGAATCCTATTACAAGAACATGATCAATCTCATACATCACATATCATTCATCACATTCTTCTTGGCCATATCACATCACATAGCATACCCTGCAAAAACAAGTTAGGCGTCCTCTAATTGTTGTTTGCATGTTTTACGTGGCTGCTTTGGGTTTCTAGCAAGAACGTTTCCTACCTCATAAAACCACAGCGTGATATGCCAATTGCTATTTACCCTTCATAAGGACCCTTTTCATCGAATCCGTTCGACTAAAGTGGGAGGCGGCACCCGCTAGCCACCTTATGCACCAAGTGCATGTCGATCGGTGGAACTCGTCTCACGTGGAAAGTGCGTGTAAGGTCGGTCCGGCGCTTCATCCCACAATACCGTCGAAACAAGATTGGACTAGTAACGGTAAGCATATTGAACAACATCAACGCCCACAACTACTTTGTGTTCTACTCGTGCAAAGAATCTACGCAATAGACCTAGCTCATGATGCCACTTGTTGGGGAGCGTGGCGGAAATTCAAAATTTTCTCGCATCACCAAGATCAATCTATGGAGATTCTAGCAGCGAGGGAAGGAGAGTGCATCTACATACCCTTGTAGATCGCTAAGCGGAAGCGTTCAAGTGAGCGGGGTTGAAGGAGTCGTACTCGTCGTGATTCAAATCACGGAGATCCTAGTGCGAGCAGACGGCACCTCCGCGTTCAACACACGTACAGCCGGTGGCGTCTCCCACGCCTTGATCCAGCAAGGAGAGAGGAGAGGTTGAGGAAGACTCCATCCACCAGCAGCACAACGGCGTGGTGGTGATGGAGGCGTGGCAATCCCGCAGGCTTCGCCAAGCACCAAGGGAGAGGAGGAGGAGGAGGGCGGGGCTGCACCAAGAGGAGAGAACTCATGTGCATTGGGCAGCCCAAAACCTCAAGTATATATAGGGGAAAGGGGCTGCGCCCCTTTAGGGTTTCCACCCCAAGGGGTGCGGCCAGCCCTAGATGGGACTTGGGGCGGCCAGAGGGGAGGAGTGCCTCCCAAGTCAAGTGGAGGCCCTCCCCTTAGGGTTTCCCCCTCCCATGCGCATGGGCCTTGGGGGCTGGTTCCTTGGCCCATTATGGCTAGGGCGCCCCTTACAGCCCATGCTACTGTATTGGACGTGGTGGAACAATTTCCGGACCTCCGGACCCCTCCGAATCCTCCGGAACCTTCGAAGCTTCCGGTACAATACCGAAAAACCCGAACCTTTTCCTAACCCGAACAACAACTTTCCATATATAAATCTTTACCTCCGGACCATTCCGGAACTCCTCGTGACGTCCGGGATCTCATCCGGGACTCGAACAACATTCGGTAACCACATACAAACTTCCTTTATAACCCTAGCGTCCCATCGAACCTTAAGTGTGTAGACCCTACGGGTTCGGAGACAAGCGAGACATGACCGAGGCGTTCTCCGGTCAATAACCAACAGCGGGATCTGGATACCCATGTTGGCTCCTACATGTTCCACGATGATCTCATCGGATGAACTACGATGTCAAGGACTCAATCGATCCGTATACAATTCCCTTTGTCTAGCGGTATTGTACTTGCCCGAGATTCGATCGTCGGTATACCGATACCTTGTTCAATCTCGTTACGGCAAGTCTCTTTACTCGTTCCATAACACATCATCCGTGATCAACCCCTTGGTCACATTGTGCACATTATGATGATGTCCTACCGAGTGGGCCCAGAGATACCTCTCCGTTTACGGAGTGACAAATCCCAGCTCGATCCGTGTCAACCCAATGGTCACTTTCGAGATACCTGTAGTGCACCTTTATAGTCACCCGATTCGTTGTGACGTTTGATACACCAAAGCACTCCTACGGTATCCGGGAATTGCACGATCTCATGGTCTAAGGAAGAGATACTTGACATTGGAAAAGCTCTAGCATACGAACTACGATCTTTGTGCTAGGCTTAGGATTGGGTCTTGTCCATCACATCATTCTCCTAATGATGTGATCCGTTATCAATGACATCCAATGTCCATGGTCGAAACCGTAACCATCTATTGATCAACGAGCTAGTCAACTAGAGGCTTACTAGGGACATGGTGTTGTCTATGTATCCACACATGTATTGCTGTTTCCGGTCAATACAATTATAGCATGAATAATAAACGATTATCATGAACAAGGAAATATAATAATAACTAATTTATTATTGCCTCTAGGGCATATTTCCAACAAATACACCACTATGGACCCGCTCCCGTCTTCCTACGAGAACGCCATCCGTAGCACTCACGCTTATCTTGCGCATTTTAGAGTATCCACTTTCACTTGTCTATGAACTGTTATAGGCAACCCAGAAGTCCTTTTCCGCGGACATGGCTATTCGAATATATCATATTAACCCTGCAGGGGTGTACTTCTTCACACACGCTCTCACCACTTACCGCCGTTTACACGACATGTACTCGGCAACCTTCAAGCGGAAGCCCAACGTGGGTGTCGGTCACAGCCTACCTAAACACTCAAGTCTCTAGTCCGGTTTATCGCTATTCAGGTTCCATCCGCAGGAGTCCGACCGAGGTTTCCACATCTGACCCCGAACGATGTGTGCGGGGTTCCCGAGATACCAAGCGGGCATTGATTTTGCGGCCACGGTGTATCTACCGCATCATAGCCCACCCCTAGGGTCAGCGCTTCATACGGCCTCCAACACATATCCTACAAACACGAAACTAGTTGCAACTCCTAGACAGAGAACAAGGGTGGTTAAGAAGCCGAGAGGGTCCATTGGTTTCGGGCCCAATGCGTGGTAGTAACCGTTTCATGGATCACAAACACAGAACTCAGTTCACGAGGGCGGCTGCAATGAGACAACCCACCATGTACTCCTACATGGCCTCTCACCGCTACCTTTACCAAATCGTGTTCACACACTTAGCTCAAACACGATGGGACATGTTCACACACCATTCCAATTCATTCCGATGAATCATACGACTCAACTCTAAGCGATAGCGGGCATGACAAGCAAGCATGAATGAGTAGGCACAACAGGGCTCAAGCAACTCCTACTCATGCTAGTGGGTTTCATCTAATTCTTGTGGAATGACAGGTCATGCGAGAGGATAAAGGGTTCAGCTACGCAGCAAGTAACAGATGAATCGTTGTTGTCCTAATGCAGTAAAAGAGAGCAGGAGCGAGAGAGTGGGATTATATCGGAATGAACAAGGGGTTTTTCTTGCAGCACTTCAAGATAATATAGTTCTTCATCGGTGTCATCGAACTCATCGTCGATGATGCGTCGTCTCTTGAGGGGACAAACACCGCAAGGCGAGAAAGAACACAATCAATGCAATGCACATTCACATGAATGACATGTCATGTTAAGATACTGAATTCACCTAATGCAATATCTAGCCAAGTTAATTGAAGTGGAACTCGAACAAGAACAAATTCCAACTCCAAATGCTATTTCATAAATTGTCCTAATCATCATTTGTCCTATTCAGTGAGGTTAACTTGTTCAAACATGCATGATCATGGCACAAACAGATTCTTCATATTTTTCTGATCATTTTTCATATATAACTTAGTTCCATTGGAGTTATAGATTATTTTCTATGAATTTTAGAAGTTCTAACCATTTTCTAGAATTTTCTGAATTATTTTAAATCCAGGAAATTAATAACTGCGTCAACATGACGTCTGTGTGACGTCAGTGGTCAACGGGGCTGGTCCAGATCAAACTGACCTGTGGGCACTGCGTGTCAGTAGTTAGTTTAACTAACTGATATTAGTTAGCGTTAAACTAATACTAAACTAGTTTAGTTAGTGGCACAGGGCCCACGCGTCGATGACCGAGGTTAAGCCGGGCCCACCAGACCAATGGTCAGCGAGGTCAAACCTGCGGCGTCGAAATCGCCGGCGAGGCGAGAAGACGGAGAGCGTCGGAAATGCTGCTCCGGCCACGGTTTGATGCGCGGGTGGGTGCTACAAGTAGCTAGCGATGTGGCCCATCCAACTGTGGCGGTGTTTGGTGCTGGGGTGGCCGGGAACAACGGCGGCGAGCACGTCCGCGGCGGCCGGAGTACGGGCACGCTTGGAAACGGCGTTTTGGGGGCACGGGAGGAGGAGCCGCGGGTTGCTACGGAGTCCTGCGGACTCACTGAACACGGGGGTAGGCTCGAATGCGTCGTGGGTGCGCTCTAGCTACGGTGGCGCCATGGCCAGCGGCGGGGAGCGTTCGGCTCCGGTGGCTGATGCGGTTATAGAGCAAGGTAGGCAACGGGTCATGGGGGAAACGGTACAGCGGCTCACCGCGGTTCATCTGGTGCTTCTGGTGAGGCAGGGGAGGCACGGGGTCCGGCGAAACGACGACGGGGATCTCCGGCAACCGAGGTCGGAAACGGCGGCATTGGCGAGGCTTTAGGGCGTCCGGCGTTGCGTAGCTCAGCGAGGAGGTCGAGGATGACGCGGCGGAGCTTCCGGACTCATCGGCAGGGCGAGGGTGGTCGGTGCCCGTGGTGGCAGCGAACGGCGGCGTCGAGCGCCTTCGGAGTCGAGAGGGAGGAGAGCGAGAGGAGGAGAGAAGGCACGGAGAGCGGTGAGAGGGCACTGGGGCACGTGGCGTCACAAGGGAGGTCGAGGAGGCGAGGAAAGAGCGGCAAGCGGGAGGTGGCCGTCGGTGGCGTCTTGGCGTCTTTGGCCCTGCGAACACGCCCTCGTCCTTCCAGCACAAGGAGGAGGACGGCCCAGCAGCGCCAGGTGGGCTGGGCCGTGCTGGGCCGTGTCAGGTGAGCGCCAGTCAAGTCTCTCTTTCTCTCTCTTATTTCTGTTTTCTAATTCTTCTGCAACTGTTGGGCTTTATTAAAAATACTAAAACGTTTCCAAAAATCCTGCAAATAATTGTGGGCTCTGTTGGGATCATTCCTAATAGCCCCCACTTAAATTCAGAATTAATTGAGCACTTAAAATAATATATAGCATTTAAATGCCCAATTGCAAGTACTAAATGATTTAATTCAGTGACCAAATATGTCATGAAAAATGTGCAACACCTCTGGTTATGGCTTATAGCATTTTTCCAGAAATGATGAACATTTTTTTAAAGCCATTTGGATTCACTGAAAACTATTTTTAGTTGAACCTATTTGAATTGCTTTAGTGCTAGGGCTTGGTCATCCCCATTTCAAAATTTCCTTTGAAAACAAACATGATGCATGGATGCAGATGCCACTAATTACAACCAATTCTGGGGTTGTGGCACTAGCACGACGAGCTCCAGTCTGTGCTGTGGTCCATCCGCACGACCGCGGCCAAGTCGACTGGCGAGACCCCCTTCTTCCTCGTCTACGGAGCAGAAGCCGTCCTCCCTCACGAGGTCAGGAGTTGCTCCGCACGGGTCCTGGCGTTCGACGAGGCGCAGCAGGACGCCATGCGGGGGACGGATCTTGTGCTGGGAGAGGAGCATCGTCGAGAGGCCCGCTGCGAGCGGCAAGGTATCAACAGGCGCTGCGGCGATACCACTGCCGTAACATCCGCCCCAGGACTCTGGAGGTAGGGGACCTCGTGCTCAGACGGGTCCTCTCCAGGGAAGGGTTGCATAAGCTCTCTCCCATGTGGGAGGGTCCGTTCAAAGTTGTTCATGTTTCCAGGCCCGGCTTTGCATGCCTCGAGACTCAGGAAGGGGCGCCCATCCCGAACGCTTGGAACATCCAGCATCTCCGGAAGTTCTACCCCTGAAAAAGGCCCAGAGCCTGTGAAGAAGGCAAACGCCTGTGAAGCTTATTTTTCTGAGAAAGGCCCAGAGCCTGTGAAGAGGCGAACGCTGTGAAGCTTATTTTTACGAGAAAGGCCCGAGCACATGAAGAAGGCAAGCGCTGTGAAGCTTATTTTTCGAGAAAGGTCTAGAGCACGTGAAGAGGCGAACACACAGAAGCTTATTTTTACGAGAAGGCCGGAGCTCTGTGAAGAAGGCCAACGCCTGTGAAGTTCATTTCCTCAAGAAAGGCCCGGAGCCTATGAAGAAGGCCAATGCCTGTGAAGCTCGCTGCCCGTGACACTCTCACGTAATAATGAGTTGGGGCTGTACATGCCCCGGAGTCTCAGGAGCGCCGGCCTCAGGCCCTGGGGCTCCCTCTCACGCCTAGTGGCAGCACTTAGCTCTGTGCTGGTGAGAAGACGTCGAAGACTAGATTAGGTGCCGGACGCGGCTTTTTCATTTGCTTTCTGCAATTGGCTTGTTCATTCCTATTTGGAGTTTTATTGAAGCTGTTGCCGTCTTTGGCTCGTGTCTTTTTCGCTCTCCTGCCTTGATTTCTCTCGCGCAAGTCTCGCGAGGGAGCGCCGCGGGCACCCTCGCGAGTGTTTTCTGCCCTCATCGTTTGAGGCTTCCCTAGCCGGGTCCATTACGGGAGCACTCCTCCCAGTCCGTGCCCCACGGGCACCGCGACACGAACACAGGACCTGGGTCAGTCGCCTCCATAACTGAGGCTGGAAGCTACTTCTCCTGACTAATCTTTTCAGGACATGAAGCGTTCGACGAGGCCTCGGCCTCGGGAAGCGAAGACCGCGACAGTTCCCCCCGAGCTAAGTAATTTCTACGCGCAGGCGTGTGGCACAAAAGCATAATACAGGAATAGCGGAAACAGTACGATAATTAACAACAACAGTTCAAGCACGCCCCCGCGGGGCCCTACACTACTGTCTCTTTGCGCAGGAAAAGGAGAAGAACAAAATAGGCACGACACGCTTGGCACCAACTCGCGGCGAAGGTTCGTACTGCCTCCGGAGCTTAGGCAGACTCCCTCTCGCGCTTCACTGGGGCATGACGGTGGGCTGACCCGCTACCTCCCTCCAGGCGGGCGTGACGGCGCGGAGGCTCATTGCGGCCGCCGCTGGAGGAGCTGCTGTCCGAAGGAGAGCCGCCGAAGCTCGACGAGCCCCGAGCGCCGCCGACCACGCGCGCGCTGTCATCATCATCCCGATCATCGCCGGGGATGGGTCCACGGCCGCGGTCATCGTCTTCTAGGCAGCACCCGGCGCGGCGACCGTCTTCTCCAAACACCCTCACGTAGAGGGTGGCATCGCCGTCGAACTTGAAGTGCAGGGTGCACCGCCGGCTTAGACCACGCGCGCGGGCAAATGTTTGCCAGCCGCGGGTCAGGGCCACACTCCCGGCGGAGGAGACCTCCAGCGAAGCCCAGGAGGCCCGGCTGCAACAACCGTCCGCCTGAAGCCAGAGGCAGCCCGGGGCGCCGGCCGGAAGTTCACCTAAAAGGAAGCGGGGAAGCTGGAGCCAGGTGCTGGTCGGCTCCAGCGACCACACGACAAACTTCGGCAGCACCTCTGCCGAGTGGAAGCGCGGCCTAGGAGGCCGCGCGGTCACAACACGCCCCCATCGACAGCCTGACGCCCTTCACCGCGCAGGAGATCACCTCCACGGCCGCGGGAAGCCGCTGCGGGAGCCACAGGATGCTTGCGAGGATGGCCTCGACCGCGCTTGGCCGGGGGAGAGTCAGGCTCTACCTGGCGGGCCTTTCCCTTCTCCGCGACCGAGAACCTCTTCGACGGAGCCATGGAGAAGAAGGAGAAGCAAGAAGAGATGGGCTGGAAGGGCTCGCGCCGTTCCGTATTATAGCCGGAGGAGGACAACCGTCGGCCTCCACGATCGCAGGTAATCATGACCCATTTCTGCATGCAGGGACTTGTCAAGTCATGCGGTCACCAAGGCATCATGGGGAAGTGGAGATGCCCACGACCAACCAATCGCCACGCGGCGCCCAAGGCCGCAGGCTGTTGGGGCCTGCGGCGCTTCACACTTGCCCCTTCGCTTCTCTGCTAAGCCAAGTCCGGGCGCGCCTTGGGCCCGGGGGCTACTATCGGTGTTCTGGGAACGGGGGTCCCCAGACTTGCCTGCCTGCGGCCTGCGGCGTGGCTCAAGTGGGGGCCCAGCGCGGCCCAGCTTCATCAGCTCAAGCTCAAGACCCTCGCGAGGGGCCAAGCCTCACGGGGCTGACGACAGGAACCTACCTCAGGAACAGCCTCGTCAGGCAGGCTCGCGAGGAGGTGGAGAGATCAAGGCAGGGTACCTCGCGAGGGTGCCCTGTGACGCAAGCCATGACGATCAAGGCCAGGCGGGCGCCAGGTGGGCGCCAGCCCGCACAATGTCCTCATTTCCCCTTTGGTGCAAAGGAGGCAAGCACAGGCCAAGGCATCGGGCAAAGGTTACCGCTTCGGTGCAACAAGACCAAGACCAGCAGAACGGCAGGATGGAGGTCATCGTGGAGCCCAGGACGGCGTCACCACCAGAGACTTTGGCAGCCGAAGACCAACTTTAGTCAGGATAAGTGTATTAGATGTTCCCCTTCAAAATGGCCAATTGTTGGAGCCCTTCCCGCTCATTATTTGGGAAGAGGCCCAGGGCCTCCCTCTATAAATAGAGCTAGCCATCACAGAGTAGAGGCATCTGGAAGAAACTCGCAGACGAGGATCGAGATCACACACACACACACACACACACACAGAGGCGACTGAACTCACCCTAGCAGTTCATCGCACCAGCTCAAGAACAGCCCCTCGTGAGGCTGTTCTTCCTTTGTATTGTTCATCATCAGCCCCTAAGCCAATCCACCACACCACACACTGGAGTAGGGTATTACACCACGCCGGTGGCCCGAACCAGTATAAACCTCGTGTCTCTGTGTTGTTCATCATTGGTAGTTTAGATCCCTCGCAATCCGTTCAAGCATGAGCTGGTAGGGGAAAGATCTCCGCGCGCACCCTAGTGTTCGAACCTCAAGGGTCTGCCAGAACCCGAAATCCGACAGACGCACTCCAGCAGCTCGGCGACGCTCTCCATCAGTCGGCACCGCAGCAACTCTCTTGTCACTGTGAGTGCTGCCCGCATGTTTGCCTGCTCCTGCCGCGAGTGCGGCACCGTCGCCGCGACATGGCTTGCTGTCCTTGCAGCAGCTCATACTTGTCATGGAGTGAGGGTGGACGACGCCTGGCTGCGCCGCCAACGCCCCGCAGCGTTGGACGGTGCTCGCGCCGCTTGGAGCGTGGGGTCGAGGTCTTCATGGGCAGGCGTCGTTGCCCGGGCCGGCCAGGCTGCCCAGCGGTCAGAGTCAGCTCTTGGGTCGCCGGACATCTTGGCCGTGGAGCATCGATAAGTCGATTGGCGAGGAAGAAGCTCCGGAGCACCCCTACCAGGCGTGCCAAATGTCGGGTCTCGGGTTCTGGCAAAACCCTTAAGGTTCGAACTCTAGGGTGCGCGCGAAGTTCTTTCCCTCCTACCGATCCACGCCCTAGCTTGCTAAGATCTCACGGACGAACTCGACAAACTCGCAACACAGAAATACACGAGGTTTATACTGGTTCGGGCCACCGATGTGGTGTAATACCCTACTCCAGTGTGGTGGTGGTGGATTGCCTCTTGGGCTGATGATGAGCAGTACAAGGGGAAGAACAACCTCCTAAGGTTCAGATGTTCTTGTGATTGGTGAACTTGTGCGGTGAGAGCGCGACCTGACCCTCCTCTACTATGGTGGCTAGCTCCACTTATATAGGCCCTGGTCCTCTCCCCAAATATTGAGCGGGAAGGGAGCCAACAACGGCGGGCAAATTTGAAAGGGGACAGCTAGTACAAGCTATCCTGACAAAAGCGGTCTTCACCTGCAAAAGGCTCTGGTGATGACGCCGTCTTGGGCTCCATGGTGACCTCCGTCTCGCCGTCCTGCTGGCCTTGGTCTTGTTGCACTGATATGGAAACCTTTGCTTGATGCCTCAGTACTCCGCGTCTGCGCCTGCTTCTTTAGCACCAAAGAGGAAACAAGGACGCCGCGCGCCCTGGCGCCCGCCTGGTGTCGATCGTCATGGCTCACGTCAAGAAGGCCTCGTGAGGTTTTGTCCCGCCTTGATATCTCCGCTCCTCGTGAGCCTGCCTGGCTAGACCGCTCCTGAGGAGGTCTTGCGTCGTCCGCCTCGCGAGGCTTGGTGATACGTCTCCAATGTATCTATAATTTTCGATTGCTCCATGCTACTTTTCTACTGTTTTGGACTATATTGGGCTTTATTTTCCACTTTTATATTACTTTTGGGACTAACCTACTAACCGGAGGCCCAACCCAGAATTGTTGTTTTTTGCCTTTTTCATGTTTGAAGAAGCGGAATATCAAGCGGAGTCCAAGCGGAATGAAACCTTCAGGCGTGATTTTCAAACCGAGCGTGATCCGGAGACTTGGACCCTACTCCAAGAAGTGCTAGAGGCAGTCACGAGGTGGGGCGCGCCCCCTGGCGCCCCCTACCTCGTGGGCCCCCGATGCTCCACCGGCGTACTCCTTCCTCCTATATATACCTCACGCCCCCAAGCGATCGAGCAGGGCCAAAACCTAATTCCACCGCCGCAACCTTCTGTATCCACGAGATCCCATCTTGGGGCCTGTTCCGGAGCTCCGCCGTAGGAGGCATCCACCACGGAGGGCTTCTACATCAACACCATAGCCCCTCCGATGAAGTGTGAGTAGTTTACTTCAGACGTTCGGGTCCATAGCTAGTAGCGAGATGGCTTCTTCTCTCTTTTTGGATCTCAATACAATGTTCTCCCCTCTCTCGTGGAGATCTATTCGATGTAATCTTCTTTTTGCGGTGTGTTTGTTGAGACCGATGAATTGTGGGTTTATGATCTAGCTTATCTATGAATAATATTTGAATATTCTCTGAATTCTTTTATGTATGATTGAGTTATCTTTGCAAGTCTCTTTGAATTATCCGTTTGGTTTGGCCAACTAGATTGGTAGTTCTTGCAATGGGAGGCGTGCTTAGCTTTGGGTTCAATCTTGCGGTGTCCTTACCCATGGATGAAAGGGTTGCAAGGCACGTATTGTATTGTTGCCATCGAGGATAACAAGATGGGGTATTTATCATATTGCATGAATTTATTCCTCTACATCATGTCATCTTGCTTAAGGCGTTACTCTGTTTTAACTTAATACTCTAGATGCATCTTTGGATAGCGGTCGATGAGTGGAGTAATAGTAGTAGATGCAGAATCGTTTTGATCTACTTGTCACGGACGTGATGCCTATATACATGATCATACCTAGATAACCTCATAACTATGCTCAATTCTGTCAATTGCTCAACAGTAATTTGTTCACCCACCGTAGAATACTTATGCTCTTGAGAGAAGTCACTAGTGAAACCCATGGCCCCCGGGTCTATTCTCATCATATCAATCTCTATCACTTTGTTTACTTGTTTGTTTTTAATTTGCTTTTACTTTTTACTTTGCATCTTTATACCAAAAATATTATCTCTATCAGATCTCACTCTCGTAAGTGACCGTGAAGGGATTGACAACCCCTAATCGCGTTGGTTGCGAGTAGCTATCGTTTTGTGCAGGTAAGAGGGACTTGCGTGGCCTCCTCTTTGGATTGATACCTTGGTTCTCAAAAAGCTGAGGGAAATACTTAGCAACTGTGCTGCATCATCCTCTCCTCTTTGGGAAAACCAACATAAGCTCAAGGCGTAGCAAGAAGGATTTCTGGCGCCGTTGCGGGAGTCTCGCAAAGTCAACATACCAAGTACCCATCACAATCCCTATCTCTCGCATTACATTATTTGCCATTTGCCTCTCGTTTTCCTCTCCCCCACTTCACCCTTGCCGTTTTATTCGCCCTCTCTTTCCCAATCTCCTCCTATTTTTCCCTTTGCCGTTTGTTTGCTCGTGTGTTAGTTTGCTTGCTTCTTGCTATGTCTGAAATTGGGGAAATTATCTCCGATATGGGTGATAATAATATGGAAAATTCTGAAGCTCCTGCTGAAGAATCCCCTACTTATCACACAAAAAGGTTTCGAATCGGTAGTGGTAATATTATTGGAAAAGGTGTTATTCAAGATTTCTTTACTTGTGCCCGTGCTTTACCCTCTATGGGTAGTTCTATTCTCCATAGAACTAGTAGTCTTGCGGACGCTATTTCCATGCTCATCGTTGAACTTGAAAGGCAATTTATGCATATGCACCCTTCTATACAAAGAATTTTCCTAGAATTTTCTAATATTGAACACTCCTCTGTTAAGCATGCCGCTACTATCTTTTTGGCTCATGAATTTAGATTTATAATAAAAGAAGCTAAAGAAATCTTTGCGCATTATAGGGTGGACGCCGACCGTCCTCCCATAGAATCTATCCTTTTTGATCAAGAAGAAATAATGCGTTTTCAATCTATCGACTATGTTGCTTTCAATGAAAATCTTAGAAAAAAGTGCCCACCAATATTTTAATTGATAGAATCTCTGAGCTTAATGATGATTTGGCTATTCGAAATAATGAGGTAGGATGCTCTCTTGAGTATAGGCTCACAAAGTTCTGTCAAAAGAATGCTTACAAAGATGAATTGGTTGTGCAATATGAAGGGCCGAAAGAGGAACCTATACCTCCTAAAATTGATCTTGGGGACTTTTGTCCTATTAAATTTAGCCCTTTTGATTACTTTTGCTTGCCTCAAAGAAAACTTGCTGCCGAACGTAGAGAATATGAAATGAGTTTCACCGATCTATCTTATTACTATGGCACTACCTAGATCTATCCTCACTTTTATGCCTAGCTAGGGGCGTTAAACGATAGCGCTTGTTGGGAGGCAACTGTCACAGCCCTAGAATTGTTTGTAATTAGTTGCATCTGCATCCATGCATCATGTTTGATTGCAAAGGAAATTCTGAAGTGGGGATGACCAAGCCCTAGCACTAAAGCAATTCAAATAGGTTCAACTAAAAATATTTTTCAATGAACCCAAATGGCCTTCAAAATGTTCACCATTTTGGAAAATCTTTGAAGCTTGATAACGGAGATATTGCACATTTTTCCATGACATATTTGGACTCTGAATTAAATCTTATAGTATTTGCATTTGGGCATTTAAATGCTATTAAATACTTTAAATGCTAAAATAATCATAAACAAAAATGTTTGCTGTTGTTTATATTCCAAACAGTGGCATTGAGAAGTTTTATGATTTTTGGATCTATCTAGGTATTTTCTAATAAAGCCCAGAACAAAATAACAAAATAGAAAACAGAACAAATAGGAAAAAAAAGGCAGAGAGAGAGAGAGAGAGAGAGAGAGAGAGAGTTACCTGGGCCGACTTACCTGGCGCTCCAGCCGGCCCAACACTGTGCAGCCCAGCCAGCGCAGCGCCTGTCTTCAACCTTCTGCCAGAAGGCGAGGCAACTGCGTGGAGAGCGCACAGCCGAGCTGCGCCAGCTCCTGCTTGCCGCCTCCTGCTTCCCCTCGAGTCTGGTGACACCACGCGACCCCCTCGCTCCTCTCCCTCACTCTCTGCTCTCTCCCTCGTCCTCTGCTCCCTCTCCCGAGCACACCCGAGCGGAGCCCGTCGCCACCATCACCGTTCACCATGGCCACTAGCCCCTCCATGCCCAGCCAGCTAGCCCACGAGCTCCGCCTCTCTGCCGTGCACCTCTGCGAAGAATCCCGTGAGCCCGGACGCCCTGAAGGGACGCCTCCAAGATCACCACCACCGCATCTGCCTCCGGACGTCGTCGACGGATTCGCCTTGTCCAGAGCGTCCCCGAGGCCGCTGACCTACCCTGCCGCATCGCCGTGAGCTCCTCTTTCCCCTCCCCCTAACCCCGTTGTTCCGCTCGACCTCAAGCTAACGCCACTGCCATGGCCGAGCCCCGCCGCCGCCTGCCTTGTTGTGCGCCACCTTTGCAGCCGGCTTCTGTCGTTGCCGAGAACAGCAACGAGCTCCTCGTGCCTCCAGGAGGCCGTCTAGCCTTTTTGCTAGCCCGTCCGAGCCCCGTAGCACCGCTACCCACATGTGCCCGAGCGCCGCCGCCGCCCACCTCGACACCGGCGATGCTACAGCCCTCCCCTGCAGCTGCCACTTGCACCACCCGACGCACCTCCCTGCGGGCTTTCAAAAGAGCCTAGCCGCGCTTCGAACGGCTCCCGGAATCGGCCGGCCGGAGTACCTCCACCGTCGGCTATGGTCGCCGGCGGCTAACCGCCGACGTAATCAGCCATTAGGGCCTAATCACCTTGCTAACCAACCCCCTAAGCCACTGACACGTGGACCCCACTCCCTAACTAACTCCAGCTTTATGTCCTGTTTAGATTAGTGTTAATCTTGCGGAGCCCACGTGTCAGTTTGACTTTGGCCAAGTCAGCGTTGACTGGTCCCACATGTCAGCGACCTAAACAGCCCTGTGTCACTGACGTGTGGCCCCCACATGTCAGGTTTGACCTGGCCGACCCAGTTCACCTGCTGACGTCACAGTGATGCAGTGCTGACACAGTAACTCTTTTTCTAGATTTATTCTTTTACAGGAAATTCCAGAAAATAGCCAAAACTTCTAAAATTCATAGTAATTCAACCGTAACTCCAAATGAAATAATTTATATATGAAAAATGATCAGAAAAATCCAATCTATCCATCTGTACCATTTTCATGCATGTTTGATCAAGTTAACTTCACTGTTTAGGATGAAACATGAATAGGACAACTTTGATAATAGTTTTGGAGTTGGGATTTGATGTAGTTTTGAATTCCACTTCAATCAAAATGACTAGCTGTTGCATTAGCCCAAATCACAGCATATTGCCATGTCATGATCATGCATCATTTTGTTGCATTGCATTGATTGTGTTTCTTCTTTGTTTGTCGGTGCTTGTCCCCTCTGAGTAGACGTGGTTCCGACGATGAGTTCGATGACACCGATGAAGAACTATACTATCTTCAGAAGTGCCAGGCAAGAAAACCCCCCTTGTTCATTCCGATACGATCCCACACTCTCGCTCCTGCTCTCTTTTACTTCATTAGGACAACAACGACATATTGGTTACTTGCTGCGGTAGCTGAACCCTTTTCCTCTGCATGACCTGTCATTGCCACAGTAAATAGATGAAACCCACTAGCATGAGTAGGAGTTGTTTGAGCCATGATGTGCCTACTCATACATGCTTGTTTGTCATGCCTGCTACTGCTTAGAGTTGAGTCAGGTCTGATTCATCGAGGATGAATCGGAGGTGTGTGAACATGTCCTACTGTTGAGAGCTAAGTGTGTGAGCACGATTTGGTAAAGGTGGCGGTGAGAGGCCATGTAGGAGTACATGGTGGGTTGTCTCATTGCAGCCGTCCTCAGGAACTGAGTTCTGTGTTTGTGATCCATGAAACAGTTACTACCACACATTGGGATCCGGGCACTCCAAGCTCTCTTGACTTATTAATCAACTTGATCTCTGTCCAGGAGTTGCAACTAGTTTCTGGTGTTTGTAGGATATGTGTTGGGAGCCGTGCGTAGCGCTGACCCTAGGGGTGGGCTATGTTGCGGTAGAGACACGAGGCACGGTGTACCGGGACGCCCGTTTGGTGCCTCGGGAACCCTGCTCTCATCGTTTGGGGCCGTGAGCGACACCCCGGCCAGATCTCCTCGCGGATGGAACCCGAATAGGCGATAAACCTGGACTAGAGACTTGTGTGGTTAGTCAGGTCGTGGCCGACTCCCTCGCCAGGCTTCCGCTTGAAGGTTGCCGAGATACACGATGTGTACATGGTGGTAAGTGGCGAGAGCGTGTGTGAAGAAGTACACCCCTGCAGGGTTAACATCATCTATTCAAATAGCCGCGTCCACGGTAAAGGACTTCTGGGTTACCTATATCAGTTCATAGACAAGTGAAAGTGGATACTCTAAAATGCACCAGATAAGCGTGAGTGCTATGGATGTCGTTCTCGTAGGGAGACGGGAGCAGATCCATAGTGGTGTATTGATATGGTGAATATGTGGACTCGTGTGCACCACCACAAAAGAGTTACTTGCAGTCATAGTTTAGGATAGCCACCGAGTCAAAGCTGGCTTGCTGCAGTTAAACTCCACCACCCTCTTTGTTTATACTGATGCATATGTAGTTAGTTCTGATGTAAGTCTTGCTGGGTACATTTGTACTCACATTTGCTTAATTTATGTTTTGCAGAGAGACTTCAGTCTCGCTAGTAGTTCCGCGTGGACTTCGACGTTTAGCTGGTTACCTCAGCTACGATCTTGTGCCCTCTGCAGGATCTGGTAGATAGTCAGGCTTCTCAGCCTTTTTCATTTGTAGATGTCTGTACTCAGACATATTAAGCTTCCGCATGTGTTCTGACTTGTATGCTCTCAATGTTGGGTCATGATACCCATGTTTGTAATATCTCGCTCCTTGGAGCCTATTGAATAAATACTTGAGTCGTAGAGTTATGTTGTGATGCCATGTTGTATTTACACATATCGAGCATATTGTGTGTATGATTGAAATGTTTGGTATGTGTGGGATTCGACAACCTAGTTGTATATCCTTGGTAGCCTCTCTTATGGGAAATGTAGTCTTGTGCTTCCATGAGCCATAGTAGTCCGCTTCTGCCCGGTTCACGGAATCCTGCTAGCCAGCACTCTTCGCGGAACACTTGACTGGCGGCATGTGATTCACTTCGTTCCTGTATGTCCTTCGAGGAAATGTCACGCGGTGACATTCGAGTCCTGCCTAACCTGCTACAGCCGGGTTCCCGAGTCCTGTTAGCCCAGTGCTACAGCCGGATTCGCACTGGCTGACCGACATGCTCGATGTTGATTCATGTATGCCTGTCCCTATAAGTTAGTGCCACTTTGGGTTCATGACTAGTCATGTCGGCCCGGGTTCTCTGTCATATGGATGCTAGCGACACTATCATATACGTGAGCCAAAAGGCGCAAACGGTCCCGGGCCATGGTAAGGCGACACCCGTGGGAATACCGTGCGTGAGGCCGCAAAGTGATATGAGGTGTTACCGGCTAGATCGATGTGACTTGGAATCGGGGTCCTGACAGCAACCCAATTTTATTTTTAGTTTTTGCTTCTGTTAGGAATAAATGAATAAATAATCCATATAGCCTCCATTTAGATGTGGTTTTATCTTTTAATTAGTGTTTGTGCCAAGTTAAACCTATTAGATCTTCTTGGGTGATAGTTATTTCATCTTGCTGTAATTTCCAGAAACTTTGCTCTCAGTGCCCGAATTGTAAAAAATTACCAGAACGTGATAAAATACTGATTCCAATTGCCGCTGATCAATAAAAAAATTGTCCAGGCCTTCTAATTTTGGTAGAATTTTTTGGGTTACATAAGTTTGCGTTAGTTACAGATTACTACAGACTGTTCTGTTTTTGACAGATTCTGTTTTGCGTGTGTTGTTTGCTTATTTTGATGAATCTATGGCTAGTAAAATAGTTTATAATCCATAGAGAAGTTGGAATACAGTAAGTTTAACACCAATATAAATAAAGAATGAGTTCATTACAGTACCTTGAAGTAGTCTTTTGTCTTCTTTCTCTAACTGAGCTCACGAGATTTCTATTGAGTTTTGTGTTGTGAAGTTTTCAAGTTTTGGGTGAATTCTTTTGATGGATTATGGAACAAGGAGTGGCAAGAGCCTAAGCTTGGGGATTCCCATGGCACTCCCAAGATAATCCAAGGACACCAAAAATTCAAAGCTTGGGGATGCCCCGGAAGGCATCCCCTCTTTCGTCTACCTCCATCGGTAATTTACTTGGAGCTATATTTTTATTCACCACATGATATGTGTTTTGCTTGGAGCGTCTTGTATTATTTGCGTCTTTGCTTTTTAGTTTACCACAATCATCCTTGCTGTACACACCTTTTGAGAGAGCCATACATGAATTGGAATCTGTTAGAATACTCTATGTGCTTCACTTATATCTTTTGAGCTTGATAGTTTTGCTCATAGTGCTTCACTTATATCTTTTGAGCATGATAATTTTTGCTCTAGTGCTTCACTTAGATCTTTTAGAGCACGGTGGTGGATTTGTTTCAAAGAAACTTGATCTCTCATGCTTCACTTAGATTATTTTGAGAGTTGTTAATAGCATGGTAATTTGCTTAATGTTAATATACTTAGTGTTCAAGATATGTGAAACTTTCTTTTTGGATGAATTAAATACTAAGATAAGTTTGATGCTTGATAATTGTTTTGAGATATGGAGGTAATAATATCAAAGTCGTTCTAGTTGATAATTGTGAATTTGAGAAATACTTGTGTTGAAGTTTGCAAGTCCCGTAGCATGCACGTATGGTTGAAGTTGTGTAACAAATTTGAAACATGAAGTGTACCTGGCTTGTGCATCCTTATGAGTGGCGGTCGGGGACGAGCGATGGTCTTTTCCTACCAATCTATCCCCCTAGGAGCATGCGCATAGTACTTGATTTTTGATGGCTTATAAATTTTTGCAATAAGTATATGAGTTCTTTTGACTAATGTTGAGTCCATGGATTATACGCACTTTTACCTTTCCACCTTTGCTAGCCTCTTGATGCCGTGCATTGCCCTTTCTCACCTTGAGAGTTGGTGCAAACTTCGCCGGTGCATCAAAACCCCGTGATATGATACGCTCTTTCACACATAAACCTCCTTATATCTTCCTCAAAACAGCCACCATACCTACCTATCAGGCATTTCCATAGCCATTCCGAGATATATTGCCATGCAACTTTCCACCGTTCCGTTCATCATTATTATGACATACATTACTTTTGTCATATTGCCATTGCATGATCATGTAGTTGACATCATATTTGTGGGAAAGCCACCATGCATTATTTTCCATACATGTCACTCTTGATTCATTGCACCATCCCGGTACACCGCCGGAGGCATTCATATAGAGTCATATTTTGTTCTAAGTTTCGAGTTGTAATTGTTGAGTTGTAAGAGAAATAAAAGTGTGATGATCATCATTATTAGAGCATTGTCCCAAGTGAGGAAAGGATGATGGAGACTATGATTCCCCCATAAGTCGGGATGAGACTCCGAACGAAAAAAAGAGCAAGGCCAAACAAAAGAGAAAGGCCCAAAAAAATGAGATAAAAAGAGAGAATGGACAATGCTACTATCCTTTTACCACACTTGTGCTTCAAAGTAGCACCTTGTTCTTGCAGTGAGTCTCATATATTGTGCTTCAGAGTAGCACTAAGATCTTCATGATAGAGAGTCTCTCATTTTGCCATTTTCATATACTAGTGGGAATTTTTCATTATAGAACTTGGCTTCTATATTCCAATGATGGGCTTCCTCAAAGTGCCCTAGGTCTTCGTGAGCAAGCGAGTTGGATGCACACCCACTTAGTTTCTTTTGTAGAGCTTTCATATACTTATAGCTCTAGTGCATCCATTGCATGGCAATCCCTACTCCTCATGTTGACATCAATTGATGGGCATCTCCGTAGCCCGTTGATTATCCTCGTCAATATGAGACTTTCTCCTTTTTTGTCTTCTCCACACAATCCCCATCATCATATTCTATTCCACCCATAGTGCTATATCCATGGCTCGTGCTCATGTATTGCGTGAAGGTTGAAAAAGTTTGAGATTATTTAAGTATGAAACAATTGCTTGGCTTGTCATTGGGGGTATAGAAGTTGGGAACATCTTTGTGTGACGAAAATGAAGCATATCCTAACTATATGATTTTGTAGGGATGAACTTTCTTTTGCCATGTTGTTTTGAGAAGACATGATTGCTTTGATTAGTATGCTTGAAGTATTATTATTTCTGCGTCAATATGAACTTTTGTCTTAAATCTTTCGGATCTGAATATTCATATCACAAGTAAGAAGATTTACATTGAAATTATGCCAAAGTATCACTCCGCATCAAAAATTCTCTTTTTATCATTTACCTACTCGAGGACGAGCAGGAATTAAGCTTGGGGATGCCTGATACGTCTCCAACGTATCTATAATTTTTGATTGCTCCATGCTACTTTATCTACTGTTTTGGACTATATTGGGCTTTATTTTCCACTTTTATATTACTCTTGGGACTAACCTACTAACCGGAGGCCCAACCCAGAATTGCTGTTTTTTGCCTTTTTCAGTGTTTCGAAGAAACGGAATATCAAACGGAGTCCAAACGGAATGAAACCTTCGGGAACGTGATTTTCCAACCGAACATGATCCAGGAGACTTGGACCCTACTCCAAGAAATGCCATAGGCGGTCACGAGGGTGGAGGGCGTGCCCCCCTGGGCGCGCCCCCTACCTCATGGGCCCCCTGACGCTCCACCGACGTACTCCTTCCTCCTATATATACCTCACGCACCCCAAGCGATCGAACAGGGCCAAAACCTAATTCCACCACCGCAACCTTCTGTATCCACGAGATCCCATCTTGGGGCCTGTTCCGGAGCTCCGCCGGAGGAGGCATCCACCATGGAGGGCTTCTACATCAACACCATAGCCCCTCCGATGAAATGTGAGTAGTTTACTTCAGACCTTCGGGTCCATAGCTAGTAGCGAGATGGCTTCTTCTCTCTTTTTGGATCTCAATACAATGTTCTCCCCCTCCCTCGTGGAGATCTATTCGATGTAATCTTCTTTTTGCGGTGTGTTTGTTGAGACCGATGAATTGTGGGTTTATGATCCAGCTTATCTATGAATAATATTTGAATCTTCTCTGAATTCTTTTATGTATGATTGATTTATCTTTGCAAGTCTCTTCGAATTATCCGTTTGGTTTGGCCAACTAGATTGGTAGTTCTTGCAATGGGAGAAGTGCTTAGCTTTGGGTTCAATCTTGCGGTGTCCTTACCCGGTGATGTAAAGGGTTGCAAGGCACGTATTGTATTGTTGCCATCGAGGATAACAAGATGGGGTATTTATCATATTGCATGAATTTATTCCTCTACATCATGTCATCTTGCTTAAGGCGTTACTCTGTTTTTAACACTAGTAGAAAACGGAGCTTTAAAACCGGTTTGTAAGGGCCTTTAGTGCCGGTTATGGAACCGGCACTAAAGTGTGGGCACTAAAGGCCCCCCCTTTAGTACCGGTTCGGGACGAACCGGCGCTAAAGTGCCACCACGTGGCGTGAGCTCACGCCCTGGTATGGGGGACCTTTAGTACTGGTTGGTGTTACCAACCGGTACTAAAGGTTTTTTTTTTGAAAATTTTGGAATTTTTTTTGATTTTTTTTCGATTTTTAATTTTTCTGAATTATTTGATAATTTAGTCTCTAATCACCTCTCTTAACTGCTCAAGTTTGGATCACTCATTTCAAATCATCTAACTTCCTGAACGGTCACCCATCCCTCTCATTACTCCAGCCCGAGCACGCTTAACTTTCGGGTTCTATTCTCTCCTTCGTTTCCAAGTCTGCACTTGTTGTTTTCCTGACAATAGTAAGATGTTAATCCTATTAACCCTCAAGAGTTTAGCTTGAGCATGAAGTCACACATTTCACCGTTTGAGTTTGAAACTATTATTCTAAAAAAACAGTAATTATTTAGTAACGCTAATATTTCTTGAATAAGTTTGACCATAGTTTGACCACAGTTTGACCATAGTTTGACCATATTTGACCAAAATTCAAAAAATTGAAATAATTATTTAGTAACACTAATATTCTTGAATAATTATGTAGTAACATTAATACTTCTTGAATAAGTAGTTTGACCAGATTTAACCAATTTTTTTTAGAAAAACTGAAATTTGACCATATCTTTTTTCCTTTTGTAATTTGAGGATTCTAAAATTCCAAACAGGCCGTGGCGGTCTCCATCGGATCACGGATTTTCGTGCTAAATTTTTGATATATTATCGTTTTTTCCGACATCGTATGCAAAAGTTACAGCCGTTTTACATTTTCCCTACACTTTTTGCAAAACATGTCCAAATTTAAGTTTTCAAATTTTCCTAACTAGTAGATGTAGTAATATAACTACCTCTCGAAAGATTTTATTTTCTGAAGTTTTTATCATTTTCTTTTGATTTTTTCAAAACTGAAATGGCGATACGGGGGGTAGAGTTTGAAAATTGCCCTATAGTGCCGGTTTGTGTCTTCAACCGGGACTATAGGTTAAGACTCTGTAGTGCCGGTTGGTGACGCAAACCGGTACTATAGGTTAGACCTTTAGTACCGGTTGTGTCACAAACCGTCACTAAAGGGGTTCGTGGGGCCTGGCTTTGGCCTTGACCTGCCACCACCCCTTTAGTACCGGTTCGTGGCACGAACCGGTACTAAAGGTTCATCTGAACCGGCACTAATCCATAGCCATTCGAACCGGCACTATTGATCACATTAGTGCCGGTTTTTTTACAAACCGGCACTAATGTGCTTCACATTTGACCCTTTTTCTACTAGTGTAACTTAATGCTCTAGATGCATGCTGGATAGCGGTCGATGAGTGGAGTAATAGTAGTAGATGCAGAATCGTTTCCATCTACTTGTCACGGACGTGATTCCTATATACATGATCATACCTAGATAACCTCATAACTATTCTCAATTCTGTCAATTACTCAACAGTAATTTGTTCACCCACCGTAGAATACTTATGCTCTTGAGAGAAGTCACTAGTGAAACCTATGGCCCCCGGGTCTATTCTCATAATATCAATCTCTATCACTTTATTTACTTGTTTGTTTTTTACTTTGCTTTTACTTTTTACTTTGCATCTTTATACCAAAAATACCAAAAATATTATCTCTATCAGATCTCACTCTCGTAAGTGACCGTGAAGGGATTGACAACCCCTAATCACGTTGGTTGCGAGTAGCTATCGTTTTGTGCAGGTACGAGGGACTTGCGCGTGGCCTCCTACTGGATTGATACCGTGGTTCTCAAAAGCGAGGGAAATACTTACGCTCTTGTGCTGCATCATCCTCTCCTCTTCGGGAAAACCAGCATAAGCTCAAGGCGTAGCACTTGGCCCTCGCGAGGTCTTGATTGCTTTGTTGATGAAGATGGGCGTCTGACCCGCTAAACAACCACGCCGTGGGCATGAGCAGAGCAAGTCTGGGATCCCGTTTCGAGCAGCCGACAATTTGCAACATTAACAGCAAATGGCTACAATATTGCATCACACTTTGTAAATATGCACCGCCTATATGTCACAGTATGTAAGACATTAGATACGTACATTAATGGACCATAGAAAAAATTAGATTGGACCCAGGGGCGAAGCCTTAGGGCACGACTCGTCCTTCCCACATAAAAGCTTAGGTATGTAATTGTTGGCTCATGTGAGACAGTTTTTTTTTCATTTTGCCCGTGCTATTACTCTGGGCTTATCAATTGGCCCTTCTTACTTTCATGTCTTTTACTGGTTGATCCCACATATCTTTTTTTGTCGACGTTTCTATTTGTAAATACTAAAATCCAAAAATATAGTTAAAAATAAAAAACAAAAAAATCGGCCAGAAATTGATGCTTTTTCTACATGCATGCAAATTTTCATGAGCATTTTGGAGTATCGATTTTTGGAGCATCGATTTTCGGCAAGAAATTGATGTTTTTCCTTCATGTGTGCAAATTTTCTACATGTTTTCGTGCAAACATAGTACATGAGCATTTTGGGGCATCGATTTTTTTTCCACACCTCCACAAATGTGACTCCATCGCAAAAATTTGCATGCGTGTAGAAAAACATTAATATTTTTTTTGCAAAAACAATCAAGGATTGTTTGAATTTGTTTACTTTTTTAAAAATTTATTGTTCAACCTATTGGGCTATCCTTCTAAGCAAAATAAGATGCATAAAGGATAAACATCACATGCAATCAAAATATGTGACATGATATGACCATCATCATCTTGTGCTTTTGATCTCCATCTCCAAAGCATCGGCATGATCTCCATCGTCACTGGCTCGAGACCTTGATCTCCATCGTTGCGTCAGGGTCGTCTCGCCAACTATTGCTACTACAACTATTGCTAACGCATAGCGATAAAGTAAATCAATTACATGGCGCTTAATGATTGACACGCAGGTCATACAATAATTAAAAGACAACCTTAAGGCTCCTGCCGGTTGTTGATATTACAAAGCATGATCATGTCATACAACAACATATATCACATCACATCCTAACCATATCACATCACAACATACCTTGCAAAAACAAGTTAGACGTCCTCTACTTTGTTGTTGCAAGTTTTACGTGGCTGCTACGAGTAACTAGCAAGAACCGTTCTTACCTACGCAAAACCACAGCGGTGATTACCAAGTTTGCTGTTTTAACCTTCTTCAAGGACCGGCTGTAGTCAAATTTGATTCAACTAAAGTAGGAGAAACAGACACCCACCAACCACCTTTATGCAAAACAAGTTGCATGTCAGTCGGTGGAACCGGTCTCATGTATGTGGTCATGTAAGGTTGGTCCGGGCCGCTTCATCCCACAATGCCACCGAATCAAAATAATATGTTGGTGGTAAGCAGTATGAACATCACCGCCCACAATTCCTTTGTGTTCTACTCGTGCATATCATCTACGCATAGACCTGGCTCATGATGTCAGTGTAGGGGAATGTTGCATGGAAAACAAAAAATTTCTATGCACACACAAGATATATCCATGGAGATGCATAGCTACGAGAGGGGAAGAGCATGTTCGTACCCTTGTAGATCGCTAGGCGGAAGCGTTTATCACGCGGTTGATGTAGTCGTACTCTTCGTGATCCGATCACGATCCAACCGATCTAGTGCCGAACGGACGGCACCTCCAAGTTTAGAACATGTGCAGCTCGATGACGTCTCCTCCTTATTGATCCAGCAAGCGGGAGAGGAGAAATAGATAGGATCATAACCAACATGATGGCGTGGTGGTGATAGTGCTGGTGGGGCACCGACAGCGCTTCGCTAAGCGTCGCCGAGACGAGGCGGTGGAACTACGGAGTAACAGGAGAGAGAGGGGCGCCATGGGCTTGGTGTGTCCTCTTGGGGCACCACTCCCCTCTATATATAGGTGAAGGGGCGTGGGAAACAGAACCTCCAAGCCCTAGGGCGCAGCTAAGGGGAGAGGACTTGGACTCCAAGTCCAATCCTATTCCTACTAGGACTCCTTCCTTTTTTTGCCTTCCCTAGCCACATGGGCTTTTAAGGACTTGGTGCGCCTAGCCCAATAAGGCCAGTGCGCCTCCCCACATCCCATGCTAGCCCTTGGGTCGTGGTAAACCCACTTGTGGACTTCCGAACACCTCCGGAATCCTCTGGAACCTTCTGGAAGCTTCTCGGTACAGTACCGAAAAAACTACACCTTTTTCCGAAACCCAAAATATGACTTCCCATATATAAATCTTTACCTACAGACCATTCCGAGACTCCCCGTGACGTCCGGGATCTCATCCGGGACTCCGGACAACATTTGATTACCACTCATCAAATATCCCAATACTACTCTAGCGTCAACAAACGTTAAGCGTGCGACCTTACGGGTTTGCGTATTATGTAGTCATGACCGAGACACCCCTCTGGTCAATAACCAATAATGGTACCTGGATGCCCATATTGATTCCTACATATTCCACGAAAATCTTTTATCGGTTGAACCTTTATGACAACATACGTAGTTCCTTTTGTCTGTCGGTATGTTACTTGCCCGAGATTCGATCGCCGGTATCTCTATACCTAGTTCAATCTCGTTACCATCAAATATCTTTACTCATTCCGTAATACATCATCTTGCAACTAACTCCTTAGTCACTTTGCTTGCAAGCTTCTTGTGAAGTGTATTACCGAGAGGGCCTAGAGATACCTCTCAGATACACGGAGTGACAAATCCCAATCTCGATTCACACCAACTCAACAGACACCTTCGGAGATACCTGTAGAGCATCTTTATGATCACCTAGTTACATTGTGATGTTTGATAGCACACAAGGTACTCCTCCGGTATCTGGGAGTTCCATGATCTCATGGTCGAAGGAACATGTATTTGACATTAAGAAAGCACTAGCAATAAACTGAACGATCATATGCTATGCTAATGATTGGGTCTTGTCCATCACATCATTCTCCGAATGATGTGATCCCGTTATCAAATGACAACTCATGTCTATGGTTAGGAAACCTTAACCATCTTTGATCAACGAGCTAGTCTAGTAAAGGCTCACTACGGACACGATATTTATTTATGTATCCACACATATATTTAAGTTTCCGGTCAATACAATTTTACCATGAATAATAAACCTTTATTATGATTAAGGAATATAATAATAACCATTTTATTGTTGCCTCTATAGCATATTTCCATCACCACCATCTCCGAGCCGTCGTGGATCTTGTGCTGATGGGGCTGGCCACCTTCGTGGCCCTGGCGAGCTTGCCAGCCGTTGCCGAAGACTAAATCCTCAATCTCTACGAGCTAGCGAGCCGTCCTAGACGCCTCTCCATGCCCGCTGAGCGGTTGAGCCCCGCAGCCACCTCGCCCACCGCTGTTGGAGCCAAGCATGCAGGCGAATGGGGACAAGGACATCGCGTACAGCGGAGGTGTTCCAAGGACAACGAGGAGTTCCAACAAATGGAAGAAGCGGCGGCACTCCCTGACAACCTCCTTCATGGAATCCTTGAGCGCCTTGACCCGAGCAAGAAGACGACCCTTCCTGCACTGGCTCTTCCTCCTGCACCTTGACGTCGGCCACTTCCCTGGCGCTACACCGGTCGAGATCATGGGCACATTCACGGCCACAACACATCCATGTATCCTCCTCCGGAGGGGTACAAATCTGACTGCAAGATTGCTATCGAGGCCTCCCTAGCTTCTACATGTCAGTCCTGAAGGGAAACCGTGATCTAGCAGCAATGACAAAGTTGATTCAAGCCGGCTCCTTGCCTTGGTGAAGCTCTAATGTGGGATGGCGCCATGGTAGTGGTACTCTAGCCCAATGCCACGATGCAAGAAGGACCGCTCAATACTTCCTCAGGTTTAATCTTCTTTATAAATTCCACGGGTTCCCATTGGTTAGTATTTGGTGGTTAACAGATGGAATTACATGATGCTTAGAATCAATGGATTCATACCTTGCATGGTTGGAATCTGAATGTGCTTAGCCGGATTGATCATTTGTGTACATACTAGATTGGTCAGACCACACACGGGCATTTATATAGTCGTGAAGCATGTTGCTTTCTTCAAGTGATTGCATTAAAAACAAGGAAATAATAATGTATACTGCTAAGTGATTCAGAGTTAAGTGACCAGTTCTTAAAGAGAGAGGAGGCATCCTGGCCATATTCTGAGACTAATACAAGGTGGATGGGTGTAGTTAGGATTATAATGTTAATCTGTTGACACATCAAACAAAATAGGTTATAATGTTAATCTGTTGCTGCTGCCCTTTGTACAGAAGTGGAATATGTTAATCTGCTTCTGCTGCTACACAAAGAAAAGTGCACTGGAGTAGCTATTGCTCCGCTCTAGAAACAGAGCACGCAGCCAAACATAAATGAAGTATATAGAGACAGAGACTGAAATAAATGATGGTTGAGACAAAATCCATGTACTGAATGAACTTACCATCTTACCACTGAAAGGATCTGGAATAGATCACTGAAACAAAGGGCTCCCTGCAGCCCATCTCCCAAATGCAACAAGCTATGCATGCCCAAAGATTTGATTTGTGACAGAACTTCTTTGTGTCGTCTGAATTCTTTTGTGTTGTTATTACAATCATCAGTGGAGATTAAAAATAAGATGTTACACAAAAATACATGATTGATTGGATAAATTTATATTTTACCAAAGGTCATGCATGTCACTGCTGCATGAATTCAATCGACATTCCTTTGTTTGCACTGATGTATAATGAATGTAACTGATTTGCCCCCCTCGGATCTACCCACGTTTCAGTTTATTTTTTCTGAAAATTGGTGCCACTTCCAATTGCTCACTATTTCAGTTTGGATGATATGATACAAGCCCCTGTTTCAGTTTATTTTTTCTGCAAAACTATTGTTACTAGCCAAGGATTGAACCAAGAAATTTCATGTTGCTGACTACATATACCTGAACATGGTGGCTTCAACTTGGTTACGGTAATCCTTGGGCATGATGCTGGAGTAATTCTTGAAGTTTCATATATTCTGCTCTTCCTTTAGTTATCAATTAGCTTAATTGCATACATGTGAATAGATATGCTTGCTGCACCTAGCAAAATAGGATTATGAGGTGTATTCAGTGGAGTGGAATTAATTGGTTTTGACATCTCTGTAATATATCGTATCCGTTGACTTTGCAGCCATCATCTCCATCGACTTCGCCGCAAGGCCATCTGCGATCGCCTCCACCGACTTGGGAGGAAGGCCATCAGCTATCGCCTAGACCTAATTTGCCGCAGGTACTTTTGAAGCATCTGATGGGTCTCGCCTGTTTGTCAATTTGTTAGTTTACTGTAGCCAACTTAGCTGTTGCCGACTGTCGGGGGGATGAACCCCGGGCAGGCAACGGAACCCGAATCCTTTTCAAAAACAACGGGGCCAGCATCGCCCCTCAAGATGGCTCACGCTTGGCTGGGTCGCTCGACCCAACCAAGCCCCTCGACCTGCCCTAATCCTCGACCCGGCCGAACTCCTCAGCTCGGCCCAAACAACCAGCTCAAGATGGCCGAGCCCGGCGCACCAAAACTTCCTCAACAACCAGCTCCACCCTTGGCGTGTTCTCCAACCCGGCCATGGGTCATCTCCCATCCCATCCCGGTCGTACGATGGGATGAGTCTCCCCCTACCGATGACGAAGAGAACAGTGCCCCGCCCATGCCTCTGGTCAGCCAGGGCGTGGCAACAGTGCCCCGCTGACCAGGGGTGGCATGGCCACAGTGCAACCATCGTCACCCATGACGCCAGCAAGCGGCGACCTGACGAAGCGTCACTGTAGCCGACTCAACCTGGCCACTCCCTGACGATCGACAAGACGGCCAACAGTGCCCCCGTACCCAGTGGGCCCCATGCCCGGAGAGCCCGTGTGACGCCCCCGATTTGAC
Source organism: Aegilops longissima (assembly GCA_021605205.1). Taxonomy (NCBI): domain Eukaryota; kingdom Viridiplantae; phylum Streptophyta; class Magnoliopsida; order Poales; family Poaceae; genus Aegilops; species Aegilops longissima. The sequence continues at coordinate 51,915,553 of CM038676.1, read as the reverse complement.
TGTACACTAATCATGCACGCAAATGTGTACGACCAAGATCAGGGACTCACTGGAAGATATCACAACACAACTCTAGACACAAATTAAAATAATACAAGCTTCATATTACAAGCCAGGGGCCTCGAGGGCTCGAATACAAGCTTGATACACTAGAGTCAGCGGAAGCAACAATATCTGAGTACATACATAAGTTAAACAAGGATGCCTTAAGAAGGCTAGCACAAAAGGAACACGATCGAAGAGGCAAGGCCTCCTGCCTGGGACCTCCTAACTACTCCTGGTCTTCGGTGGCCTCCATGTAGTAGTATCCGTCGGCGGTGGCATCTGGCTCCAAGGATCCACCATCTGGTTGCGACAACCGGAAAGAAGGAAGAAGGGGGAAAAGGGGTAGCAAAGCAACCGTGAGTACTCATCCAAAGTACTTGCAAGCATCAGATCTATACTAAGTATGCATTGGTATCAAATGGAAGGGCTGTATCAGTGGACTGAACTGCAGAATGCCAGAATAGAGGGAAGGCCTAGCCTATCGAAGACTAGCATCTTCAAGCAGCTCCAAGCATCTTGCAGCATGTAGAAGAGTAAAGAATAGCAGTTTATAATTAACAAGCATGTTGTAACATTAATGCCTAAAGATCCTTCCTCGACTCCCTGCGAGAAAGCAATCCCGGGGCCACATAGCTTAAGTATCCATTTCTAGTTGTATTAGATCAAGATATAAGTATGGACGTCCATTACCGTGGACATGGTATTCAAATAAAGATCTTCCCTGCAGGGGTGCACCATGTTTTCCAACACGCTCGATCACTCTGGCCGGACACACTTTTCTGGGTCAATGCCCGGCCTTAGAAGATCAACACGTCGTAGCCCTACCTAGGCTCAGCAGAGAGATCCCCGCCGGTCTACCTCCTAAGCACTCCGGGGTATGGGCCCATCGCCCGTTGCACTCCGGGTCGTTACGTTGTAACGCCCCGGATTCGATGCGCCAAGTGTCTGCCAGTTATTCATCGTCATTGCCATGTCATTTTCTTGCGTGTTGCATATTGCCATGTCATCATATGCATTGCATTGCATACGTGTTCGTTACTTGCATCCGAGCATTTTCCCCGTTGTCCGTTTTGCAATCCGGCACTCCTATGTCCTCCGGCGTCCCCCTTTTGTCTCTCGTTGTGAGCGGGTGTTAAATGTTCTTGGAAAGGACCGAGTCTTGCCAAGTGGCCTTGGTACACCACCAGTAGACCGCCTGTCAAGTTTCATTCCATTTGGAGGTCGTTCGATACTCCAATGGTTAACCGGGTAACCGTAAAAGCCCTTTGTGTTGCAGCCCAACACCCATCCAAAGTGGCCCAAAACCCATCCAAACCCCCTCCATGCTCTCGGTCGTTCGATCACGATCGTGTGGGCGAAAACCGCTCCTCATTTGGACTCTCCTAGCTCCTCCTACCTATAAATATGTGCTCCTCTTCCAAATTCCGGGTCCAAACCCTAAAATTCCTTCCCCGCCGCCACCGGACACGTCCGTCCCGTCGCCGGACATGTCCACCGCCGCCTCCACATCACCCGGACGAATCAGGCCACGCCACCTCACCCTAGCGGCCGCTCCCGGCCAACGGGAGCGCGCCACGTTGCCTCGCCGGCTCCCCTGCGATTGCCGGCCCATGAGCCCATCCGGGGCCTTGCCCGCCCAGCCAGCGCCCTGCCCGGCCAGCGCCCGCCGCCCGCCGTGTCCCGCTCCCTCGCGCTCCCGCCGAGGCTCGGCCCCGCCGCCGGCGCCGTCCTCCCGCCGGCGTGCCCCTCCGCCTCCGCCGCCCGGCGCCCGCCGGCCTTCGCCGCTGGTGGTCGCGGATCCCGACCCGCCGCCGTTTGCTCCGCCGCCCGCCGCCCGCGCCGCGCCTTGTCGGCGGCCTCCTCCTCAACCCCGCCGGCCCCTTCTCCTCCGGACACGCTCCGGCGAGCCCAGCCCGCCTCGGTTCGCGCGCCGCCCCGATCTGGATCTGGATCCACGAAGGTTGACCCCGATTTTTGACTAAGTCCCTGAGAATTTCAGCATTTTCGTGCCCTGTTCATTGCATCATCACTCTGCATCCGTAACTCCGTTTTGTGTGTGTAATATATCAAGATGTTCGCCATGAGATGCTCTACATTTCACTTCATCGCAACATGTTCATTTGAGCTCATATTGATGCCTGATTCATCGTTGCAAGAGTGCTATATGATGTTGTCTGCTGTTTGTTAATAGAACTTGCTTAATTGTCATTTTTGCCATGATTGATGTGTGCATCCTATGAGCATGATGTCTACATGTGTATTGTTCTACATCATGCCATATTTACAGTGGTGCCATCCATGTATTTCTTTTGAGTCTTGTACTGAGTGCATCAAGCTTTTTAAGTAGGGTACTTGCTGTTGGTGTTTTGCTAGGATGAATCTGTTATTTCGTGATGCTATGTAAACCTGCTGCTACATGTCATTATATGCATAATCTGGAGATGTTCACCAAGGATGTTTTGTTATACATGTCATGCTCTATCCATTCATGCCCCTGGTTGCATTTATGGCCTGCTGTAGCTTGTAGTGATCTTGCTCCAAAGTTGCTAAATAATGTTGCTGTCAGCCTGTTAACATTAAGTTCAGTTTTGCCATGTTCTTTGCTAGTGATCCATGCACCCTATGAACTTGCTCTTGCCATTCTTAGGTTCATAAACATGTATTCTTACTGTTGGTTGCCTTTCCATGCCATGTATTGCTCTGTAGTGAGTGGTTCAAGCTCACCAACATGCCCACTTATTGTTGTTCCTGCCATGCATGAATCTGTCATATAACTTGCTATGTTTACATGGGTGCCATCATATTTTCTGTGCCCTTTTGGCTCATGGTCAGTAAAGGACTTTTGTTCTATGCAATTAGTAGGTTCATGCCATGCCTCTGTTTGCCATGCCTCTAAACATTGCAACCTGATGTTATTTTCTGCTAAGTCTGAAACTGTATTGTTTGCAATCTTTCCATGTCCTTTTGAGCATGTTCTAGTGATTTCTGGAGATAGCTCAGTGTTCAGGTTTTGTCATGCTTTACCTGTACATCATGTCCATGCCTTTTGTTCGTATGTTGGGATGCTGTAGCATGTTGTTTTGATGCTTGCAATATGCCTAGTTGCTGTTTTGGACAAATTGTTATTATAGCTTGTATAGCGTGTATGTGTTGAACCGTTGCTCCGTTTGAGTGTGCTCTATATGAAACTTGCTTGATTTTGCATGTAGCTTCATGTTATCATATTGCATCCATGTTTTGAGGTGTTTTCTTGATGTTTGTATGCATTTTGCATCAATGCCATGTTTAACTTGTTTTGCTCATATCTTCTAGGTCGTAGCTCCGAATTAAATGAACTTTATATGTAACTTGACTAGAATTTCGTGTAGATCATCTTGGTGCATCTTAACTTGCTGTTTAACAACTTTAACATAAATTTTATTCAGATCTGGACCAATTTCGAAATTTGCATATGAGGACTTACCGGAATTGTTATAGGTTGTTTCCGGCCTCATTTAAACTTGCTTTGATGTGTTGCTCTTGTATGCATCGTCTCTTGCCATGAGTAGCTTCATGTAGTCTTGTCTTGCATCTTACTTTGTTGTGCATCATGTCTTGTATATGTGTGGTGTGTTTACCATGTTGTGTGCTTCTTCTCGATAGTTCCCGTTTCGTTGCGATCGTGAGGATTCGTTCGTCTATGCTTGGTTCGTCTTCGTGGCTTCATCTTCTTCATGGACTCGTTCTTCTTCCTTGCGGGATTTCAGGCAAGATGACCGCTTCCCTGGATCTCACTACTATCATTGATATGCTAGTTGCTTCGTTCTATCACTTTGCTGCGCTACCTATCATTTTCTCTTCAAGCCTCCCAAATTGCCATGTCAGCCTGTAACCTTTTGCACCCTTAGTAGCAAACCATTGCTTGGCTATGTTACCGTTTTGCTCAGCCCCTCTTATAGCGTTGTTAGTTGCTTGTGAAGTTGAAGATTCCCCCATGATGGACATGATTATGTTGGGATATCACAATATCTCTTATTTAATTAAATGCATCTATATACTTGGTAAAGGGTGGAAGGCTCGGCCTTATGCCTGGTGTTTTGTTCCACTCTTGCCGCCCTAGTTTCCGTCATACCGGTGTTATGTTCCCGGATTTTGCGTTCCTTACGCGGTTGGGTGATTTATGGGACCCCCTTGACAGTTTGCTTTGAATAAAACTCCTCCAGCAAGGCCCAACCTTGGTTTTACCATTTGCCTCACCTAGCCCTTTTTCCCTTGGGTTTCCGGAGCCCGAGGGTCATCTTTATTTTACCCCCCCCCCCGGGCCAGTGCTCCTCCAAGTGTTGGTCCAAACTAGAGCACCGTGCGGGACCATTCCTTGGCAACTTGGATTATGTCGGTACCTGTACGCTTAGCTTATCCAGTGTGCCCTGAGAACAAGATATGTGCAGCTCCTATCGTGATTTGTCGGCACATCCGGGCGGTCTTGCTGGTCTTGTTTTACCATTGTCGAAATGTCTTGTAAACCGGGATTCCGAGTCTGATCGGGTCTTCCTGGGAGAAGGAATATCCTTCGTTGATCGCGAGAGCTTATCATGGGCTAAGTTGGGACACCCTTGCAGGGTATAAACTTTCGAGAGCCGTGCCCGCGGTTTTGTGGCAGATGGGAATTTGTTAATGTACGGTTGTGGATAACTTGACAGCAAATCCAAATTAAAACGCATCAACTGCGTGTGTAGCCATGATGGTCTCTTCTCGGCGGAGTCCGGGAAGTGAACACGGTTTTGGGTTATGTTTGACGTAAGTAGGAGTTCAGGATCACCTCTTGATCATTGCTAGCTTCACGACCGTTCCGTTGTTTCTCTTCTCGCTCTTATTTGCGTAAGTTAGCCACCATATCATGCTTAGTCGTTGCTGCAACCTCACCACTTTACCCCTTCCTTTCCCATTAAGCTTTGCTAGTCTTGATACCCATGGTAATGGGATTGCTGAGTCCTCGTGGCTCACAGATTACTACAACAACAGTTGCAGGTACAGGTTATGCGATGACCATGACGCGAGAGCGATGTTTGCTTGTTTTGGAGTTCTTCTTCTGCTTCTCTTTGATCAGGGGATAGGTTCCAGGTCGGCAGCCTGGGCTAGCAGGGTGGATGTCGTTTGAGCTTGTTTGTGTTTCATCCGTGAGCGGATGATGCTCTTATGTATGATGATGTTGTATCCGTGTGGCATTGTATGCCTCTTGTATGTATCCCCACCTATTATGTAATGTTGATGTAATGATATCCACCTTGCAAAAGCGTTTCAATATGCGGTTCTATCCTTGGTGGCACCTTCAAGTCTCTTTAGGATAGTATCACATATTGGGCGTGACATGTTGGTATCAGAGCCTCGACCGACCATAGGAGCCCCCTTGATTGATCATGTAGTTTGGCCATTGTTGAGTCTAGAAGAAAACTGTTTTCGGAGTTTAGTTATATCGGAGAGTAGGAATTCATTTTACTCCTTAGCCCCTTCGTCGCTCTGGTCAGGAATCTTGACGTAGGTATTTTGAATTACTCCTCTTCCCCTTCAAATTTTCTTTAGGTTCACGCAGTTGGTTTTCCGATCGTTGGCTCTCAGCTCTTTTTATTCGGTGCATTTCTCGTCAAGTTGACTCGAGCCTCTTCGTCTTTGCCAAGTTCAATCCACAGTCTGCTCTCAACGAAGCTGTTTCTCTGTCCTCAGTTGTTTTCTTTTCCCACCCGCCCTCCCTTTTCTTATCGAAGCCGGAGTCTGTAATCGAGTATCCTTCCTACTCGTGCGAAGTCTTTGTTTTCTTTCCTCAGTGATTTCAACCGGTGTTTTTCTCTTCAAGATATTCGTTGTTTTCCCCTTCCAAGTTGCCTTTGTTTTCCCGCGCTCCCACCCTCTTCTTCCCGGAGCCTGAGTCTCTCTCGAGCATCAATTTCATTCGTACGGAGCCTCTTCAGTCTTTCCTCAATTATTTCAACCGGTTAATTCTCATCTCGTTCATCATTCTTCATCCCTTTCTTCTTCCGGTGCACTCAATTCAAGTTTTTCGGGTTGATCATATTCTTTTCCTTGGATCAAGTGTTCTCCTTGCTTGTTTGCCTCTCGCCATTCAATCATTCCGGAGTTCAAGACATCTCAGGAGATTCGTCTGTGTTCCAATTAATTCGAGGTTGTCACCTCATTCAAATATTTTAAGTGTTCCGGTGCATCATCTATCTCATCAACAATCCTTTTTCAACGGTGTTATCTCTTCAGTGGGCCCTAACCCACAGGTCTTTTCCCAGGATCTTACCCGACTCTTCTAATTGTTCCGGAGTTATTCTCAAATTCTTTTCAAAGTGTGATGTAAGAAGGAATTTCATCAGTCAGATGCCATCTCCAAGATCGCTTTCAAATTCCTTTTCATCTTTGGTTCAACCCTTCTCTTTTGTCATTCTCCCGGTGCATCTCAGTAATTTTGGTGGTGTTTCTCGTCCTCATTTGAAGTCCGAAGAAGAGTTTTTCCTCTAAATCTTGTCCGTTCTCCCGAAGTTTCATGGTTCTAGCTTCTTGTTACCCTCTCGAATTATTCCATTTGTCATATATTCCTTTTTCTCACCTATCCTGAGTATGTCAGGAGTTGTTTTCCCGTTTCTTTTCATCGGAGGCCATCATTCCAGTTGTCGTTCTCTATGTATCCCAGTGCTTCGTTCAAGTGTTCTTTAATCAGCTCATGTTCTCTTTGTTCTTTTGCATCTAAATCCCCTCTAGCGTATTGGTTCTTCTAATTCTTCCAGTGATTATTTCTCTTCCGTCAGTCATTTCCGAATTCTAGCGGTGGTTCGTTCAAGATTCTTTTTCCTTGATCACCATTTTTATTCATTCGATCTTTCCAGTCCTACCGGTGGTTCATGAAGACTTTCTCAAGTTTTGTGCAATCCCTTCTCAATCCTTTTTCAAGAAGAATAAGTAGTATGCAAAATCCATTTTTGGTCATCAATTTAATTTTATGAAGGATAAGCATACAATAAATCTTATTCTTATTTCATCCAAGTGAGTAATCCCTTTCTTCGGAGTTTGTTCTTAATGAATAAATTCTAGTTCCAAGTGTTTTCATCTTTTCTTTTTCCCGGAGTTCAATTTCCTCGGCCTTTTCATCGAAACCCCCATCTAAATCACCGCAAGGCTTGAATCTTATTCTTTTCATTATTCAATTCAATCACATCATCCTTTTGTTACCGAAGTTCTTCATGGTGGTTCTTCATGGTTTAATTCATTCTTCACGTGTTCATCAAGATTTTGTTGGAGAAATTCAAGTATCTTTTCTTCTTAGTTCTTTTCATTCAATTCTTTCAATTCTTCCGGAGGCTGCATTGTTCATCTCGTCAAGTGCCATCTCATTGGGTGAAGCTCGTGTTCTATTCCTCCATCTTCAGCCGGAGTGCTGCCTAAATCCTTTCAGTCTTATTCGTTTATTATCTCGTTCTAACCGGAGTGGTTTCATAGTCTATCTGATTCCGTGAGTTTTCGATTCTCATCATTCTCGTCGTTCCTCTCTTCTTCTCAAGTGCTCTCGATTCTTTGCTTCTTTTCTTGAGTTCTTCCTTCACCTCATCCCTTTTCCCTTCCGCCTCGGTCCTAAGATCTCGGGACGAGATCTCTTGTTAGTGGAGGAGTGTTGTGACGCCCCGGATTCGATGCGCCAGGTGTCTGCCAGTTATTCATCGTCATTGCCATGTCATTTGCTTGCGTGTTGCATATTGCCATGTCATCATATGCAGTGCATTGCATACGTGTTCGTTACTTGCATCCGAGCATTTTGCCCGTTGTCCGTTTTGCAATCCGGCACTCCTATGTCCTCCGGCGTCCCCCTTTTGTCTCTCGTTGTGAGCGGGTGTTAAACGTTCTCGGAATGGACCGAGTCTTGCCAAGTGGCCTTGGTACACCACCAGCAGACCGCCTGTCAAGTTTCGTTCCATTTGGAGGTCGTTCGATACTCCAATGGTTAACCGGGTAACCGTAAAAGCCCTTTGTGTTGCAGCCCAACACCCCTCCAAAGTGGCCCAAAACCCATCCAAACCCCCTCCATGCTCTCGGTCGTTCGATCACGATCGTGTGGGCGAAAACCGCTCCTCATTTGGACTCTCCTAGCTCCTCCTACCTATAAATATGTGCTCCTCGTCCAAATTCGGGTCCAAACCTAAAATCCTTCCCGCCGCCAATGGACACGTCCGTCCGTCGCGGACATGTCCACCGCCGCCTCCACATCACCCGGACGAATCAGGCCACGCCACCTCACCCTAGCGGCCGCTCCGCCAGCGGGAGCGCGCCACGTTGCCTCGCCGGCTCCCATGATCGCCCGGCCATGGAGCCCATCCGGGCCCAGCGAGCCCGGCCGCCGCCGCCCGCCCCAGCGCCCGCCGCCGCCGTGTCCCGCTCCCTCGCGCTCCCGCGCGGCTCGGCCCGCCGCCGGCGTGCCCCTCCGCCTCCGCCGCCGGCCCGCGGCGCTTCGCTGCCTCGTGGTCGCGGATCCCGACCCGCCGCCGTTTGCTCCGCCGCCCGCGGCGCCTCGCCCGCCTCGTCGCCGGCAGCCCGCGCCGCCGCGCCCCCGCCTCCGGTCGACCGGCCTCCTCCTCAACCCCGCCGGCCCCTTCTCCTACGGCCACGCTCCGGCGAGCCCAGCCCGCCTCGGTTCGCTTGCCGCCCCGATCTGGATCTGGATCCACGAAGGTTGACCCTGATTTTTGACTAAGTCCCTGAGAATTTCAGCATTTTCATGCCCTGTTCATTGCATCATAACTCTGCATCCGTAGCTCCGTTTTGTGCGTGTAATATATCAAAATGTTCGTCATGAGATGCTATACATTTCACTTCATCGCAACATGTTCATTTGAGCTCATATTGATGCCTGATTCATCGTTGCAAGAGTGCTATATGATGTTGTCTGTTGTTTGTTAATAGAACTTGCTTATTTGTCATTTTTGCCATGATTGATGTGTGCATCCTATGAGCTTGATGTCTACATGTGTATTGTACTACATCATGTCATCTTTCCAGTGGTGCCATCCATGTATTTTTTTGAGTCTTGTACTGAGTGCATCAAGCTTGTTAAGTAGGGTACTTGCTGTTGCTGTTTTGCTAGGCTGAATCTGTTATTTCGTGATACTATGTAAACCTGCTGCTACATGTCATTATATGCATAATCTGGAGATGTTCACCAAGGATGTTTTGTTATACATGTCATGCTCTATCCATTAATGCCCCTGGTTGCATTTATGGCCTGCTGTAGCTTGTTTTTATCTTGCTCCAAAGTTGCTAAATAATGTTGCTGTCAGCCTGTTAACATTAAGTTCAGTTTTGCCATGTTCTTTGCTAGTGATCCATGCACCCTATGAACTTGCTCTTGCCATTCTTAGCTTCATAAACATGTATTCTTACTGTTGGTTGCCTTTCCATGCCATGTATTGCTCTGTAGTGAGTGGTTCAAGCTCACCAACATGCCCACTTATTGTTGTTCCTGCCATGCATGAATCTGCCATATAACTTGCTATGTTTACATGGGTGCCATCATATTTTCTGTGCCCTTTTGGCTCATGGTCAGTAAAGGACTTTTGTTCTATGCAATTAGTAGGTTCATGCCATGCTTCTGTTTGCCATGTTAAGTTCCTGTAACATGTTGTTTGATAGCTCTAAACATTGCAACCTGATGTTATTTTCTGCTAAGTCTGAAACTGTATTGTTTGCAATCTTGCCATGTTCTTTTGAGCATGTTCTAGTGATTTCTGGAGATAGCTCATTGTTCATGTTTTTTCATGCTTTACCTGTACATCATGTCCATGCATTTTGTTCTTATGTTGAGATGCTGTAGCATGTTGTTTTGATGCTTGCAATATGCCTAGTTGCTGTTTTGGACAGATTGTTATTATAACTTGTATAGCGTGTATGTGTTGAACCGTTGCTCCGTTTGAGTGTGCTCTATATGAAACTTGCTTGATTTTGCATGTAGCTTCATGTTATCATATTGCATCCATGTTTTGAGGTGTTTTCTTGATGTTTGTATGCATTTTGCATCAATGCCATGTTTAACTTGTTTTGCTCATATCTTCTAGGCCGTAGCTCCGAATTAAATGAACTTTATATGTAACTTGACTAGAATTTCAAGTAGATCATCTTGGTTCATCTTAACTTGCTGTTTAACAACTTTAACATAAGTTTTATTCAGATCTGGACCAATTTCAAAATTTGCATATGAGGACTTACCGGAATTGTTATAGGTTGTTTCCGGCCTCATTTAAACTTGCTTTGATGTGTTGCTCTTGTATGCATCGTCTCTTGCCATGAGTAGCTTCATGTAGTCTTGTCTTGCATCTTACTTTGTTGTGCATCATGTCTTGTATATGTGTGGTGTGTTTACCATGTTGTGTGCTTCTTCTCTATAGTTCCCGTTTCGTTGTGATCGTGAGGATTCGTTCGTCTACGCTTGGTTCGTCTTTGTGGCTTCATCTTCTTCATGGACTCGTTCTTCTTCCTTGCGGGATTTCAGGCAAGATGACCGCTACCCTGGATCTCACTACCATCATTGATATGCTAGTTGCTTCGTTCTATCGCTTTGCTGCGCTACCTATCATTTACTCTTCAAGCCTCCCAAATTGCCATGTCAGCCTCTAACCTTTTGCACCCTTCCTAGCAAACCATTGCTTGGCTATGTTACCGTTTTGCTCAACCCCTCTTATAGCGTTGTTAGTTGCAGGTGAAGTTGAAGATTCCCCCATGATGGACAGGATTATGTTGGGATATCACAATATCTCTTATTTAATTAAATGCATCTATATACTTGGTAAAGGGTGGAAGGCTCGACCTTATGACTGGTGTTTTGTTCCACTCTTGCCGCCCTAGTTTCCGTCATACCGGTGTTATGTTCCCGGATTTTGCGTTCCTTACGCGGTTGGGTGATTTATGGGACCCCCTTGACAGTTCGCTTTGAATAAAACTCCTCCAGCAAGGCCCAACCTTGGTTTTACCATTTGCCTCACCTAGCCCTTTTTCCCTTGGGTTTCCGGAGCCCGAGGGTCATCTTTATTTTACCCCCCGGGCCAGCGCTCCTCCAAGTGTTGGTCCAAACTAGAGCACCGTGTGGGACCATTCCTTGGCAACTTGGATTATGTCGGTACCTGTACGCTTAGCTTATCCGGTGTGCCCTGAGAACGAGATATGTGCAGCTCCTATCGGGATTTGTCGGCACATCCGGGCGGTCTTGCTGGTCTTGTTTTACCATTGTCGAAATGTCTTGTAAACCGGATTCGAGTCGATCGGGTCTTCCGGGAGAAGGAATATCCTTCGTTGATCGCGAGAGCTTATCATGGGCTAAGTTGGGACACCCCTGCAGGGTATAAACTTTCGAGAGCCGTGCCCGCGGTTATGTGGAAGATGGGAATTTTTTAATGTCCGGTTGCAGATAACTTGACACCAAATCCGAGTTAAAACACATCAACCGCGTGTGTAGCCGTGATGGTCTCTTCTCGGCGGTGTCCGGGAAGTGAACACGGTTTTGGGTTATGTTTGACGTAAGTAGGAGTTCAGGATCGCCTCTTGATCATATTTGACCATTCCGTTGTTTCTTTTCTCGCTCTTATTTGCGTAAGTTAGCCACCATATCATGCTTAGTCGTTGCTGCAACCTCACCACTTTACCCCTTCCTTTCCCATTAAGCTTTGCTAGTCTTGATACCCATGGTAATGGGATTGCTGAGTCCTCGTGGCTCACAGATTACTACAACAACAGTTGCAGGTACAGGTTATGCGATGACCATGACGCGAGAGCGATGTTTGCTTGTTTTGGAGTTCTTCTTCTGCTTCTCTTTGATCAGGAGATAGGTTCCAGGTCGGCAGCCTGGGCTAGCAGGGTGGATGTCGTTTGAGCTTCTGTTTGTGTTTCATCCGTAGACGGATGATGCTCTTGTGTATGATGATGTTGTATCCGTGTGGCATTGTATGCCTCTTGTATGTATCCCCACCTATTATGTAATGTTGATGTAATGATATCCACCTTGCAAAAGCGTTTCAATATGCGGTTCTATCCTTGGTGGGACCTTCGAGTATCTTTAGGATAGTATCGCATATTGGGCGTGACATACGTGCAGGGCGGGTCCAGGCTCCACCACTACAGGATGGTGCCGGCCCGCCATGCTTAATCTCTTGAACGGTCGTCGACAAAGCTTGGCCGACTTCGCGACGTCGAGGCCCATAACTATTCTCGCGTGGTGGTTGGTGCGTAAAGGCCAAAGGCCAATTCAGAACAAATACCCAAACCATAGCTTATTATTAGTTTGCGGAGACGAGCAGAGACTCTCGATAATGTGACCCCGTCGCCCCGTCTCGAGGAAATACGGCAAGGGCAAGCCCAGCCCACTCGAGGGCTGCCTGACTTCCCAGCCATGCCTCGTAACCATCTTGCGGGTGCTCTCCAGGCCCGCCCGACTTTCACCAAGGTCTCCAGTAAAGTCGAGGTAACTGCGTGTCCAAACATCAAGGGGAAAACCCAAGGAATCACCCTCAGAGGATTCCACTCGATGTAATCATCAAGGTGAACGTAAGAGGGACCACCCTCGAGGTTCACACTTGAGGTGTTGAGCAACAGTCGTGTCGGGAATGGTGAAAGAAAATCACCCTCAATGACCACGACCGAATAGCTACACTACAGAATTATCATCAGGAGTGCGTTATGAGGGATCACCCTCGGCACTCGATAGTAGTTCTGCAGAGTCGAGCAACAAAAGGGGCGTGATGTGATGTGAGGTGTCGGGCTCTGGTCGTCGATCACGTTGATCGAGTCATCGATGATGAAGCAGGGGCAACAAAGACAAGTCGGGGTCACTGATGGATCACTATCCAACCTATACTAAGCAGTTTAGGATAAGCAGGTAAGGTACAATGAACAGGTTACAAAAGCAGGCTATGCATCAGAATAGGAGCAAACAATAACAGCAGCAAAATCTAATGCAAGCATGAGAGAATGGAATGGGCGATATCGGGATGATCAAAGGGGGGGCTTGCCTGGTTGCTCAGACAAGAAGGAGGGTCGTCGGTGAAATAGTCGATCACAGGGGCATCAACGGCAGTCTCGGGGTCCACCGGAGAGAAGAGGGGGGAGAAACAGTAAATACATAGCAAGCAAGAGCATAACAGGAGAATAGGCAGAGCTAGACGTGTTCTAATGCGGTGCTACACGTTACCGGCGAAGGGGGATAACATCCGGGAATGTTTCCCCAGGTTTAGCATTTTCGGACAGATGAAACGGAGGGGAAAAGTTCCATGTTTGCTATGCTAGGGACGTGTGGCGGACGAACGGACCACGTATTTGGATTCGCCTCGTCGTTCTGAGCAACTTTCATGTACACATTATTTTCATCCGAGCTACGGATTATTTCCTATGAATTTTCAAAGATTAAACCATTTTCTGGATTTATTTAAATTAACAGAAAAGATAAAATGACGTCAGCATGACGTGCTGATGACGTCAGTAGTCAACAGACTCACTGACCAGGTCAAACTGACCAGTGGGTCCCACATGTCATAGACAGAGGGCTAACGGTGGGTTATTTTAATTGAACAGGGTGTTAATTAGCAGTTGGGCCCCACATGTCCGTGACTAATTAGCTAAACTAATTACTTTTAATTATAAAACCATTTTAATTAGTTATTTAAGCGGTGGGGCCCGCGTATGTCGCTGCTGGGGCCTGCCCGTCGGCCGCGATTGACCAGTCAACTGGTCAACACGGGGCGAGGGCCCCATCGGCGATGACTGTCACGACCGGTTTTCAATAAAATGCTTATTGAGAAACCGACCTTTTGAGTCGATCGAGGAAAAATCCTCTGACCGGTAGACAAAATCTTGATACAATAAGCCAAGAGCATTAGAATATATTACGAGTCGAGTTGGAGTGCTCAACCATTTATTACAAGCACGCCAATAATTAAACATAATGGCGGATATGACACAATGGAGTGGGGTGGCATACTACTGACTCGAGGTAAAGTGGTGGTGGAATAACACAATGGAGTGGATAATATGACTCATAAGCTGGCGGCTCATCGGCGTCGAGGTGAGGCTCGATGGATTTATTTGGGTAGCGAGCGGATACAACACGATGACCAAATCCAGGTCGCGACGAGACTGACCGGGACTCCTCTAGGCGTCGGACTCGCTATTGAACTCTTCATCCATGAGATCGCCTTCGACATCTCGCCAAATCAACAAGCGGTGAGTACTTTGAAAGTACTACGCAAGACAGTTCGGACATAAGATATAACAAATGCATGCATGAATGCGTCATGAGCAAATAACAATGCACATTCAAATAATAAACATTTGCACAACATGATAAGTGAAAAGGAAGTCGGGCGGTAGTCCTCCCGAAATCCCAACACAATAAACAGAAAACCGATCGGGTGTGCAGGCGGCGCCTCGAAGGGTGGACAAATAAATAAAACATGCATGATCGAGGCGTCTAAGCGACACCACATAAAGGGCTTATATTGAAAGTAATAGACATCGTGCCCGCGATCGGGGCGTCGGCGACATCACGAAAGGGCTTATATCAGTAAATAACAAGCATACCACAGTCGGACATCTGAGCGACATCGCAGAAAGGGCTTATATTCAAAAGTAGAATAACAATTGTGCCACAGTCGGACGTCTGAGCGACATCGCAGAGAGGGCTTATATTCAAAAGTAGAATAACAATTGTGCCACAGTCGGACGTCTGAGCGACATCGCAGAAAGGGCTTATATTCAAAAGTAGAATAACAATTGTGCCACAGTCGGACGTCTGAGCAACATCGCAGAAAGGGCTTATAATTCATGTCTGGTAATTCACAAGATATAATATTCATAAGAAAATATTCAACACATATGAATAAACGGGTTAGTCCATCCACAGGAATAAACATTTAAACGGACTTATCACTCATGTGGTTCACCAGAGTTTTTGTCATTGAGACTAACACTTGACAGGATAAGTTGAACACAATACTTGGACATGGGTAAGATGATTCGAAGGATTTTTTGACTCTGCAGAGTTTGTACTAATTATCCACAGCCAACGGATTTCCGTAGTCACGAGGACTAGTTCCGTTTACGGTATTTCGGTAGAAACACATCTAACCAGTACACACCCATCCTACCTCACGATGCCAGGAATCACCCTAGACAGCGTTCAAGAAAAACTTTGAGACTGGGAGATCACAATCTCGAATAGCATGGGATCAAATTTATATATGCGCGCTCTAAGGGGTGCCCCCCTCTCGGTCCCAACCGGAAACACCCATGCCCCCTGACCGGATGACGGGTTTTAACCCAGGGCCATGGAACCCTCATCCCGGCCTCTCTATTTGGTGTGTACCAGGAAAACGGTTTGCAACTTACTAAGCCATATCCCTTGCGGAAAACATGTGGTAGTACAGGAAGGGAAAACGGATGGAACTGGACTCGATTCACGACGACATTGGAGTCAACTGGTCTGGCATAAGACTGGCATGCTACAACACTACCATCTTACCCATTCTCATGCCATCACATGGCCATGCAATTCATATCCAACAACATATGGATTATCGAGACTCACTTGCCTCAACTTTGCATGAAAATGACATTCATCGAGATGCTCACAAACATGCCATGAACTACTCAATGCAAACAGGTCAAAGACACTCATCATATCAAAATTTCAAACATGCTATCCTGGTTCGGAGTAGTCGGAGTCTAGCTTGGCGAAATTTGCGGTTCCGTCACCTCCTCCGGTATCTACGGTATAAGAAAATACGTACTTATCGTAAATACCGTGAGTGCACAGAAAATTGTTCCTAATATTTTTCAAATAAATATGATAAAAAACTAGACAAAATTTTGAAGAGGACAGAAAAAGAATCAATCAAAAATCCTTTTCTGTTTAAAAGTTATAAGGGTTTTAATCCAGGGACCTTTCTATAATGAAACAGAAACTTCTCAGGGGGCTGAATAGAAAAGACCAGGAAAACGTTTCAGACTGAAAGCGTATTTGCCCGAATACGTTTTCAGAAAATGGTTCGAAAAAAAGAACCGAGAGGCTGACGGGCGGGCCCCATCTGTCAGGTTTGAATTTTCAAACAGGGAAAGCAGAGCTCGTCGGCGCCCGAGGGCTGCGGTGGTCGCCGGCGGCGATCCACGGCGAGGCAGGGGGATCGGCTGTTACCTCTGTACTCAGGTGACCTTCCGCGTCGGTGAGTGGTGGCGGTGGTCGCCGGCGAGCACTACGTCGACGGCGGCCCTGGCTCCGGCGAACGGCGGCTCGGGTGGAGTTGGGTCTCGTCGGGGAAGGCTGCGAAGGTCAAATCAACTCATGGGTTAGCTTACTGGGTGCTCGAGGAGGTTACTGACGAGGTTTGGGTGCCGAGGATGGGCTCACCGGAGTGGATCGAGGTGGTGTCCGAGGCGGATCAGGGCGGCCGGAGTTGGGGGAGGAGACCTCCTCAAGGTCCTCCTAGTGGCCTGGCGGGGTGTTGGTGAGGTGTAGAGGTGGTGCGTGCTCGAGAACGAGCTCGGGATTCCTTTATAAGCGATCCGGCGGTGGCCGTGAGCGGGATCTTGGCGAGGGTTCTGGCGCGCAGAGCTTGGTCGGGGTTTAGGCGTTAGGCGCCAACGTGAGTCCCACCGGTTCCGTTTAGGCGCTAAACGAGTTCGGATTAGGTGCTCTGGGTGGGTTCGACGGAGCAGGCGGCCTTGAGCCTGTCGGCGGCGAGAGCGTGCCGTGCTTGCCGACCACGGCGACGGTGCTGCGGGTCTTGCTGGCGTCTGTGAGTCCTGTGAGGGCAGGGAAGCATTAGGCGGCGCAGAGCAGGCGTAACGAGTGGCATCGGCTCGCTGGCCGCCACGGTGGCTCTGCCACCGCAGAGGCTGCGGCGTTAGCGATGCTCGCCGCCACCGACACTTGCACCCGTCCAAGAAGGCGTGCGGTGCTCAGCTAGGAGAAGGGGTCAGCGAACGCGCCAGTATGCACTGGTGATCGGTGACAAGTCAGCATTTAAAACGACAATGAAGAAAACTCTGAATCTCTGAACTTTCTGAAAGTGCACTGGAACAATGCCGGCCAGGTGTTCGACGAAATGATTTTGGCATGTGGGGAATTTTCCTAGGGCTGATTTTTGGTGGGGTGGCCTCTCACTGCATCTGGGGGCTGCCTGAATTTTGGTAGAATTTTTGGAGAAGAGAAGATATGAATTTCACCAAATTTGACAAATCTGGTCCAAACTTGCAGAAGTTGAAACTTGAAAAATTTGAAAAGAGGAAGAGTGGATCTTGATGGATCTAGGTTGTGGGTGCTAAAGACTATCCAGAGGAGTTGGTTTGAGATCAAAACTAAAAGGGAATTGGGTACTTGCTTTGCAAATCACCTAGGCTTAAAATAAATGACATAAATGTTTTGGGAGATAAAATAGATGAAATAAAATCCAAACATGGGTTGAACTTGTAGGAACAGAATGTTTGGATTGCCCCAAAGTGGAAGGAGGGCTTTTTGGGAATATTTACCACATGTGGCATGGTAAAATCATGGATGGTTTCAATATAAGAGAAGTTCCAAAACTCCTAGGGTTTCTTTAAAAGAAAATAAATCCCAAAAATAAATTTTGAGAAGGGACAATCAGAAGAAAGGTTTTTAATAACCAGACACGGGGTTGAAGAAGACATCAAAATGAAATCCTTGTCAAGGGAGAAGTTTTGAGAGAGAGGTTTTTGGAAGAATTTGAATGACCTTCTTCAAATCCAACAAGTTTTTGTTGAAAACCAAACAAAGATTTTTGAGTGTCACAACACCTACCCCCTTAGGAAAAATCTCGTCCCCGAGATTTCAGCTAATCCTCAAATAAGTGTGGGTGCTCTGTCCGAAGAAAATCCTGCCTTTCCCAAGTGGCTTCACTCTCGATGTGATTGCTCCACTGAACTCTGAAAAACTTGATGGTTTTCTGTCGGGTCCTCCTTTCAGACTCCTCCAAGATTTTTATTGGATGCTCCTGATAGGTGAGGTCTGGCTGCACGTCAATACTTTCATGGGATACCTGCTTCTCTGGGTTGCTTACGCACTTCCTCAATTGCGAGACGTGGAACACGTTGTGGACATCGGATAATTCTTCGGGTAAGTCTAGCTGGTAGGCTACCGTGCCTCTCCGTGCCACTATACAGAATGGTCCGATGAATCTTGGTGCTAGCTTTCCCTTAATCTTGAATCGTTGTAGGCCCCTCATAGGAGATACTCGCAGGTATACCAACTCACCGGGTTCATAACTGACTCCCCGATGTTTTTGATCGTAATAACTCTTTTGTCGACTTTGGGTTGTCTTGAGTCGATCCCTAATTACTTTAACTTTATCTTCAGCCTCCTTGAGCATGTCTGGGCCGAAGATATGGCTGTCTCCGTTTCGACCAATTTAGCGAGTACGACATCTTCGCCTGTCTGAGCTTCAAATGGTGCCATTTGCAGGCTGGCACAGTAGCTGTTGTTGTATCACGAACTCTGCGTACGGCAAGCTTTCCTCCCAACTGGTTCCATAAGTGAGGACACATGCTCTCAACATGTCTTCTAGAATTTGGTTTACGCATTTGGTTTGTCCGTCAGTCTGGGGGTGGTACGATGTACTGAAAGCTAGTTGAGTACCCAGAGCTTGTTGTAAGTGATCCCAAAATCGGGAGACAAATTGAGTGCCTCTGTCTGATATTATTGTCTTTGGAACTCCATGTAAGCGAGGCGATCGGGAGAGATAAAGCCCGGCAAGCTTCGAGTGGTGTGGGTTGTCTTCACGGGATGAAGTGTGCTACTTTAGTCGATCTATCGGTGATGACCCATATGGCATCATTTCCGTGCCGTGACCGAGGTAGCCCAACAATAAAATCCATTCCAATCTCGTCCCATTTCCACTCGGGTATTTTATTTGGCTGTAAAAGTCCGGCCGGTTTCTGATGCTCGGCCTTGATGCGTTGACAAGAGTCACAACATGCAATGAACGTGGCTATGTCCCTTTTCAGACCGTGCCACCAAATTTTTTCCTGAATATCCTTGTATATTTTTGTTCCTCCAGGATGGATTGAATACGGGGTGGTGTGGCCTTCAGCTAAGATTTGCTGTTTAAGGTTCTTGATATTTGGTACACAAAGTCTATCTCCGTACCACAATATTCCTTGCTCATCGATAACGAATTCCGAGGCCTTGCCCAAACTCACTTTCCGTTTAATGCCTTCAATGCTGGGGTGTCCATGCTGAGCCTCTTTAATCTTTTCTATCAAGGTAGGCTGCATTTCTAAATTCGATATGCTGCCTTCGGTAACTACCAGCAAGTTGAGTTTAGCAAATTCCTGCCGAAATTCAGGTCTCAGGTTTGGTAGGTTGTCGTCGTTCGGGCTAGGGTTCCGACTTAGAGCGTCTGCCACTACATTTGCTTTTCCTGGATGGTAGTGGATTCCAACGTCATAATCCTTCACTAATTCCAACCAGCATCGTTGCCGTAAATTCAGTTCGGTTGTGTGAAAATATACTTGAGGCTCTTATGGTCGTGTATATTTCTAGCGATTTCAAGTAAAAGTGTCTCCATTCCTTGAGTGCATGAATAACTGCTGCTAACTCCAGGTCATGAGTAGGATAATTTTTCTCATGCTTGCGAAGTTGTCTCGGAGACATATCGACTACCTTGCCTTCTTGCATCAACACGCATCCGAGGCCCTTCCGGGATGCGTCACAACACACCTCAAAATTCTTGTGTATATCCGGCACAATTAATCTTTGGTCTGTCGTTAATTTCCTTTTAGTTATTGGAAACTTTTTATAAGCTTCCGTCCATTCAAACTTCTTGTCTTTCTTGAGTAGCTGCGTCATTGGCTTTGCTATGGTGGAGAATCCTTCAATAAATCTTGGTAGTATCCTGCCATTCCCAAGAAACTTCAGATGTCCGTTCTGTTGGCTGGTGGTTTCCAGCCAAATCACGGCCTTGACTTTCGGGTCTACGGCAATACCTTCTTGGGTTAGTACGTGGCCCAGAAAACCTACTTGCCTTAGCCAAAATTCACACTTGCTGAATTTACCGTACAATTGGTGTTTTCTGAGTTCTCCTAGTACAATTCGGAGATGTTCAGCGTGCTCTTCTGGTGTCTTGGAGTATATCAGAATATCATCGATAAATACCACAACAAACTTGTCCATAAACTTCATAAATACTTTGTTCATGAGGTGAACAAAATATGCGGGGGCGTTTTTTAGTACAAATGGCATTACTGTGAACTCATATAATCCGTATCTGGAGGTGAATGCCGTTTTGGAGATATCTTCTGTTCGTAC
Organism: Aegilops longissima; assembly: GCA_021605205.1. NCBI lineage: Eukaryota > Viridiplantae > Streptophyta > Magnoliopsida > Poales > Poaceae > Aegilops > Aegilops longissima. Next base: position 51,895,185 of record CM038676.1, on the reverse strand, counting down.
TTTTAATTGATGGTATCCCGACCTCAAGTCAATTTTTGAGAATACCTTGGCCTGAGCGAGCTGATCAAATAAATCATTTATCCGTGGCATCGGGTATTTGTTCTTGATTGTGACCATGTTAAGCGCTCGATAGTCTATACACAATCTCAGTGTTCCATCCTTCTTTTTGGCAAATAAAATTGGTGAACCCCAAGGTGAGGAGCTGGCTTGTATATATCCTTTGTCCAGTAATTCTTTTATATGCTTCTTCAGTTCTACCAATTCAGATGGTGCCATTCTGTATGGTTTCTTGTATATGGGGGCGGTTCCGGGTGCTAGCTCAATGCTGAATTCTATCTCTCGGTCTGGTGGCATGCCTGGTAGTTCTTCGGGAAATACGTCTGGAAATTCACACACTACTGGAACCTTGCTTAATTCAGAAATATCCACCTTGTTCAATCTCGGTTGCCGGGATATATTTCTTTCTTTGGCTGAAACTTTTATTATCTTCCCGTGGTGGTGGGTGAGAATTACGTTCCGGTTGAAGCAGTCAATAAAACCTTCGTTGGTGGTTAACCAATCCATCCCTAAGATGACATCCAGTCCTTTATTTTCCAATACAATAAGGTTGGCGTGAAACTTTAACCCTTCAAACTCAATAATCACACCTTGGCAATAACTCTGGGTAATTTGCTTAATCCCAGGGGACTTGATGATCATGGATTTTTCCAAGGGAAGCATCGAAAAATTATTTTGCAAAGCAAAACTTTTGAAATGAATGAGTGAAGCTCGAATCAAACAAAACCATGGCAGGTATTGTGTTGACGGAAGCGTGCCGAGTACGATATCCGGGGCATTCTCAGCTTCCTCTTTGGTCACGTGGTTCGATGACCCTTCCTGTGGTTGTTATTGGGGTTGAAATTGTTGCGCTTTGGCGCGGATTATTACCACCGTTGTTCGGCTTTGGGGTCGAGTTCCTTGGCTTGGGGCACTTTGCTTGGCATAGTGCCCTTCTTCTCCTAGCGTAGCAAATGCGCCTGGGCGGTATGTGAACTCCTTGTCCCTTGCATGGAAATTCTTGATTGGGCGTGAGACGTTTGTCGTGGGTTTGTGTGTCCCACCTTTCTGAAAATCTGTCTTGCTGCGGTGGTTGCGAGCATGATTAGTCTGGTCCCTTTTTCTCTTGCGGAAATCCTCCAAGATGCGTCTCTCATTTTCCAAGGTAATGGCCTTATCCACCAGCGTTTTAAAATGTGGGAAGGTGTGTACCACCAGCTGGCATTTAAGCGCGGGCGCCAGACCGTCTAGGAATTTTTCCATCTTCTTGCTTTCAGACATACGCTCCTTGTTGGCGTAGCGAGACAACAGAGTAAACTGACCGTTGTATTCTGACACCGTCATGGTCCTTTGTTTGAGGTCATCAAATTCTCTCTTCTTGATCTTCATAAGACTTTTAGGAATATGTGCCCCACGAAAACCTTCTTTGAACTCCTCCCAGGTTATATTATTCTCGTTGGGGTGCATGTGTAGGAAATTTTCCCACCACGATGCAGCTGCTCCAGTGAGATAGTGCGGTGCATATAACACTTTCTCAAGATCTGAACACTATGCAATAATTAATTTTCTTTCCATGTCTCGAAGCCAGTCCTTGGCCTCAAGAGGTTTGTAAGTATGAGAAAATGTTTGGGGACGTGTCTTCTGTAGCTCAGATAACTTGGATTGCTGTTGATACTGTCCACGGTGATTTCCCATATTGATGACTTGGTTCATCATTTCCTGATGTTGTTGCTGACTTTGCTCATAAAGACGACACATTTGGGAAAGTGCTGTTTCACTGTCCTGTTGACTTGACTGCCCCTGTGTGAAATTGTTGCTTGGTTGGGTGCCATAATTTTGCTCTGGCGGAGTTGGCATGGAGCGCGTCCAAGGATGAGACATTTTTCACTCTGGGGATATATTTTGTAAAACTCATAAGAAAAGAAATTGAGTCGCAAAAGTCAATAAATTCATGAAAACGGGAAAAGTCTTAAATGCTCCAAGATTTTTCAAGAGAATAAATGTTTGCGCATGGAGAAGGACTGCTCATTACATATCTTACACGCAAGCAGTAATTATACAATACATCACTCAGGATATGCGTACATATTCCTGACATGTTATTTAGGCTAGTGCACTTCTCCCAGTTCCTACATGATGCGCAAACAAGCTACTTGTCACAGCCTATGTACATATAAACATATCTTACAAGTCGGTACATCGCATGGCGGCTAAGCGCACTCAGTCGGAGATGGTAAGGATTTCCCTTGGCCTGCCGAGGGTGAGGCGCAGTGAGGCTGGGGACTCAACCTCCTCCTCGCTAGTAGGCTCCAGATGTGAAGCGCTGCGCCGGGTTGATGGAGCGGGCGTCCTATGCGGAACAACAGGAACATGAGTGGGCGCAAAGGGTGGTGTAGAACGAATTGGAGTGGGCGCAATGACTTGGTTGAACTCCTCGGTGGTAGGAAGGCGACAAGCAGTGGCGAGAGTAGTAGGTGCAAAAGATGCTGATGACGAGACGAAAGTCAGTGGCGGTGCGGTGTGCAGGAGCTCCCTCCTGTTGGCGGCACAGCCATGGACTGAGTCCATGCGGGCAGCCACGAGGTCGCCCACCAGGTTGTCGAAGGCTGCCTCCAGAGCCCGGAGATACTCAATAAGCATCTCAAAAGCCTCGTCTCGTCCTTCTCTAGGGCAAGAGAACACGTAGTGACAGGTGTATGGCACGTGGCATGGAAGGTAGCGGTAACGACGAGTCTTCATCGAAGGAAGGAAATCCCTGAGACGAGCTATCGCCTCACGGGCTGCCATCTGCATCGCATGCTTCTCCGTAGGCATGGCTCTCCCCAAGAACCGGAAGCGGCGTAACTCAACATGCCCTCCCTTGAATTGCACAGCGGCTTGGTGCATGGTCGACTGTCGTTGACCTTGTCTTTGAGAGAGTCTGAAGATCAAGCGCATGAGATGGCCCCATCGCGACTTGGACGATGAAGGAGAGAAGCTTGCGAACCCATCGGGCATGTTGGCGAACATCTGTGACTCGCGATCGTTGCCGACCATCTACAAAAGTAGGCAAAAATTCTGAGTGGTCGGATCATAAATTTATCTTGTTGTCGAGAAATTGGCTACATTTGCAAAAATATGAATTGGCGCTATTATGCTAATAACCGATTAGCGATCGCACCTAGTGGCTTCCTACAGTCAGCCTGTCTCTGGTACCAAGCTTGTCACGACCGGTTTTCCAATAAAATGCTTATTGAGAAACCGACCTTTTGAGTCCAGTACGAGGAAAAATCCTCCTGACTGGTAGACAAAATTTTGATACAATAAGCCAGTAGCATTAGAATATATTACAGAGTCGAGCTGGAGTGCTCAACCATTTATTACAAGCACGCCAATAATTAAACATAATGGCAGATATGACACAATGGAGTGGGGTGGCATACTACTGACTCGAGGTAAAGTGGTGGTGGAATAACACAGTGGAGTGGATAATATGACTCATAAACTGGCGGCTCATCGAGCGTCGAGGTGAGGCTCGATGGATTTATTTGGGTAGCGGAAGCGGATACAACACAGTGACCAAATCCAGGGTCGCACGAGACTGACTGGGACTCCTCTAGGCGCCAGACTCGCTATTGAACTCTTCATCCATGAGATCGCCTTCGTCAGCATCTGGCCAAATCAACAAGCCAGGTGAGTACTTTGAAAGTACTCGCAAGACAGTTCGGACATAAGATATAATAAATGCATGCATGAATGCGTCATGAGCAAATAACAATGCACATTCAAATAATAAACATTTGCACAACATGATAAGTGAAAAGGAAGTCGGGCGGTAGTCCTCCCGAAATCCCAACACAATAAACAGAAAACCGATCGGGTGTCTGGGGCGACGCCTCGAAGGGTGGACAAACAAATAAAACATGCCGCAGTCGGGCGTCTAAGCGACACCACATAAAGGGCTTATATTGAAAGTAATAGACATACGTGCCACAGTCGGACGTCGAGGCGACATCACAGAAATGGCTTATATCGAAAGTAAATAACAAGCATACCACAGTCGGACATCTGAGCGACATCGCAGAAAGGGCTTATATTCAAAAGTAGAATAACAATTGTGCCACAGTCGGACGTCTGAGCGACATCGCAGAGAGGGCTTATATTCAAAAGTAGAATAACAATTGTGCCACAGTCGGACGTCTGAGCGACATCGTAGAAAGGGCTTATATTCAAAAGTAGAATAACAATTGTGCCACAGTCGGACGTCTGAGCGACATCGCAGAAAGGGCTTATAATTCATGTCTGGTAATTCACAAGATATAATATTCATAAGAAAATATTCAACACATAAGAATAAACGTATTAGTCCATCCACAGGAATAAACATTTAAACGGACTTATCACTCATGTGGTTCACCAGAGTTTTTGTCACTAAGACTAACACTTGACGGGATAAGTTGAACACAATACTTGGACATGGGTAAGATGATTCGAAGGATTTTTTGACTCTGCAGAGTTTGTACTAATTATCCACAGCCAACGGATTTCCGTAGTCACGAGGACTAGTTCCGTTTACGGTATTATGGTAGAAACACATCTAACCAGTACACACCCATCCCACCTCACGATGCCAGGAATCACCCTAGACAGCGTTCAAGAAAAACTTTGAGACGGGGAGATCACAATCTCGAATAGCATGGGATCAAATTTATATATGCGCGCTCTAAGGGGTGCCCCCCTCTAGGTCCCAACCGGAAACACCCATGCCCCCTGACCGGATGACGAGCTTTAATCCAGGGCCATGGAACCCTCATCCCGGCTTCTCTATTTGGTGTGTACCAGGAAAACGGTTTGTAACTTACTAAGCCATATCCCTTGCGGAAAAAATGTGGTAGTATAGGAAGGGAAAACGGATGGAACTGGACTCGATTCACGTTGACATTGGAGTCAACTGGTCTGGCATAAGACTGGCATGCTACAACACTACCATCTTACCCATTCTCATGCCATCACATGGCCATGCAATTCATATCCAACAACATATGGATTATCGAGACTCACTTGCCTCAACTTTGCATGAAAATGACATTCATCGAGATGCTCACAAACATGCCATGAACTACTCAATGCAAACAGGTCAAAGACACTCATCATATCAAAAGTTCAAACATGGTTGCCTGGTTCGTAGTAGTCGGAGTCTATCTTGGCGAAATTTGCGGTTCCGTCACCTCCTTCGGTATCTACGGTATAAGAAAATACGTACTTATCGTAAATACCTTGAGTGCACAGAAGATAAAAAACTAGGCAAAATTTTGAAGAGGACAGAAAAAGAATCAATCAAAAATCCTTTTTTGTTTAAAAGTTATAAGGGTTTTAATCCAGGGACCTTTCTGTAATGAAACAGAAACTTCTCAGGGGGCTGAATAGAAAAGACCAGGAAAACGTTTCAGACTGAAAGCTTATTTGCCCGAATATGTTTTCAGAAAACGGTTCGAAAAAAAAGAATAGAGAGGCTGACGGGCGGGCCCCATCTGTCAGGTTTGAATTTTCAAACAGGGAAAGCAGAGCTCGTCGGCGCCCGAGAGCTGCGGTGGTCGCCGGCGGCGATCCACGGCGAAGCAAGGGGATCGGGTGTTACCTTCGTGCTCAGCGTGACCTTCCGCATCGGTGAGTGGTGGTGGTGGTCACCGGCGAGCACTACGTCGACGACGACCCTGGCTCCGACGGACGGCGGCTCGGGTGGAGCTGGCTCTCGTCGGGGAGGGCTGCAAAGGTCAAATCAACTCATGGGTTAGCTTCTTGAGTGCTCGAGGAGGTTCTTGTGAGGTTTGGGTTCGAGGATGGGCTCACGGAGTGGATCGAGTGGTGGCGAGGCGGATCGGGCGGCGGAGTTACGGGAGGATACCTCCTCGAGGTCCTCCTAGTGGCTGGCGGGGTGTTGGTGAGGTGTAGAGGTGGTGCGTGCTCGAGAACGAGCTCGGGCTTCCTTTATAAGCGATCCGGGCGGTGGCCGTGAGCGGAGATCTCCGCGAGGGTTCTGGCGTGCAGAGCTTGGTCGGGGGTTTAGGGCGTTGGCGCCAACGTGGAATCCCACTGGTTCCGTTTAGGCGCTAAACGAGTTTGGATTAGGTGCTCTGGGTGGGTTCGGCGGAGCAGGCGGCGCGGAGCCCGTCGGCGGCAGAGAGCGCGCCCTGTGCTTGCCGGGCCACGGTGACGGTGCTGCGGGGTGTGCTGGTGTGCGCGAGGCCACGCGGAGGGCAGGGAAGCATTGGGCGGCGCAGAACGGCGTAACGAGCTGGCACGGGCTCTCGCTGGCCGCCACGGGTGGCTTTGCCACCACAGAGGCTGCCGGCGTTGGCGATGCTCGCCGCCACCGACACCTGCACCCGTCCAAGACGGCGTGCGGTGCTCAGGCCATTGAGAAGGGGTCGTGCGCAACGCGCCAGGGCGCACGGCTGATCGGTGACAAGTCACTGACGAAAACGACACTGAAGAAAACTCTCAATCTCCGAACTTTCTGAAAGTGCACAGGAACAATGCCAGCCAGGTGTTCGATGAAATGATTTTGGCATGCGGGGAATTTTCCTAGGGCTGATTTTTGGTGGGGTGGCCTCTCACTGCATCTGGGGGCTGCCTGAATTTTGGTAGAATTTTTGGAGAAGAGAAGATATGAATTTCACCAAATTTGACAAATCTGGTCCAAACTTGCAGAAGTTGAAACTTGAAAAATTTGAAAAGAGGAAGAGTGGATCTTGATGGATCTAGGTTGTGGGTGCTAAAGACTATCCAGAGGAGTTGGTTTGAGATCAAAACTAAAAGGGAATTGGGTACTTGCTTTGCAAATCACCTAGGCTTAAAATAAATGAGAGAAATGTTTTGGGAGATAAAATAAATGAAATAAAATCCAAACATGGGTTGAACTTGTAGGAACAGAATGTTTGGATTGCCCGAAAGTGGAAGGAGGGATTTTTGGGAAGATTTACCACATGTGGCATGGTAAAATCATGGATGGTTTCAATATAAGAGAAGTTCCAAAACTCCTAGGGTTTCTTTAAAAGAAAATAAATCCCAAAAATAAATTTTGAGAAGGGGACAATCAGAAGAAAGGTTTTTAATAACCTGACACCAGGGTTGAAGAAGACATCAAAATGAAATCCTTGTCAAGGGAGAAGTTTTGAGAGAGAGGTTTTTGGAAGAATTTGAATGACCTTCTTCAAATCCAACAAGTTTTTGTTGAAAACCAAACAAAGATTTTTGAGTGTCACATGACCCAGGTGGTGGCCCCAGGTGTGCCAGCTCAGCGGGCCGGCGGATGAACGCCGGCGAGCACGAAAACGCGGCGGAGGGCGCTCGGGAGGCCGGATTTTGCCTACAGGGGGCCAAAACGGACGCGGCCGACGCCGTTCGAACGGGAGTGGCGAGCCGCAGCTAACCGCGGTGGTGGCCGGCCCCGGGCCAGCCGGAAACGGCGTCGGCATGGAGCACGGGCGGCGATGGCCTTCGGGCGCTCGACGACGATGGTGATGCGGTGCGTTAGCGAGTGAACGGAGAGGCAGGGCAGAGCGTATGCGTGGCGGCGAGGCCAACGGTCGCAAGCCCTTGACCAAAAGGTCACTGGAGATGCGCCGACGACCAAACGAGGCGGCGGTGGTTCGGGCTTCATCGTTGTAGTGGCTACGAGCGGCTAGGGAGGGCAGGGGATGGCACGTTCGGCGCAGAAGCTCACCGCGGGAGCATGGGGTCTAGGCAGAGGGCTCGGGGAGGTCCGGTGAAGCAGATCGGCCACGAGGTCGTGTGGTGGCCGTCGAGGAGGAAGACGAAGGGGATACGCCACTGGGGTGGCTCCCGCCTGGAGGTCGTTGGTGCAGACGAAGCAGAAGACGGTCATGGGGCTCGTGGCCACATCGGGGCGGCGAGGAGGGTACGGTGGCCGCGGTGGCGCAGCAACGCGGTGGCAACAATGCGTCGGGGCGAGGTGGATTTGGAGAAGGGGCGAGGCCAGAGGGAGAGAGGGGAGAGGGGTCGTCCAGGGGGAGTGAGTAGGTGAGGGGAGCCTGAGGGGTCGAGGGGACGTTGCCCTTATCCCAGCCCCAATGGGGACGGCGACAGGGTTTCGCGGCGACCGGCGAGCGCGGTCGCTGGGTCGGGTGAACAGAAAGGAGGGAGGCGACCGGGGGAGGTGGGCTGCTGGGTTGGGCCGACCAGATGACTAAGGCCCCGGGAGGGTCAGGGGGGGTTTCTTTTTCTTTTACTGTTGCTCTTTTCTTTTTATAGAAAAAGCATAGTAATATTTGGGGTGCCAAAAGGATTTTGTAAAATGTGGGACTTGGCCACATAATTACATTGCAATAGTTAGCAGTGCCACACCAAGGTTGTGAGGCTTTTGAAATAGTTTTAAATTTTTATAAAGTAAAAAGCCATTTAAACTATTGTTTTAGCCACTGCTTTAATTGCTTTAGGACATTTAAACACCTTGCAAAAATGTTGGTTCACCACCATAAATAAGAACTGAATATTTGTCACATGGTCAACATTTTAGTTTTCATGTTTGAGAAATATGAATTTTGGACTTTGATTTGAATTTGAAATTGAATTAAGATTTGAATCAAGTGAGGATTAGCAACAGTAAAGTGATGATGTGGCATCATTAGCAGAGGATTACTGTAGCTTAATTATCCGGGCATCACAGCCCGGAGAGCCCTGACCCCCGGCGGGTCCCAGCGCCGGCTTCTCGGACAATGACAACCCGGCCCCACGGCCTTTTAACATTACCATTGTACCCCTGGGGGGTTGACCTATAAACCCCCCAGGAGCCCTCATGCATACGGGAAACTCTTTCATTCGCACACGCGATCACTCACCCATACGCACATAGCAAGCAACACCCGAGGAGAGGGAGCAGCCTAAGCCTTGGCTCGCCCTCCTTCTTCCTCCATACAACTCTAGGAGCAACTCTGTACTGATACATGCCAACTACACTCGGCAGGACTAGGGGTGTTATTTCTTTGGAGAGCCCCGAACCTGTGTATGTCTTGCGTCCCGCGCTCACTCATGCCGACCTCGCCTCTGGAGCCCACAAGTGCCCTCGAGCCTCCTC